>PVHT021183518.1:3698035-3875804 GCA_004024745.2 Catagonus wagneri
CCTGCCCGGGGCCTCCCCTCACTGCGGGGCTGGCACTCCCTAGACGCTTTCTGCCTTTTGGCCACCCTCAGTCCCCTTCTCTGCCCAGATTCCTATTCTTTAGAACTGGCGCCTTCCCTGGACCCCAAAGGGTCAGTGGTGCTGCTTGGAGCTGAACCCAAAGCAGCCAGCACCGGCCAGAAGCTTCTCCACTTAGGTGTCATGACTAAACGGGTAAGTGCCAGTGCCAGCGGCTCTCAGGAGCTTGGTGACCTGGGCTCGCCCCCACCCTTTCCTGCAGCAGCCTGGGCACCCCTCCTTCCCGGCCCCACAGGCACAGGCCCATTAAGCCTGCATCTCCTCTCACCTCATTATCACCCTGGCTGGGGGGCTGCGGGCTGCCCGAGCCCCGGAGCCCAGAGCTGCCCCCACCCCCAACCCCGCTGCCCTCCCACGGGAAGGGCTGCCCCAAGGTCAGAGAGCTGGAAAAGCCCAGCACCCAGAGAGCGTGTCTTCCCCTGTCGGTTTGAAAAAAGCCATCTTTCTCTGAGCTCATTAAACTCACCCCGGGGAGCGGTGGGAGCCCAGCCCCGGGCCAAGCCGCCTAGGGGTGGCCGGCTTCCCGGAGCCCCAGCCTTTATCTCCGCGGGGAGATAAGTCCCCAGGGCTTGGCTCTCGTGCAGAGCGCTGGCTGGGGGAGCGGGGGCCATAAAGTGGGGTGGGGACGACAGTTTAGGACGGGATGCTGGGGAGCCGAAGCTTTGAACTCTGCCCTCGGAGGGGAGGGGTCTTTATGGCCCCGCTGCCCCGGGGCTGGTGAGCGATCGAGCGGGGCTGTTAGGGCAGGAGTGAGGCCCCTTGGCGCCCAACCACGCAGCCCAGGGTGAGAGCACCAGGGGTGACCCGGGGCGGAAACGGCGCTCCATCCCGCTTTATTGACTTGTAAACGGCACCATTAAGAGGAAACCCTCACCTAGGCTGGAAACAGCTGTGCCAGCGGCAGTAAACCTGGCAGCTGGCCAACCAACGCCAGGCCTTCCCGGGAGGGGGAGGGGAGGGGGTGTGGGGCGGGGCCAGCCCCCCTCCCCCCCCAACTCCCACGTCCCCTCCCCCCACCTCCTAGCTGCGCCCTGGGACTCGGGCTGCGACCGGTCTTGGAATGGGGACTGAGGAGTAGAAACGGGGACTCACTAAATATTGCCCACTCCCCAAAAGGAGAAAAACTTTCCCAGAGATCTTTGAATCCTCGTCTGCAAAGTCGGCCCAGAGAAATGGACCGGGAGAGGAAGCCACAGAAAAAAGTGGGTGGGGGGCTGAGAGTTCGCTTCTTACTGTGCCTTGGGGATGAATGGGTCCCCGAGCCGCCCAGCTGTCAGATTTGTTTTGACATAAAAGTAGACACAGTGAGGAGTTCCCTTCGTGGCCCAGTGGTTAACGAATCCGACTAGGAACGATGAGATTGCGGGTTCGATCCTTGGCCTTGCTCAGTGGGTTAGGATCCGGCGTTGCCATGAGCTGTGGTGTAGGTTGCAGACATGGCTCGGATCCTGCGTTGCTGCGGCTGTGGCGAAGGCTGGTGGCTGCAGCTCCTGTTAGACCCCTAGCCTGGGAACCTCCATATGCCGCGCGGTGCGGCTCTACATAAAGGCAAAAAGACAAAAAACAACAACAACAAAAAAGTAGACACAGTGATGCTGTTTTAAGGGTGGCGCTGATGATTAAATGAGACAAAGAAGAACGCCTGATCCTAGAAGTTCTTTCTTTTTCGAATGACAGCAAAGCAAAAGGGAGAGGTGGGATCCAGGCTCTGTCGGTGTGTCTTGCACGGTGTTAGCTAACAGTGCAAAACCAAGAAGACTACCAGCTACCTGAGGGCAGGGACAGCCCGGCCTGGTTCCGTTTTATTTGCTTAGTTGCTAGTAAGGATGCTGATATGAAACATTGAGAAAGTTTCCAATAAAGGTTTGATGAATAAATAAAATGGGGAGGAAGGAAGCAAGGACCAAAAGAAAGGAGGGGGGAGAAACAAAGCCATTTTTCCTTTGGATTCAGTCTTGTAGTTGGAACCCAGAGGAAAGGAGGAAGTGACGTTTGCTGGTTCCCACTGCCACGAGGATAATCGCCCAGAGGCTGCCATTTACTTGTTAACTGATAGGTAAATTTGCGTTATGGGTGCGTTATTTGCTCTGTGGGCCAGTAACTTCTCTGACCCCTTGTTTTCTCTCTAATGAATGGTGAGAATTAAATGAGATAATATGCCTGAAGCTGTTAATGCAGTTACGGGCAAACAGTAAGTGCTCCGTAGATGCAGGATATTATTAGGCTTCAGGATGGAGAGCCTGGCTCAGAGCAACTAAGTACTGCTGCTTGAGTACTTTCCCAAAGCTGAGAGATGGTCTAGCCTAGATTCCCGCTTGGCTTCTAATGCCCCTGGTCTGGATTCTGCCAGGTTCTAGAGCTGCTGAGATTCCATAAGGGTTGGGGGGAGGAATCACCATAACTGGGGGCTCTCAGAGTTATTACCAGAGGTAACTACCCCCAAATCATTCTTTAGAGATAAAAATTTATATATTGAGCTTTTGAAAGCCGTGGGGCCGTTGGGACCCTTATCTTTTGCAGGAGGAATACCTTCATTGTTAAGCGGCTCCCAAACAGGTAAATAAATAAACAAGCCGAAAGGAGTCCGGGTGTCCGGCAAGCATTTCCAGAGCGACTGCCCAGGCGGGACCTGCGCCGGGAAGTGCCAGGAACCTCACTCCCCAACGTGGTCCTTCACCTCCTGACTTGCTGGGGTCAGTGTTTGCTAGTCACTGACCATGACAAGCAGATTAGGCTCGGTGTTGTGTGTTGGAGGGACATTAATCTCATGAGATGCCCGACTCACAGCGACTGAGTTCAGATAAATTCGGGACAAGCGGTGATGCACGCACGGTGCCTTCTTTCCTGCAAGATTTCCCTGAGCTTTTTTTATAGGTTCTCTGCACTGGAGAATGCTGTGGAGCTGAGCCAGCCTTTCCCAAGTGTGGATCTCCGGGAAAGTCCTTGATTTAATCTTTGCATGAAACACCTAATAGTAAGCCACGGCCCCCGGGGCAGAAGTTGGGGGAGGCCCCTTAAGAGGGAAAGATGGGGACACAGGTTTCTTGAGCTTCCTGCAGCTCTGGCCACAGCATCCTTTTGCCCGGAAGACAGCGAGTCTCTTTCAGAAAAATTCTGAGGCCACCTGGGATCCATACCACCTCCCACCTCTGGCATCAGTTTCTCATCTGTGTAACAAGGAGACAGGTTGACATGTGGCATTTCCCATCATCTCTAATTCTTTAATGATCCCCAGTGAAAGGGATCTCAACCCAGGAATTACCAGGGTGCCTCTGCGTCTGAGAATCTAGTCTGATTTTTGCAGCGGCTCCAGTATTTTAAATGATCTGAGGGTTTATCACTTGCGTACATAACTCTTACTACGTGGCCGTATTTACAAATATTAACTCGTTTGATCCTCACCCAGATGCCAAGAGGAAGAAGTCACCTGTATAATCATTCCCTTTTTACAGATGAGGAACTGGAGCCCAAAAGGACTGGCGGATCTGAGTCTGAGCAGCCTTCCTCCAGCTTCGGTCCACACGCTTTGCTGTCTCTTCTCAAAAATGGATCAGAGCGAAATGGGCTTCAGTTTCCCCAGTGGCTTTCCATTTTCCAAGGAGGGATGGAAGAAAGGAGGTAAAGGAGGAAGGAGAGAAAAAAGAAGGCTGGTGTGTCGAAAAGGGAGGCGTGTCAGAGAGAAAGTGGGCGGGAGGATCTTGGGGCCTCGGCTCTCTTTTTATTTGGGGAAAAAAAGAGGGCGGTTGAGCCGCTCCATCCACCCCCTGAATCACCAAGATGCTGGCTTTTCTCCGCTGGGGGCTCTCTCCACGGCTCACCCGCCACCACCAATGACTGACTATCCATCTATCCACTCACTCCGTGTACCTCTCACTCTTTCTTGGGAGGTGCCAGGCAGAGGCCCTGGACGCATGAGTCCCACCCTGGGGCCCAGATCAGGCGAGAAACATCCAGGAAAGTCTTCTGCTGCCCTCACCTGAGCCGGGCGCACCGCCACATTCCATTCTTCGGGTCTTAAAAGCCTCCTATTCTTTTACAAATCACTGGTTCAGGTCTAAATTCTCCAGATAATTGAGCCGCCTGGCCCGTCATTTTGTTGGCATAGATACCATTTATGTGTAATCTGAGAATATTCTATCTGCTACGGAGTCTCTTCCAAAGGCATTATTTCTAACCTTCTTTAAGGAACAAATTTCCTGTTGCCATGGAGACCCCCTCCCCTTTTTTTTTGACTAATTTTATGGGGCTCAGGAGCTGGGGCCGGATTGCTCCCCCGGAGAGTCCTGTGTTGATTTGGTCCAGAGGCTCCCCGACCTCAGCATCCTCTGAAGGAGATGATTCAGGTGCTGGTCACTTCTTGGTTTTAAATTTTGAAAATCATGACACCATCTAGAGCCATATTTTTGATTTGTTTTAATGAGGAAACCCATACAATAAAGATTCTGGGTGGCTAAGTTTTGTAAAGATGTACTTTCTGCAAGCCGTTTGTAAAGGAACGGCTAACATGAGAGATTTCCGAGCTAGAAAGGACTAGAACATTCAGAAAGCAGAAAGGACATTTCTTGGACAGAGACCTGGGCCCTCCTCGGGTGGACGAGGGGAGGCAGGGAGGTTGAAGTCTGGTAAGAATTAAATCGCTTCAGAGCTGAGAGGGATCTCAACAATCACCGCTTTTAATACTCTCATTTTGCATACTGGGAAATGAATCTAAATTCTCAGAGCTGGTACTCGGGGGAGTTTAAAACCAAGGTCTCTGTCTGCTCGCAGTCTCTTGGGACTCCCCACGTTCTGCTCTCTGCAGACACCACCCCCTCCAACCAAGTGTCTCTGCTCTCTCGGGCCCTGCTCTCTGGATTGCATGTTCACCCTTCCGGATGTTTTGTGCGATCCTTCAAGGCTCACCTCAAGTGTCACCTCTTCTGGAAATCTCTGGGCCGGGTCAGGCTCTCCATCATCATGCTGCTGCCGTTACTTGTGCTTGCATCCTCGAGCGCAGTGAACAGAGGGCCCCTGGGAGATCGTGTTCTCATTTGTGCCTCGGGGTGTCCCGGGCAGCACCTGGCTCAGAGGGGGCACTCATGGGTGCCTGAAGAAATCGGTGATTTCAACAGTCAATGTGTGAGAGCCTGCGGTGCACCAGGCGCTGTGTTCACGTCTTCTCTGTCTTAGTTCCACTGAAAGCTCTAACAAGCTACCGCAGAGGGCGGGGCTTGGAAAGAGCTGAAATTAGATGCTGACAGTTCTGGAAGCTGAGAGTCAGAGATCAGGGTGCCAGCATGGTCGGGTAAGGGCCCTCTTTCGGGTCTCAGACTGCTGACCTCTGGCTGTGTGCTCATGGGGTGGAAGGGGCGAGGGAACTCTGGGGGCTCTCTTTTATAAAGGGCACTAACCCCATTGGTTAGGGCTCCATCCTCATTGACCTAAGCACCTCCCAAAGGCCCCACCTAGTAATATCATCAACTTTAGGGGGTAAGGATTTCAACAAATGGATTTTATCTGGGGGACCCTGATGGTGTTGTTCAGAGCCTGGCAGACTCGATTAATACTCTCCATGAATACTCTGGGAGGTCGGTAGGCTTAAACTGAGACCCTCAGCATGATTGCCTAAGCCACCCAGCTGGGGGATGCTGGAGTCAGGGTCCGAGCCCTGGCGACCGGCCTCTGGATCTTTCACTTTTAGCAGTTACTCCAGATACCTTTCTGATCAACACAGCCTCTGCTCAGGTATAAAACTCATTTTGTAGCCAAGGAAATGGACACTTACCAGTTGATGAAAGGACTCTTCCAAGGTCACATAAGGGTGGAAGGGGGGTGGGGAGAACCTGGGATTCAAAGCTGAGATGTTTGCTTTTGTTTAAGTTTAAGCTGACATATTTTCTAGGTCTAATTTTAAGTGTGAAAGGACATGGCACTGATCATAACTATTTTAGAGACAGCTTCTCTCAGGGGACTTTCTCATTTCCCTTACCGTCTCTACCACTTAGGAGCTAGTTCCTACTCTACAGTATAGAAAACCCCACGGCTTTTCTATTCTCTGTGTGTCTGAGAGATGGAACTAGTGTGGGGGAGAAGGTCAGCTCTCCCCATCAGCGGGGACCTTCCCTAGTACTGAGATCAAGAGCACACAGTTTTTACCTCAGTTCTGTTACTGCTATTTAAATAAGACCTGAGCGAAGTCCTTTAACTGGAACTTTTCAATCAAAGAAGTCAATGTAAAGGAATCAGTTATTTCCCGTTGAGAGTAGAAGATGCTGGTACCTTCTGTGTAGGGGGTCCCTGTAATGACCTGGGCACGGAAGGTACTCCTGTGTACATGATGCTTATTTATTTATTTATTTATGTATTTATTTATTTATTTATTGTCTTTTTGCCTTTATCTGGAGCCGCACCCGCGGCACATGGAGGTTCCCAGGCTAGGGGTCTAACAGGAGCTGTAGCCGCCGGCCTTCGCCACAGCCACAGCAACACGGGATCCGAGCCGCGTCTGCAACCTACACCACAGCTCACGGCAATGCCGGATCCTTAACCCACTGAGCGAGGCCAGGGATCGAACCCGCAACCTCACGGTTCTTGGTCGGATTCGTTAACCACTGAGCCACGACGGGAACTCCCATGATGCTCATTTAAATGGACTTTCTTCCTCACTAGGGGATGGGGAAATAAGAAGAGGGTTGGCTGGAGGAACTGTTAGCCTGGTCCTGCTGCAGGTGCCACCCTCCGCTGGGGACTCTGCTTTTCCAAGTCGTACTGGTCACCATGTGCGGCAGCCGTGGCTTCAGGAGACAGCCGGCCGTCAGGTTTCTCGCAAGCTGCTACCCTGGCTTTGTGTACCTACAGCTGAAACACCGAGGACATGTCAGCAGGCTGACGGCCTTGGCCTCAGACCCTTGGAGCCGCACTGGCCAGCGAGTCTTCCTGGGGAGCCCTCGCTTTGCCCTGATGGTCACGTTCCTCCTGTTTGTTTTGACCTTCAGCTCTCAGTGCTCTCCTCATTGGGCTCCTGGAGGCCCGTCAGTGTGTTTCTTCGCATGGTCACATTACCCCCAGAAGTGCCTGCAGCGGGCTGCGGATGGACTCGAATGAAAGCCCACAAGTCCTATCCGAGCAAAGTGGCCCCTGTCCACCCCATGTCATCATACCCGGCAGATGGGTTTGCCGGTGCTGGTCTTGGTCCAGCCGAATCAGGAGGCAGCCAGTGGTCGCGACGCTAGGTTATCGGGGCATTGCTTCAGACCGCACAGACAGCTGCCCCAAATTTTGCTGCTGTCTGCTTTGCTGCCTAATCAGTCACCGTGACCTCCTCCAGCTGTTGTGACATTCCGTTCTCAAGGCCTCGGGAATGCTCCTTGGCCAAGCTCGATGTTACATGGTCTGGTGGATTCCTAGCCCAAGCAACGAGAACACACACGGTGCCTCTGTTTCAAGGATGCAGAAAGCATAGTTAGGTTTGAGGTCGGACTTGACATTCGCAGAGGAGGCAGGGACAGTGTGAGATGAGGGTGTGACGTCATGAAATCCAAGCACCAAGAAAATGAATATTCAAGGCAGCTCAAGGCAGCTCCTTGAAGGCAGGGCCTTGGAATAGCCATTACTCTCATTGCTTCAGGGAAGTCTATGAGGTAGGCATTCTCATCCCCAAATAATGGGTAAAGAAACTGAGGTCCAGGGACATCGCCACCTCACTACAAGTGACGGAACCAGCTAAGTCTGATTCTCAGGCCCGGGTCTTTTCCTCCATACAATCCGTTAGAATTAGCTCCTAAACAAGGCTCACATTCCGACTCGTTCATTATACATGGAAAGAGCTTCTGAGGCCTGTTGAGGTTGATTTACATAATTCATTTTTAGAACATTAATTAGCCGGGATGTGTAATAGTTCTTGTGCCAATTTGTGTTTCAATTTCAAATGCAAATACAAATTAGCAAATGTTATTCCTGTGGCACCTTAAGGATGAAACATTTGCTGCTCGTCGTATTAATCTTTACATTTCTGAAACTATGGCTGATAGGAGCATTAATATCCCCTCATTTGCAGGACTGAGGGAAAAAAAAATCTAGTCTGGTGAGGGGGGTGGATAGGAAATAATTCTTTTCCAGCCAAAGAAAACTGCAGTTAAGCCTCCATCCATCCGTCCCCCATCCATGCACCCGTCCATCCAGCCCTCTACCCATCCGTCCATTCATCCATGCGTTTAATAGTATTGAGCACCAACTAAAGGTCAGCTTTTTGGAAGGAGACAGAGATTGTACCAGAGATTGTATACTTAGTGGCAAAGAGATTTAGGTAAATAAACAAGTACACTCTTTTTGTGATAGGCTGTAGAACAGAGCTACACTTTTAGAAGCAGAAAGACCGGAAGGACCCAGGAATGCCTCCCAGGAATTGGAATGCTGAGCAGACCGAGTCTTGAGGAGGAAGTTGGAGAAGGCCAGGTAAAGGTGGATCGGTGGTATAGGGGTGATGGTGGCAGTGAGGATACAGTGACCTTTCAGTGTAATCTGGTGTATTTGGGAAATTCCACGCCATTCTGCCCAGCTGGAACTTAGAGGTCCTCGAGGTGGGACAGCTGGGGTAAGAGGAGAAGACTTGTCTGTAGGCTACATTATGTCGAATTCACCCTGCAGACCTCCTGAGAGCCATTGATTGAAGGAACTGGTCTGACTCACTAGCTCACTCTGGAGCCTGGGTGGAGAATGTGGGAAGGAGGCTTTAGATGAGGAGTTGAGAGGCTACTGGAATAACCCTTCGGAAGAGAAGATGATGGTGGGGGTGGCAGAGGAAGTAGAGAGGAAAGGGCACCGTAAGGAGGTGTTTCAAGATAGCATTATCGGGGACGCGTTCTGGGGCTGTGCTGAAGAGCCCAGGCTCTGACTCTCCCCGGCTGTCTTTCAGCGCTGCCTCTGACTTTGGGCAGGTCTTGTAATAGCTCTCTGCTTTAGCTTGCTTGTTTACGAAATAGTTGTAATATCATGAGCGCCTGTCTCCTGGGGTTGTTATTCCCGTAGTACACATTTGAGGCTTGATAGGTTTGATGGTGGTAGTGGTGCCCAGGATGATTCCTAATTGGATGTGGGGATGGAGGGAGAAAAAGGAGTCAAGAAAATGCCCAGGTTTCTGATCTGGAATGCTGAAACGGATGGTGGTGCTCTTCATGCAGTAAAGAACCCATGAATGTGGTTAGAAGAAGACTGAGTCAGAGTACACAGAGCAGGGATGAAGACTGAGAAGGGAATCGATTCAAGTTCTAGAGAGATTTTTCTAAGAGCAACCCTCTTATCACCATCCATGCCTGTATCATTCCCAAGAAGTTCAAGTTCAGGGCATCTGCCAATCTAGTCTCAATTCCAAAAGCACCAATCTCAGACAGTCCTTGTGATGCGTCAGCTGTCCTGGATCCAGCAGACATGGGTTTATACTGGAAGCACAAGTGTAGACCCTTACTGTAAAGATGACTCTTCTGGCAGAAGACGCCACTGGGTTCACCTACAAGCCCACATGGAGAATTGCTGTTTTCAGGAATCAAGCTTGGATGGGGAGCTGTCCTGAAGTTCCTTACAGTGACAGAAAGAAAAATGAATAATAGATCTTCTACCAAGGAACTAACATTCTTCAGCAGCCTCTGGAAAGGAAATTGAAAATCCTTGAATTGTAGATTACTCAAGAATGAGCGCGATTCAGAGATCTAGTTTGGAATTAGGAGTGAAGTGCAGGGACCAAGCATCCCTCACTGGTCATTACGCATTGGATTAGCTCTTCTTCCTCCTGGACTGTTCCACTCTCTGAAAAAGGAAAGGGTCGACTGGATTAATTTCATTCCATTAATAATTTATTCGACATACGTTTATTGTGTACTTATTTCTGTCCCGTTCCTATGCTACATGCTGATAACCAGAGACGTAAGAAGACAATCTCTACCTCTAGGAAGGGCATAGTAGACTGGAAGGGGCAGCTTTGGCTTGGATATCTACTGTGTGTGAGGGGTTAGCCACAAATTTAATGTCTTAACATGACAATTTATTATAATACTTTGTGATTCTTTTTTTAAAATTTTTATTATTTTTTTTCCTTTTTATGGCCTCACCTGTGGCATATGGAACTTCCTGGGTGAGGGGTTGAAGCAGAGCTGCAGATGCCGACCTATGGCACAGCCATAGCAAGGCCAAATCCGAATTACACCTGAGACCTCAGCTGGGTAGGTCTTCTGTTGGCTGCTTTGGGTCTCTGATGAGATTGCAGTAAGATGGGATCCAGCGCTGGAATCTGCTGGGAACTTGACTGGACCGAAGTCGCCAGGATGGCTGCTTCTCCGCCACGCCTTCGAGGTCTGTCCTCACGTGGCCTCTCTCTCCACATCGCATCTCATCCTCAAGCGCCTCTCCACAGGACCATTTTCTTCAGGAGACTAATTAGTTTTCTTAAATGACTGACTTCCAAGAGCATAAAAGCAGAATCTTACAGGGACTTGGGTATATTTTGTTGCCCAAAACAATTCACGGAGACAGTCCACATTCTGTGTGGGAAGGTCTGCACGGGGCTTGAACGCGGGAGAGTGTGGTCCATCGGGGGCCCCTTTTGGGAGATTAGCTCTGACAGACATGTGCAAAAGTTGATAGATAGTCTTCGCAAAAATAAAATGACGCGTGTGTAGCTGTTATGTGCCAGCCTCTCCAGCAGGACCTTATACTCACTATTTTATCTCTGCCACAACTCTGCAAGGCAGCAGATGTTGCCATCCTTCCAAGGAAACTGAGGTTCTGTAAGCAGGTTGTGGTCATAGAGTTAATACACGGTCTAACCTGGAATATAGTCCTTTGACCATACAGCTCATACTTTCTTTACCCAGAATGCTATTTCATGACCGATGCTGTAAAAGATCCTTAGAAGCCCAGAGGCTAGTACCTAGCCCAGCTTGGTGGCAAGTTAAGTATACTTCATGGTTGTGGTGATACCTCATCTCAAAACTTCCTCCCAGACCTCATATTTCAAGTAAGTCATTTATAATCTAGTGTAAATGAGGTTCCATTGGGTATTAACTTTTTGAAGGATAAGGCTAAAATTACATCAGGACTCTGGGAGTCAGTCTTTTATGACTGGCCAAAAAAGTTTCTTCATACTTCAGTAACGCATATCTGGAAACCATCATACAGCACACCACGGGAAGTGTGCTATTCCAGTCTCCATGCTTCTCATGTAGAGGCTTGAAACACCACCGCCCTGGGTATAGGAAGATTGTTGGTAGGTATGTGAGGTCAAGTTCAACAGTGGCTGAAATTACAACGTCGTGTTGCTGTGGAAAATATACTGAGTCCGAGCAAATCAAAAAAGAGAAGTGAAGTTACAGCCTCTTGTTGAGGATGGCATGCCAGGGACAGAGTTGAGAAGATACGTGCTTTTATCTGGATAGCAGCTACTCAGTTACTGAAACATCAGCGTGGTCAAGGCCAACCTTCCCTGTGAAAATTAAAGTTGAATGATGTCATTCTCCACAGAGAGTGACTGTCCACTTCTAAGGGAAATATATCAGAATTTGTCATTAGAAAGCCAGGCCGGAATATATGTTCATAAATTGTAGCAGTTACTAATGACTTTTGACCAGCTAATGTCACATTTCTATGGAAGTTTTGGTTGGAAAGGCACACTAGGAAATGAACAACAGAGAGCCTTCCTTGAGGGGACCCATAAAGTGACTTCAATTTGAGCTTGCAAACATTTAGCTTCCCTTTCATTTAGCAAGCACGACGGGAAAGATTTAGAGCTCTAGTCATAGTTTCTCTGAGACTCAGTTTACCCAACTATAACCAAGGAGGTTAGATTGGATAGCTTTTTTAAGGCCCCCAACCTGCTCTTTGTACGGTTTCGTTAAGAGTCCTTTCTTGTGAAGATTCTGAATCAATCAGTTTACAATCATTTTATATATTATGTCATGATAGTGATTTTGCCTTTCAGGGTTTGCTCACAGATGGAAGAACAGGGTGCTTATACAAAAAAAAAAAAAAAAGTCCTTAAAGTATTTGCTGGGTCTAGATTCTCACATTTGTCTAAAGCCATCTAAATTTGCTTTCAGAATTCCACTCTTTCCCAATCAATGTCATATACCTGGCAAGGCTGTGAATTCAATTTATATTTTAATTCTGCAGTTTGTAGGATTCCGTGGTGGGTCTGACTTTCATTGATACCCACCCTGAGGATATGAGATATTGGAGATTCTTTTAGGTCTGACATAAAAGTTTTCTGGTTTTCAGGTTGTGTCTTAAGCTAAGTATTTAAGTAAGTATGATCTTGTCATTAAACTCATGTAAGCTCTCCAGAAGAGTAAGAAACAGCGCCTCTCCATCCATCCAACTTCTGATCATTCTTTTACCCCTTTCTTCCTTCCTTCCTTCCTATTCCTTCCTTCCCCCACCTCACTTCTTTCCTTCCTTCCACTAATTCCAACATTATTTATTTATTAAAAACTTGGTTTCTCAGTTTTATTGAGCTATATCTGATATATAGCTTCATACAAGTTCAAGATATAGAGCTTCATGACTTGATGTACATACGTTGTAACACATCATGATCATTATTTCCAGCACCATCAGTGACTTTATCTCTGAGCAATTCCTCACGGACAACTACGGGTCATAACTTAAATAACAGCTTTGTCCCTGTAAAGCTACTCATTACTGTCTACCAGATATCCAGATGACCAACCTTGGGTTGCCAAGTTTGAGAACTAGTTCCCTGGAGTCCATGACTATTTATGTCATTGAACCGCTGGAGTGACTGCTTGCCACTGCTATACAACAGTGCTTTCTAGGAAGCCAGGAGCCCATTGCCACTGACACCATGGGATCTTGGAAGGCCATCACTGCCACTACTGTTCTGTTCCTCCAGAATCAGAACCCTTAGGTGCCATGCTGCCAAGACCACTGACGGGCTGCTGCCACTTCGAGAGATAGGCCCCATGAGTATTATGCTGCTGGCTTATCCCTCACCACCTGTAATGACTGATGGAGCTGTTACCTGAGCAGAAACCCTGCAGCCCTATTTGTCTGCTGCTTCTATTGCCGCCACTAGATGCAAAAGTAGGGAAAACAAAGTGGTTTCTCTCTCTCTCTTGCCTTTCAATCTCCTGGCAGTGCTTCTCATTGGCACCACTGAATCTGAAGCCATCTGGCAAGGGAATCTGGGCTTGTGTATAGTTTCCAGGCTTCCAACCTCCTGCGATTCAGAACGGAGCTGTTGGCAATCAGGAAAATGGTTGGTGCACATTTTATAACCAGACAATTTACTAGGCACGATATAGAATCGAAAAAAATGGAATCTCCATGGCAACAATGGCCCCAATTATTTCCTTCCTATATCCAAGTGATGTAACCTTTCAGCTCTTCTCATTAAGAAGTGGAATCTATTTCCCCACCTCTTAATCTAAGCTTGCCTTGTGATTTGCTTTGGCCAATAAAATATAGCATAAGTGACAGTATGCCTGTTCTGAGCCCGGGCCTCAAAAGGCCCTCTGTGCTTCCACTTGATCTCTCTGAATTTTGCTTCCTTCATGGGAAAACACCCAGGTTAGCCTATTGGGATTTAAGAGATGATATGGAACAGAGACAAGGGGTGTCAACCGAGGCCTTTCTAGACCTGTTACTCAAACTGACAGCTTGAGTAACATGTGTGAACTTGGTCACGAACAATCAATTCCAGACTCCCAGGCACTTCATAGATTTGGGATTTTGGGTCATTAAGTTTTAGAGTGGTTTGTTATGCAGCAATAGCTAACTAATACATCTGCTCCCAAGAGTACAACGTTTAGCAAAAAGAGAAGACATGCACGCACACACATAGAATGGAGACAAAAATGACAGGACATCATTGGATTTTATGTGATGTCACATTCAAAATGTTTGCAAGGAGGGTGCAGATCCTGTGGACTGAGATATCGTGGAATCCTCCAGCAAGAGGTGACACTTGAGCTGGCCTTGAAAAATAAGCAATATTTCAGTTGACTCTGATTTGGAGGCATATTTATAAAAGTAGTGAGTCTAATCAACAATTTAATACAAAGAAGTCTGGTATATTAATCGAAAAAATATTTTCAGTATCTGCAAAATGGTATTGTTTTATTTATTTATTTATATTTTTTATTGAAGAATAGTTGACTTACAATATTTCAGGTGTACAGCAAAGTGACCCTGTTATGCATATATATCAGATTCTTTTCCTTTATAGGTTATTACAAGATATCAGATATATTTCCCTTGCTATAGAGAAGGTCCTTGTTTTTCTATTTTATACATAGCAGTGTGTACCTCTTAATCCCCAAATCTCAGTTTATTGCTCCTCAGCTTTTCCCTTTGATAACTGTCAGTTTGTTTTCTATGTCTACAAGTCTATTTCTGTTTTGCAATAAGTTCGTTTGTGTCATTTTTGTTAGATTCCACATATAAATGATAGTGTATGATATTCGCCTCTGTCTGACTCACTTTACTTAGTATGATAATCTCTAAGTCCATCTATATTGCTGCAAATGGCATTATTCCATTGTTTGTTCATTCAGATGTCAGTGGATATTTAGGTGGCTTCCGTGTCTTAACTATTGTAAACTGTGCTGCTATGAACACTGGGGTGCGTGGATATTGTTGAATTACAGTTTTTGTCTTTTACAGATATAAGCCCAGGAATGGTAGTTCTATTTTCAGTTTTTTAAGGAAACTTTATATTGTTCTCCACAGTAGCTGTACCAATTTACATTCTCCCCAAGAGTGAAGGAGGATTCCCTTTTCTATTCAGAGAAAATCTGAAGAAGTCATCACTATCTTCTCTTTTATCTACTTAAATTTCTTTCTTTGGTCTCAGAGTCTTATCAGAGTAGTTAATCATGCTAACATACATGCATTATTTTTTTAATGAGTGAAAGTACTATCAATATTTTCTAATTAGAAAAATAATCTGTAGTTTTTTAAGAAAATTGGGAAGTTAAAGGAAAGAAAAAATTTTCATCAAAATCTATAATCCTACCAACAGACACAGTTGTTGCTATCGTTTTAGTGTGTTTCTTTCCAGTCTTTTGCAAATACATATTTATATAATTAACATCAAGTGGTAGATATAATTTTGTGTTATTCTTTTCACTTTCTATTTTAACATAAATATTTTCTCATTTAATAGAATGTCTCAAAATGTAATTTTTAATGGCTTTATATTTCACCTTTGGAAGGCATTATTTATTTATTCCCATTTTGTTGGATATTTGTGTTCTTCCCTATTTTGCTCTTTTTTAAGTAGCTCTTCCATTGCCACCTTTCTATATAAAGCATGTTTGGATTATTTTTTAAGATGGATTGCTAGAGGTGAGATAAAGTTTTACACTTTTGAAGGGTTTTGGTACATAGTGCAAAACTTCCGCTTTTTCCAGAAAGTGTATTGTAACTTTATTCTCCCTCATAAATGAAAGATATGGCTCATTCTATTGCATCTTTCACGCATTGAATATCATCGTATTTGGGGGGCCTATTTTAATAAATGCAAATCGATAACCCATCGTTGCTTTAAATTGCATTTCCTTGAGTTTGAGTTAGATTGAACACTTTTCATGCACTTATTGGCTCTTTATTTCCCTTTTTGTGAACTGACTGTTGATGGTCTGGAGAAGTGATATTGACATCAAAGTCCTTTTGTGGTTGACCAGCTGCTTCTCGCCTCCCATGGGATAGAGGCTGTGCAGTAGGAAAGCTGTCATCTCCTATAAAAATGCCTATAGGATGGGCTGCTGCGCACGGCCATTGCTGCAGCTGTCACCTGGGTGGCATTGCCAGGGCTTGCTACACGCAGTCCTTCCTTACGGGACTCCATGGGATCTCAAACCTGAGGCTCCAATTTACGTAGTCCCCTCCAGGGTCCTGCACTCTATGGCACTTGTGCCCCGAGGGTTATTGATCTAAATAATAGAAATATTTTCAGAGCTTTCAATTTCCTAGTGGAGCCGGGACCTGCTGTGACCAAGAGGGAAGTGGGTGCCATAAGGCTGCATTGCTTGGGTGGTTTTCAGGGCGACGGTGGGCTGCTTGGCCTGAAGTCTCCCCTTTCATCTCCGGCTCCATGGTGCGAAGTGCTGAAGTCTCTGGTGGAGAGCTTTCGAGCCTCATTACCCATCCTGACTACCATGCGATTCTTCAGGAAGCCACCTGTTACTGTCAAGTGGGGACCCAGATTTGCGACTATTTCCTGGAGGCGATCCATCTATTTCGGGTCCGGTGGAAAGCCTGGGAAAGGTGAGTGATGAAGATACCTCGGAGGTGAGCTTGTTGCTGTTTTGTACCCCAGGGAATTCAGAACACCTGTTTATTAGAGCATTTATCACTCCATGGTATAATCGTTCGTTTACTCAGAAGCTCTGCCCCTGGAGATGGAGCTCTGTGTGGGAGTGGGTGGCGTCTTATTAATGCCTGTATCTCCAGTGCCTCAAGGCCACAGAACAGTTGCTCAGTAAATATTTGCTGAATCAGGAGAATGTCATCATTTGGATTCTGAAGGAAAGAAAATCTTATATAACTAAAACCTTGTGTGAGTAAGGTATTGGCCAACAAAAGTTCTCAAAAACAGCTGGTGATGGGGTGGGTTTGATCCTGTGGTTGCTCAGGCTCTCTGCCCGGTGCTTTTTCTTCCTGCATTTCTTGGCCCCAAGGCTGCTGCTGCAAAGAGGCTACAGGTGAACCTGACAGTGGGAAAAGGACATTTGGGTTCATTGATTTTTGTGCATCTTTTTTTTTTTTTCTTGGTCTTTTTTGCCTTTATGTAGAGCCGCATCCGCGGCATATGGAGGTTCCCAGGCTAGGGGTCTAACAGGAGCTGTAGCCGCCGGCCTTCGCCACAGCCGCAGCAACGCGGGATCCGAGCCGCGTCTGCAACCTATACCACAGCTCATGGCAACGCCGGATCCTTAACCCACTGAGCAAGGCCAGGGGTCGAACCCGCAACCTCATGGTTCTTAGTCGGATTCGTTAACCACTGAGCCACGAGGGGAACTCCCGATTTTTGTGCATCTCTTATAACCAACATTTTTTCCATCTGGTATCATGTTATGGGTTAAATTATTATTATTTTTATAATGATTTCTATTTTTTCCATTATAACTGATTTACAGTGTTCTATCAATTTTCTGCTGCACGGCAAAGTGACCGAGTCACACATACATGCATACATTCTTTTTTCTCACATTATCATGCTCCATCACAAGTGACCAGACATAGTTCCCAGTGCTATAGAGCAGAGGTTAAATTATTTTGCTTAGAAAGATTTGTTGAAGCTTTAACCCCCTAGTACATGAAGACATGGCCTTATTTGGAAAACAGTTCTTGCTGATGTTATTAAGGTCACGCTGGAGTAGGTGGGCCGCTCTTCCCTACACGACTGGTGTCCTTATCAGAAGAGAGAAAAAATTTTTTTTTCTTTTTAGGGCTGCACCTGTGGCATCTGGAAGTTCCCAGGCTAAGGGGTCAAATTGGATCTCCAGCTGCCAGCCTACACCACAGCCACAGCAACACCAGATCCCAGCCACGTCTTCGAACCAGGACCCCAGCTTGAGGCAACGCCAGTTCTTTAACCCACTGAGCGGGGCCAGGGATCAAACCTAAATCCTCATGGATACTAGTTGAGCTCATTACCGCGGAGCCACAACGGAAGGTCACAACGGAAGGTCCGGAAGAGGGGAATTTGAATACAGAGACCCTGGGAAGACGCATGGGGGAAGACAAGAGGTAGAGGCTGGAGTTTCGTTGCCATAAACCAAGGAGCGCCTGGTCCTACCAGAATCTGGAAGAGGCAAAGAAGAAATCTCTCCCAGAGGCTTTGGGGGGAGCATGGCCAGCTGACACCTTGATTTCAAACTTCTGGCCTTCAGAACCAGATGATGGTCATTTCTGTCGATTTAGGGCCCCTCTCTTTGTGGTCCTTGGCTAAGCAGCCTGGAAACTAACAGGCAAGGCTTGGGATCGCCTGGCCTCCCCCGGGCAGCACGTGCTGGGGAGCACATAAGCACCCCCCCCAGCCCTCTTCTCCAGCACCGACCTAGTTTCTGAGAAATGATCGATAAATCTGGGGCGTGTCTCTGCAGCCGGCACTCTCCTGCACTCGCCTGCGTCTACCCCGGAGTTGCATTTTATTTCCCTTGTGTGGGTCAGAGAGCTTGCTTTTAAGCTGGAGTTTATTTTTATCATCCACCTACGTGGGTGGGAGTCTGGGGCTCCCTGCTGCACGCTTCTGTGTAGGCCACTGGGGCGGGGGTGGGGTGGGTATTCTTGGGCTCAGAGTCACAGAAGTCCTAGCCATTGCCCATTTGGACAGAAACACAACCAGCTGTCCTTCCAATTTGGGTGTTTTAGACAAGCCGGCTGGAGGCCGTGCCTGAGGTCTGATAGCAGAGGCAGCACCCTCTAAAGGAAAGTAGCTGGACTCTGAAATCCTGGCGCTGGATTCCTTTCTCTTTCTCTTTCTCTCTGAGGATCTTGGGCAGGTTTCTCCTTCTCTCCGGAGCTCAGGCTCTCCATGGACACAACTGGTCACAAGCTGTGCACTCTCAGTGCTTTCACAACTGGTTCCCAATGGCCACCAGCCCGTCCAGTGGGTCCAGGCAGGGCGGGAACACCTGGGCCCAGGTAGAGGGGGCTGCAAGGGGGTAGAAGCGAAGGTTCTGGTCTCACACAGGAATCTGCCTGAGGATAACTGTAATTTTTGAAGAAGGGACCAGGCTCTTGATTGCTTCGCGCAGTCCCTCGGCTTAAAGGATGTGCCCACCATCCGAAGACCTGGCTCGAGATATGACTTGAAGGCAGTCAGGCGTTGCAGCCTTGTGGTGAGTCTTCACCCTCTCTGAGCCTCTTGTTCCTTACCTGGAAGAGGCAGGTAATGGCGGCTGGCCCAAGGGGCCCTGGCAAACTTAGATGAGAAGCAGGCAAGAGGGCACCTGGCAACCCTGAAGCCGTCAGAGGCCGGCTCTGGTTATTCCTCCACGTTTTCTTCCCTTCTGTGTCCCCTTCCCCCATTAGCAAGGCCTCTAATGGCTTTGGCATCTCCGCGGTCCATTTCCTGGCGCGCGTAAATTATTTAGTGGATGAACACATCTGCCAGCAGGCGGAGGGCCCGCTTGGTGTGTGTGCCCGCGGGGGAGGCTGCGAGGTGGCCCGGCCCAGCCTGCTGCCCGCTCCCCCCCTCCCCAGAGGCCGCCTCCAGCCCCTGGCGTCCCAAACGAAGGGGACTTCACGCTGCCCACTGGGGCCCTCCCCAGGCTTCCTCTCCTGGCCTGGCTCTGCGCTCCGAGCCCTGGTTCCCTCCCTCGGAGGGAAGTTTGGCCTCTTAATGGCCATGAATAATTGATGAGCTCTTAGAGGAGGGCTCTGGTGAGACACACTCCTCCCCATTAGCGACCTTGCTCTACGGCCTCCGGATGCCCCCTCCGCACGCGGCCCCTGCCCTGGACACAGCCTCTGGCTGGGCTGGGCTGGGCGGCGAGGCGAGGAGAGCGGTTTGCCCCAAGTGTTGGTGGGGGGGGGGTGTTGAAAGGCAGCCCTTTCATGAGGGCTGAGGGAGAGGCCAGAGTGGCCTGTCTACCCCCCTGGGGACAGTGTGGGACAGTTACCCAGCCAGGGATATGTGCAGATATCACAGCGAGTTGTTCTTGACCTTGGGGTGGTGGAGGGCGGGGCGGGATACGCAACGAGTCCTGTCGGTGTCCAGGGCGCCTCACACGTGCCCAAGGACAGACACTTGACCGGCCACCTATCATATCTTCAATTTCCCTTTTGCTGTGAGATCTAATAGGAGTAAGTTCTAAAGGTAAGTGACTAACAGATTAGTCCCCACCCCATTTTTTTTGGTGGCCCCCGGGCATACGGAATTCCCAGGCCAGGGATAAGATCTGAGCAGCAGTTGCTGCATATACTGCCGCTGTGGCAACGCCAGATCCTCAACCACTGTGCTGGGCTGGGGATGGAACTTGCATCCCAGCCACTGATCCCACTGGGCCACAGTGGGAACTCCTCTTTCACCTTGTGATTCATTCTTATCATGGTTTGCTGGTGAGAATCCTCATTTGGTTTGTAACAGAAGGCATGTCGTAGAGGCTTGGAAACTCAAGGCAGGCGAGTGATGGCCAAGCCCATGAACACATCTAGCCGTGTACCTTTGGACAAGGTTTTTCCTGTCCTGGTTTTCCCATTTATGGAAAGCGAGGGAAGGGTGCTTGCAGACATGGGCACTGTTTGGCGTGAAATACACATCTCATTTAATCTATCTATCATCTATCTATCTATCTATCTATCTATCTATCTATCTATCTATCTATATAACTGAATCACTTCGTGTGCAATAGAAACATTATAAATTCACAGTATTTCAATTTGGAAAAAGGATGGAGAAGGCAGAGGGATAACAGGAAGAGCTGAGCGGCCGGGAGGTTTGGACACACAGGCAGCGCACCCATGCACACACCCGCTCCCCGGAGGGTGCCCTGCAGTCACCTGCAGGCTGTCTTGGGAGACCACGCTGACAGGCAGGTGAAAAATGGAAAAGGCGACACTGCAATGAAATCTGACATGCAAGGTTGGCCGGGTCCTTGGGGCTCTGTACGCACCTGGTGTTGCTCAGGGATGTGAAGCTGAAAGGTGAGATGGAGGCGAGCCATTCACTGGATGCAGCTTCCTTGAAGGAGCCCCGTTCCTAGCGGGCTTCCATTCTCGGACCACAAACTCAACGTGCCTCTGCTGGTTAATTGGCAGAGCTCAGCTCAGCTCCGCCCCGTTTGAGGTGTGAGCAAGGCTGACTGGTCCTTAGATACTAAGATGGGTGGACCCCAGGCCAGGTCCTACACCTGGGGACATCGGGAGGGAACACTGGGCGCCTTCTTGCAGAAACACAGAAGCAAAGCCTTCGCAAGGGACCTCTGTTCCTTTTTTTTTTTTTTTTTGGTCTTTTTGCCTTATCTAGGGCCGCACCCGCGGCATATGGAGGTTCCCAGGCTAGGGGTCTAACAGGAGCTGCAGCCGCCGGCCTTCACCACAGCCACAGCAACGCGGGATCCGAGCCGCATCTGCAACCTACACCACAGCTCACGGCAACACCGGATCCTTAACCCACTGAGCAAGGCCAGGGGTCGAACCCGCAACCTCATGGTTCTTAGTCGGATTCGTTAACCACTGAGCCACGACGGGAACTCCTGGACCTCTGTTCTTGTTGCAAGTTTTGTTGACGCTTCTGCTCTGAACTCTGCGTGCGCGGTGCTCGTGGGTCGGGGCTGTGCTGAGAATGAGGACTGTGAGTGTGGGACCCCTTTTCTCCCTTCTTTTCACTGATTTATTCTATTCAGGTCTCAGCTCAATTGTACCCTCCTCAGAAAGACCTTCCCGGACCCTCCATCTGCCATAGCTCCGTCTACAATAGCTCACTTTATCTGTTCTTAAAGGATTTTTAAATTCTCCTGCTGTATAAAACAGGGAACTATATCTAGTCACTTGTGATGGAACACGCTGGAGGATAATGTGAGGAAAAAAATGCATATATATGTGTGACTGTGTCACTTTGCCGTGCAGCAGAAATGGACAGAACATTATAAATCAACTATAATAGGAAAAATAAAAATCTTACCATTTTTTTTTCTAAATTCTATCTCCACAATTGACAACATTCCAGTACCAGAAAGTAAGTGGCATGGGGTCAGGGATTCCTGCTGTTCCCTTTTTTTTTTTTAATACATTTTATTTATGTATTTATTTATTTTTTCTTAATGGATTTTATTTCAATTATAGGTGTACATAAATCATCACAAGTCAATTTTACAGATTTTGTATCCCAAACCCACGATTCCTGCTGTTCCTGATGAGCTCCCGGCCTACAGAACAGCACCTCATACTTAGCAGATCCAAGATGACAAATAATAATTATTCCATATCATAGCTTACAATAAATAACCACAGGAAAGGGAGAAGGCAGCTGTCATTTTCTAACCTCCAAATGTTCTAATACAATTTTACATCTAATCTCAGGACATTGGTGACACTTTTTATGAATGAGAGGAATTCGAGGCTCAGTGAAGTTAAGTAATTCGCCCAAAGCCACACAGCAGATAATTGGCTGAAGAGATAAAGGGAAGTGAATTAAAGCTTCAGATTCCCTAGGGAAGAAGATCTAACACGCGCCTTTGTCTGAGACAGGGAATCTGGTTTATGAGGTGAGGGGAGATAGAGGGACGGGCAAGAATCCACAGTGCCCTGGAGTCTGGGGTGGCGGGGGGTTGTGACAGCGTCATTTGCAGGGACAGTGCAAGCAGGGAAGACAAAGGCTCTGATGAGAGACTGACCCTTCCCCCACTGCCCTGTATGACCTGGGTCAGGCCCTTTCCTCTCAGGGCCCCTGGTGTCTCATCCGTAAGAGGAGGGCAGGGAGTTCCCGTTGTGGCTCAGAGGGTTAAAGACCCAGCTAGAATCCATGAGGACGCAGGTTCGATCCCTGGCCTCTCTCAGTGGGTTAAGGATCCTGCGTTGCTGTGGCTGGGGTGTAGGCCGGCAGCTACAGCTTCGATTCGACCCCTAGCCTGGGAACTCCCCTATGCCACAGGTGCGGTCCTGAAAGGAAAGAAGAAAAAAAGAAAAAAAGGAGGAGGGCAGGATGAGATGAACTGTTTTCAGTGGTTTCTGCATCCCTGGGCTTTTGGGGAGCCTCACGAGGGAGTAGGGGTCCTTAGCATCCTTGCACGCGAGGGCCACCGTCTGTACTGGGAATGGGAAGTTGGTACAAGGAGAGTGGCCGCGCGGACGAGGAAGGGCTGAACGGCGGGGCCAGGGCACCCGAGCCTCCGTCCAGCGATGCCTCTTCCTAAGTGTGAGGACAAACGGCTATTTCCCCAAAGCCATCAGGGGGCCAGGCTGTTACAGTCACTTTACTAAATGACTTTGCGATAATAACAGGAAATAAACATGGAACACTTATTCTGAGGGAGTCTGTGCATGAGACCCAGATCATTCCCTAGTACTAGAAGGTCCCATCCCAGCTCCTGGGCACTCACTGTCTCAGTGCCCGTCCTGGAGCTCTTCCCACTCAAAACGTGGCCCCGAGAAAGCAAGGTCCAAAGAGCTTCGAGCTCCCTGGAAAGCAAGCCACTCGGGACTTGGATTCTGGGTCAGCGTGTCCTGTGAGAAGCCCACCTCTTCTTGGGATGAAGGACACGTGCATGTCCATCCCTTTCAGCAGAGACCCCTACAGGGTGGTGGTCAGAATACAGCCCAGTCATGTCCACTTTCACATAGGAGGGTCCCCCTTCTACCGGTTAATCATCACCAAAGTGACCATAAATCTGGATTGCCTGGGACAGTCTTATTTTATGCCTGTTGCCCCGGTGTAATAGCTCCCCTTTCATTCCCAAAGTATCCAGTTTGGGGTGATAAATTATATGGTCACCCTCATTCTCATGATCGTGATCAGAGGTTTTCCGAACCCTCAGTCCTCAGCTGATACTCACCTCCCTGCAGGAGGCCCTCCTGCCATGCTAATTCCAGCTGATCTGCCCTTCCAGGCAATTATCCAGATGCTTAGGTGTCTTTCCCACCCTGACCCTGAAATGAGTATCGCCCATCTCTTCCCCTGTGTCATTCTTTCAGTAAGTATTTCATGCCCGTCTACCAGGAAGCAGGGTATTAAAGACCCTGGAGAGAGACGAGGAGCCAAAGCAGGCAGACAATACTTACACAGAGATCTATGATGTTCCCTCAGGACGAAGAAAGACGGTGAAACAAGTAGAGCCCGGCTGGGGTGGCAGAGGAAACGAGGGGAATGTGTGTGCTCTGCGTTTTACAGGGTGGGCAGTGTTCTCTGATAAGGCGACACTTAAACAGAGATCTTTGTAAAATGAGCGGAGTGACCCCAGTGGGGAGAAAGACTCCCAGGCCAAAGGAACCTAAGAAGGAAGAGCAAGGACGCCCACGTGGCTGACCTCGGTGCCAGCGATGGGGTCAGGAGTGCCCCCGGATTAGGAGTAACGAGGGCTGTCTTTCTCCATCTTCCTCGGGCCTGCTCTGCACAGATGTTCCCATCTGGATGGCCCTGGTGGAGGTTGATTTGGTTGGGTCACACATCAGTCTGACTCTCTTGGTCAAAGCGGCTCTGGGTCCTGGGACGGCCAAGCTCCAGCCTTGCCAGTGTGACCAGACTGCCAAACTTTTGCTGTGATCATTGGGGGTTTCTAAACCATTGAACCCCAAGCTACCTTTTCGGACAGACTTTGGTTACGCCGGGCTTCAGAAAGGCTGCATGACCTCTCTCAGCTGCTCCGCTTGCTCCACAGAACTTGACCAAGGTGCATCTCAGGGCCATGACCTCTTCACTTGACACCATTCTGTACAATTTTATTTATTTATGTATTGATCTATTTATTATTTATTTCCTTTTTAGGGTGAACCCGCGGCATATGGAGGTTCCCAGGCTAGGTGTCTAATCAGAGCTACAGCTGCCAGCCTACACCCCAGCCACAGCAACGTCAGATCCGAACCACGTCCGCGACCTACACCACAGCTCACGGCAACATCGGATCCTTAACCCACTGAGCGAGGCAAGGGATCGAACCCACAACCTCATGGTTCCTAGTCAGATTCGTTTCCGCTGCACCATGACGGGAACTCCACCATTCTGTGTAATTTTAAAAGGCCATTTTAGACTGTATCCAGAAAGCTAGGGATTTGTCCTCCTCCTTGAAAGAAGTTTTATTTTACTTGCTTGCTCCAAGTTAAAAAGTACATATATATAATGGAGTATTATTCAGCCATGAAAAGGCTGAAATAATGGCATTTGCAACAGCATGGATGGATCTAGAAATTATCATAGCAAGTGAAGTTAGGCTGACAGTGAGAGACAGACATCTTATGCTATCACTTACATGTGGAATCTAAAAAAATGGTACAAATGGACTTATTTGCAGAACAGAAACAGACTCACAAACTTTGAAAAACTCATGGTGACCGAAGGGGAGAGGTGGTGGGGAGCGAGGGGTGGAATGTTCTAAAATTAGTTTGTGATGATGGTTGTACAACTATAACTACAATACAATTCATTGAAAAACAGTGTTTATATTGCTTTCTTATCCTTGTTTATTCGAGTAGTTATTCTCTGGCTAATACAGATTTGGCAGCTGATTCTGTTTCCTTTTTTGCACTGGTAGCTAGGAAGCTCCTTGTCAGCCTTGGGCATCATTAGTAGTAACTGGGGAGGAATGACCAGCATGGACTTCTCAGAATTAACTCACCCCAGACATCAACTTATCATTCTACTCTTCCTTTTCTCTTGTATCAATTTTTCATCTTAGTAAACCGTTTGGAATCTTTTTGACGTGATCTGGGTCTTAATCCTAAGTAAAACACTTTTTCAGACACCTTCATGTGTAGTAAACAAATTTGAGGCACCTGCTCTGTGAAAAGAAGCGTGTTAGGATGGATGAGGAGGGAGGGAACTGAAAAAAAGTGTTGCAGGGTCCCTGCCTTCCAGCTGAAGTCGCTTTCCACTTGCCCATCACGTTCTCCTTGGTCAGATCTCAGTGAATGCCGGCATTCTAGAGAAGGAAGAAACTGACCCCCAAACTCCAGCTCTCTAAAGGATTAGCCATTTGCATAATGTACTTTGTTCCTAATGGTGTTGGGCCTAGTACCTACAGAGAGGAAATCGATTTTTAAAAAAGAAGATGGTTGGGTCGTCATTATTTCACCATGTCTGTGTTGGTGTCTTTGTCTTGAAGGTAATTAGGAGCCTTGGTGTGAGTTTTTAAATGTCTGATCCACCATCCCCCACACTTTCACCCAACATGGCCACAAAGGGAAGTTGAGACTCATTCAAACCAGAACTTAGCAGTCTCATACAGTCCTATGCATGAGGGGGGAGGGACAGGCCTCGGAGGGAGAATATATTGAGATCTGCCCTTTGATCGTGTTCAATGCGACTTTGCATTTACCTGAGGGATTAAAAGTTCTCATTGACCAAGGCTCCCGGCTTCCTACTCAGCCTTTGACGGGACAAGTGTTAATTGGACAATATAATGGGGACAATGTTAATTCCCCTCTAAGAGTTCCTTTTCTTGTTCAGTCAAATAGAAAGGCCCTTTTAAATGGCAGAGAGAGGAAGAAAGGAGCTGGTTTATACGGGTAATAGACTGCACATCTTTCCCCTTGTCTCAGAACAAGTGTGATGGAGTCAGCATAAAGCGGGCCCTAAACAGCGACAGAAAGGGAACGACGTGGTGGTTTGCATGGAATGTCACCCTGGATTTAGGGACGGGGAAGTATGTCTGGGAGGCTCTGTCTGTTTCTGTAACAGAGGGGGATGGGTAGCGTGGGGGAGGGCAGAAGCCACGAGACTCCGGGGCGAGGGAAGGACAGGATGGTGAGGTTGGGAAATGGAGGTGACGCGGCAATGGAATCTGGACAGTCAGAAAACCAGCCGGGTGGGATCTTGAGCATTTGAACTGAGCCTGAATCTCCCAAATCCCAAAGAGTTCACAACTGCCCAGGGTGATGAGCAAGAGGTGGCGGGGGGTGGGCGTGGGGATTCCAGAAGGAAGAGCCAGCTTTTAAGGGATTTCTAGAATTAGAATCTTTCATCTGCCCCATCTTAAAATAGGCTGATGTTCAGTTATCCATGGATTCTGGGAACCCCCCTTTCTTCCCACTGGTACAAACCAACCTTTTCCTTCCAAGTTCCACCTCCTCACACCCGCATTGGTTTCTCTCCTACCTAACTCTTTCTCTTGTTGAACTTCAACTAATACTTCTTCTAAGCCCTGGTTTTTCTGAATGGTGACCATGGTGCATGCAGTTTTTCACTTGTTAATTTCTTCAACAGGCTTTGTCTGGCATTGGCTGGATAGCAGGTCTTTAGCTGTGTGCCCTTGAGCAAGTCATTTCACCTTGTTGCATGTCACACATTCAGAGATGGAAATAACGCACAAGGTTCTCTTTGGAATCAGTGGAGATAATGGATGTAAAAGTGCCTTATAAAACTATACCATATGGGAAATGAATTATTCTCTTTGTGATTTTTATTCACTGGGGAGATGAAAAGAAGGTATAGGAAATGACAAAGAACCATGACAAGCCCATTGCTATTGAAAGCCAAGCTTGCCAGCCACAGACAGAGCAAGATACGGAGGACTTCCGGCTTAAGCCATCAGAGCAGGCTGTGGTCGTCCAAGGCTAGATGCCTGTGGAAAGTCCCAAGTCCTTCCTGGCATCCAGTCTCCCTACCAGCAAACCTACAGGTGGAGGGGTCTTCCTGATGGCTCAGCACCCTTACAACTCCAGCTTCTCTGACCCTACGCACACTGGCCTCTTGCCAAGTTTTTCTTTTGTAAAACACACCCATTTGGGGTAACTGGAGAACTCTCAATAAAAACGAAATTTACAACTTGCAACCCAATTGCACATTCTCTTGTTTTTAAGAGTTGATTAGGAAGAGAGAAGGAGCTGACCATCATAGTTAAGACCAAACCTGGAGAAACTCCTGGGCTTCTGAGAGTCTCATTTCTTGGTGGAATAGCCGAGAAAGGCAAAGAGGCCAACTTTCTCTTTTATCACCCTGGAGGTCTTTACCTTAGGCCGCAGTGGGGCTCTCTGTTATCTACTTGCTGTTTCCTAAGGGTCTTTTGTCTGTTTGTTTGTTTTGTTTTGTTTTTATGGCTACATCTGTGGCATATGGAAGTTCCTGGTCTCAGGGTTGAATTGGAGCTGCAGCTGAGGCTTATGCCACAGCCACGGCAACACGGGATCCAAGCTGCATTTGCTAGCTGTGCCACAGCTTGAGGCCACTCGGATTCTTAACCTACTGAGTGAGGCCAGGGATCGAACCCACATCCTCATGGACGCTATGTTGAGTTCTTAAGCTGCTAAGCCACACTGGGAACTCCTGTTTCCTAGTTTTATATGCACCTGTTCATACTCTCCTGGAACTGGAAGTCTACAAACTACATCATTTGGCTTCTCTTGCAGGTGGGCTTTCTGTCTGCTTCTGCCAGTAGGACAGCCTGGTGGGAGACTGACCAGAGAGCGGAAGAAAGGCAGGGTTCCGCTCTGGCTCAGGCCAGGAGGTGTTGCCCGGTAGCTGCTACTGGCTCTGGCAGGGGCAACAGGAATGGGGTGGTTCTGAGCTCCAACATGTTGGTGGGAATAAAGATCCTCTCCGGCAGCTTCAGCTCTAGTGGAGAAGCCACTTCTCTCGTGGATCCAGAACCAGCTGAGACACGGTCTCCCAGAACTCAGCAACAGGAAGTCTTCTGAGCCTTGGCCTGGGGATGGGGGCAGAGCATTGTATTTCTAAGGGTTACTTCCTATTCTTTTTCGTTCCACTAACACCCCCTCATCCTCATATTTGGTTTTCCAGCCCTTCTAACTCCTCTGTAACCAATTTCTTGTATTAAATTCCTGTCTTTGAAACACCAGAGAAAACGATTTCTTACTGATGCAAAGATGGCACCAGAACCTTTGTCCATGACTATTCTGGGGCCAAAGAGAGAACAATTCCTGCTCAAAGGTGAAAAACGTGGTGAATGTTGCTCCCTGCGGACCCTGTAACCTGGCGTGGTTCCCTCCACCCCTCTGAGCCTCAGTTTTTCCCATCTCTGAAATGCAAGTTGGAAGTTCAGGTTGGGTGAATTATTGCTCACAAACAGGCCAGCCCGATGTGACCGGGCACAGTCTGAGCGCTGCCGTGTAGACAGGGCATCTGTGGGCATGTGGAGCCGCCAACTTCCTCATCACCTCACCTTTGTGTATCTGCTTCATCACCCAGCATCCGGCCTGGGACGGGGCTCTGCTTGCTCTGAGCTGAAAGCTGCACACCTCAGACTCACCAGCCCTTAAACATTTCATAGCAGTCTGGCTGGAAATTAATATTTTATCACAGACTCCTTGGCACTTAAATATTTAATCACTGATGTGGCTGATGAGTAATGAATCAGCACCAGGAGAACTTGTGGTCTCTTGTACCTGTTTTAAGGGGTCTTTGGTTCTGGTCTCAGAGGACAGAAGAACCAATGACAAGTCTATTTCTACGCCAAGTTTAGTATCTTTAAAGAGCTCAAAAAAACAAACAAACAAAAAAAAACAGGCTTAATACCAGACTGAGGCTCTGGATCAGATAATCTCATCCTCAGAGACCGTAAGCAAATTGGAAATAACCATAAACTGAGAAGAACTGGCTGGATGGCTAAAGTAATAAGCATTTATGTCAGTTTACATCCTAAGAAAACACAGGTGCTGTGTATGAGGAAGAGAGATCTTTAGAGGCACACGAGTGGAACTCGGGCTAGATAATTGGAAACTTTTAGGTTTCCAGTGGTGCTTTGGAGGAAGATGTGAAGAGAAGGTTTCAAGAAAAAGTTAGGAAATCTTTGCATGTGAACAGTGGGTGCAGAGAGGAGGAAAACATTTTGAGACTGGAAGAATTCACGGAACTCCAGCCTTAAAAAGTAAGAGTGGTAAAAATGTCTTGAGTTGGACTTCAAGGAAACTGCTGGTGTCCACGTGCTGAGATAAGAGCAGCTTCATTATCAGGATGAAAGATGTCTTCTAGAATTTAGCCTCAAAGGACTTCATTTTTCAACCCTGTTGGACACTTGTTTCTGTTACTCTGAAGCCGTGGTCCCCATTCTTCTTTATCATAAGAAAAGCTCTGAATTTGTTTGGGGGGAGGTGTCACCGTCTCATGTGCTTAGAGCCTGGGGGTCATTCTATCCCCAAAGGTGAAGGTCTACACTGACCGTGGAAATGTTGTTCCTTCTCCTTGTCATTGTGTCAGTCATGGGTATGGAGAGGCATTCTCAGCCAATGGCGTATAAGGGGAAATCAGAGGCATCTAGTCAAGGGGCTTCTGGGAAAGGTATTTATGACTGATGGGAAGAGACACAGGAGTTCGGGTAACCTTTGGATGCCGTCGTGTGGAATTGTTGGGCAGGATGAGAAAACAGGTTGGAGACCAAAGCTGAAGATGAGAGAGGAGAGAAATGAAAGCCACTGGCCCTAATGGCACTAAGCTGACCCAATCTGGAAGTGCTTTATCAATAGGCTTCTTATTATATGTGGAAGCTGTTTTCAGTTGAGTGTTTTGTAACACACAGCCAGAAGCATTCTAACTAATGCACCACATGAATAGTGGCGGTAGAGTCAAGGGTTAGTGAGATAAAGACTAGAGACAAATGATAGGTAATTGAAAGGTAAAACGGTAATGAGAAACTTTTCTGCACCCAGAAATTAAAATGGCTGAAAATCAAGACTGCTACAAGCTGACTTATGGTGAACATGCGGAGTCCTGGGGCCTCGCCTACGCTTCCATGGGCACTTGGAAATGTGACTTGTTTATCATTCCAGGAAACAAGTTGGCAACATCTGGTAGCTCAGAGGATGCACATAATCTATCATCTAGCAATTTTCGTTGACAAATACCTAGAGATGTACTTGTACACATGCAGAGAAACGCATGTGTGATATTGTTCATAGTAGCCTTTCATAGTAGAGGACATTGGAGACAAACCCTAGTGATCATCAACTTGAAAACAAATCACTTCTCCAGACTTTGGTCCAATGAGTGAATTACAGCTACATGTATTAGCATGGCTGGATATCAAAAGCAGAACTCTGAAAAAAAGCAAGTTTCAGAGTGACATGTAAACTTTAATGCATAAAGTTTAAAAACACAAACAATACAATATTTTTAACTATAATGAAATGTAATATATTCAAATGTAATAATATCTTTGCCAATTAGATTCCTAGCCTGGGAACCTCCATATGCCGCAGGTGCAGCCCTAAAAAGACAAAAAACCAAATAATATCTTGTTTTTTGCCTTTTTTGGCTGCCCCATGGCATGTGGAATTCTCAGGCCAAGGATCGGACCCAAGCCGCAGCAACTGTGGCAAAACCAGATCCTTTAACCCACTGTGCTATGGGATCGAATCTGCACCCTGGCTCCCTAGAGATACTGCAGATCCTGTTGTGCCAGAGTGGGAACTCGAAAGATATCTGATTGTAAAGAAGTGAATTCGGATGATAAACAATTGTGTTCTAAATGGTGGCTTCCTTTGAGAAAGTGGAGACAGGGAAGGATACACAGGGGGCTCCAATCAGACGGAAATTGTTCTTTCTCTTAAGCAAGAGTGCAAGCAGATGGGCGGCCACTGTAGTATCATCAAAACTTGTTAGTATGTCTCAAATGTTTCATTAAAACATTTCTTGAGAATGAGATTATGGGCTAGAATCTAGGAAGTAAAAGCCGACCCAGATGAATATATAGTTCTGAATAATTTCCCCAATGTAAGCTTTTTGTTGTTGTTGCTGTTGTTTGCTTTTTAGGGCCGCACCCACAGCATATGGAGGTTCCCAGGCTAGGGGTCTAACAGGAGCTGTAGCTGCCAGCCTTCGCCACAGCCATAGCAACGCGGGATCCGAGCCGCGTCTGCACCCTACACCACAGCTCACGGCAATGCCGGATCCTTAACCCACTGAGCAAGGCCAGGGATCGAACCCGCAACCTCATGGTTCCTAGTCGGATTTGTTTCCGCTGCGCCATGGCGGGGACTCCGGTTTTTTCATTTTTGTGATGGTACATGGACTAAGAGTGGTTTATATAAGAAGGAGCTGGGGAGGGGGTGTGTGTTTTGTTTTTACCATGAGATTATTGTAAACAAACAAACAGCGTAGTGTAATTTCTAAATAAGTGAGTGTAACTTGGGTTGCAACAGTAGAATTACGGTGATAACTTTCAAGAAAATGAGGATCCAGATTTCCTTTTTCTTTTTTTTTTTCTTCTGGTTTTAAATTGAATGAAAGATTCTTTAAATTCTACAATATAGTTTTTAAAAGTTTCATACACATGACTTCAGATAATGCCATTATACCCCCTTTTTAAAAAAACTCCCCTGGCCCTCTTGCCATTCCCTTTCCCTCTCCCCACTGGGAACCACTAGTTTGTTCTCTATATTTGTGAATCTGCTTCTCTGTTTTATTCACTAGTTTGTCGTATTTTTTAGGTTCCGCATATAAGTATTTGTCTTTCTCTGTCTGACATTTCACTCAGCATAATGCCCTCCAAGTCCATCCATGTTGCCGCGAATGGCAAAACATTTCACTCTTTTTTATGGCCTTTCTATTCACTGAAAGGTGGAGGCAAAAATCTTTGGGAGTAGGAAAGGTGCTCTTTCTCCCGAGTGGAGCTGTCTGGTATAGACGTGGCTGGGAAAGTGGCCCATATTCTATTACCGTAGATTATGCAGTCCTCAAAACGTTAAGTGGAGGCTGGGGTCTTTGAGTATGGTTGATACCTGTAAGCTACAGCCTGTGGGATGCAAGCCTTGCTGTGCAGGCTGGTCATTTTCACGGTGAAGAGGAAAGGAGGTTGTGGGTGCTTAGCGGTAGGTGTCTACGTAGGCAGGAGATGGGACTCAGAGAGCCTTTTCCTCAATCAGAATTTTGAGGAATGGCGATTTCTACACCGGTTCTCTAAGATTCTGAATTCTGGGAGGTACAAGGAAGCAGGTAGGAAGGAAGCAAGAAACATTCCTCCCAGTGTGAAGATAAATATGTCTTCCTTTGTCAACCAGATTTTCTCTGTGAGTGGTGTTCCGTATGTCTTGTTGTATCCCCAAAACCTTTAGTAAAAAAACTTTGTGTCACTGCTGAGGTCGGGTCTCACCTGTGTTGGGTAGAGCATTAAAAGCAGAGTGCCAAGGAGTTCCCATCATGGCTCAGTGGTTAACGAATCCAATTAGGAACCATGAGGTTGTGGGTTCGATCCCTGGCATCGCTCAGTGGGTTAAGGACCCAGCCTTGCCGTGAGCTGTGGTGTAGGTTGCAGACGCGGCTCGGATCTGGCGTTGCTGTGGCTCTGGTGTAGGCTGGCAGCTACAGCTCCAATTAGACCCCTAGCCTGGGAACCTCCATATATCGCGGGTGTGGCCCCAAAAGACTAAAAAAAAAAAAAATTAATTAATTAAAAAAAAAAAAGCAGAGTGCCAAGTAACAAAAAGCATTAGGAATCAATGGAAGAAGAGAGTTTTCACTGTGGCTCAGTGGGTTAAGACCCTAACGTGGTGCCTGTGAGGATGCAGTTTCAACCCCTGGCCTCGCTCAGTGGGTTAAAGATCCGGCATCGCTCTGAGCTGTGCTGTAGGTTGCAGATGTGGCTTGGCTCTAGCATTGCTGTGGCTGTGGTGCAGACCTGCAGATGCAGCTCTGATTAGACTCCTAACCCAGGAAATTCTGTATGACACAGGTGTGGCCCTGAAAAGAAAAAAAAGAAAAAGAAAAAAGAAAAGAAAAAAAAAGAAAAGAAAAAGAGAAGAAAAGAAACAGTGAAAGAAGATAATCCACTTCTATTCCTTTCCGGTTACTGGGGCTGTGAAATATCTGCACCAGAAGGAAACCTCACGGGCCAGAAGGACTTTCCTGTGTCAAAGGTGGAGACCCCGACTGCTACTTTTTTAAAGGAAAAGAGGACAGAAAGAAATCTCAGAGACATCTTATGTGTACTTAGCATGTCAGCTGGAAGGGGAGGCGTGCGGTCATCACTTTCCTTTAGCCAGAGATCTCAGAGATCACGGCTGGGATCTAGAGTCCACTCAGCAGGAGCATGCTAGTTATCTATTGTTGTGTAACAACTTACCCCAAACTTGCAGTTTAGAACAGCCACCATTTATTATCTCCCACAGTGTCTGAATGTCAGAAGCTTGTGGCTTAGCTGGGTGGTTCTGGATCAGAGTCTCTTGTGAAATTGCAGTCCGGCTGGAGCTGCGGTCTCCAAAGTCTTGGATGGGTCTAAGCTCCACTTCCAGACTCACTTCCATGGCTATTAGCAGGAGAATCCAGTCCTTCATGTGAGTCTTTACTTTCCATTACTCATGACCTGATCTCCCCATGAGCAAGAGAGTGACAGAGCTATGGAGAAACAGGAATGGAAACTGCAGCCTCTCATAACCTAAACTTGGAAGACGTACCATCACTTCTGCCATATTCTACTGGTCACACAGACCACCCCTGGTTCGAAGCATAAGCCGTGCATAACCAGGATGCAGCAGTGGGTGTTGGAACAAAAAAATAAACATGAAAATTTAAACTCACTCCAGAATGATCTACACCTGGGGATAAGCAACGTGAGTATGTCTTCTTTCATTCAAAAGGCTCTTAGTAAGCACGTCTTTTGTGCCAGTCACTGTTCTAGGTGCTGAAAATACCATGATGAGCAAGACATTCAAATTTCTTGATTTCAGGCACTTTACAACTCAGAGAGAGCGAGACAGAAAATGAGCAAATAAAAAAAAATGCTTGTTTATTTCATAGTCAATCTTTCTTTACAATAACCCTTGGGGACAGTTTTACCAGCGTCCCTATTTTCCATGTGAAGAAGTCGCATATTAGAGAGGTGATGGGATTTACGCAGGATCCCATTTCGTGAGAGCCAGGGCTGAGTTTTGAACCCAAGCCCTTTGCTTCTTTCCCAAGCCATAGATCACTTTGGCGTGGCCCAATCTATCATAAGAAGAGGCCCTGCAAGCTGGGTCCATACTTTATAACATCTGTTGAAGGTCAACTGTGGGACAAGTCCTAGTCCTCATCAGACTGTGGGCTTCTTGAGGGTGGGTCTGGTGCTTTCTTAGTCCCTGCCGCCCCTAGATAACCAGATATTGTAAGGTGGACTGGCCCCCTGTCCTAGCATATTCCTTCCTAAGCTCTGTTTTTCCTGTGCCCGCCACCCCTTTGGAGTTTGTTCCTGCAAGGAAGGTCATTCCAGAAGCTTCCCTGGCTGTCTGCACTGGATGGAGCCTAGCAGAGTTAAGGTTTAGGAGCTGTGGTCACATGTTAGACTCATTTTCAGCAAGGGCACATCAGGTGAGACGTAGGTCGGCCAAGAAAAATAGGTACTCAGAACTAAAGAGCTTTCACCTGTGTTATCTCATTGCCTCTGAAAACAGACAGGCAGCTTATGGACCGATTTTATAAGATTCAGAGAGAGAAACCACTTTCCTAGAGTCTCAGAGTCACGACTGGAAGACTGAGGGTTTTCTGATTTTCTCCCTCGTTCTTTAGCTTCCCTAGGTGATGTTCTGTAGAATAAAACTCCACGTGGTCTAGTCTAGACCAGTGCTTCCCAAAAGACCACAGACAAACTACCTAGAGATCTTGCTCACTTGGAAATTCTGTTTCTGTAGGTGTGGAGTTGCTCTTGAGATTCTACATTTATTTTTGTATTGTATTATATTTTACTAAAGCTTGAAGTAGCTTCATGTGGAATCTCAGTTCAGAGACCCGGGATTGAATCTGGACCTCATCAGTGGAAGTCCTGAATCTTGACCACTAGACCACTAGGGAACTCCCCAGATTCCTATTTCTTTTCTTTTCTTTTCTTTTCTCTTCTCTTCTCTTCTCTTCTCTTCTCTTCTTTTCCTCTTCTCTTCTCTTCTCTTCTTTTCCTCTTCTCTTCTCGTCCCTTCCCTTCCCTTCTCTTCTCTTCTCCTTTCAGGGTGACACTCGTGGCATATGGAGGTTCCTAGGCCAGAGATCTAACAGGAGCTGTAGCCACTGGCCTGCACCACAGCAACAGCAACGCCAGATCTGAGCCACGTCTGTGACCTACACCACAGCTCACGGCAACCCCGGATCCTTAACCCGAGTGAGGCGAGGTATTGAATTTGCCTCCTCATGGATATTTGTTGGGTTCATTTCTGCTGAGTCACAATGGGAATTCCTTCCTTTTTTTTCTTTTTTGGGAGTATTTTTGTCTTTTTAGGGCCACACTGTGGCCTATGGAGTTTCCCAGGCTAGGGGTCCAATCAGAGATGTAGCTGCTGGCCTATGCCACAGCCATAGCAACGTGGGATCCGAGCCGCATCTGCAACTTATACCACAGCTCATGGCAACACTGGATCCTTAACCCACTGAGCAAGGCCAGGGATCGAACCCGCAACCTCATGGAAACTAGTCGAGTTTGCTAACCGCTGATCACGATGAGAACTCCCCTTCTTTCCTTTTCTTTTTCTTTTGGCCATGGTATGCAGTGGCTTGGTATGGGATCTCAGTTCTCAGACACGGGATTAAACCTGGGTCACAGCAGCAAAAATGAAAAATTATAACCACTAGACCACTAGGAAACTGCATTTTTTTTTTTTAATGGCCTCACCCAGGCATATGGGGCATATGGAAGTTCCTGGGCCAAGGACTGAATCCAAGGCCGGATCTTTACCCCACTGCCCTGGATTGTGGATCGAACCCGTGCCTCCACAGCGACCCAAGCCACTGCAGTTAGATTCTTAACCTACTTTGCTGCAGCAGGAACTCTAAGATTCTGCATCTCTAGCAGCCAATAAATACCCAGCTGCATCTCCGCAGAACACACTTCGGGTCATAAAGGCCATTCTGCCCGTTTTCCATAGCTCAGCCCCCCATCTAGCCTTTAAGACATAGGGTGTTGATGATTCTGGCACCCAGGAAGCCACACTGTGCCTCCTCTTCCTTCAAATGCCATCCCCGGAGACCTGCTCCTGTCTGAGGGCACCTGTCATAGCTCCTTGAACTAACGTGACCTGGGGTCTCAAACGCTCTTTGTGGACATGGCCCATGCTGGGTTGGCCCCACAGTGCCTCTGAATTTATTTCTTATTTTGTCATTGACCTTTTGCCAAATGTAGGCAGTATCAGTGATGAGAAGGTAGGTGTTGGGGTAGGCAGCTGCCTTGAAATTCTTATTTTTCCATTTCCTTTCCGTTTACTGTCTGATATAATATTACGCTCGTATTGATAAGGCTGTGCTTTCAGTCTTCTGGGCCACTCCAAGTCTTTTTTTTGGCCCTGCCCCTGGCATATGGAAGTTCCCTGGCTGGAGATGGAACCCACATCTCAGGAGCAGCCCAGGTTGCTGCAGTGACAATGCTGGGAACTTAACCTACCGCGCCACAAGAGCACTCCAAGCCCACTTTCAGTTTAAATTGATAAGACCCCTAACAAGGAGTTCCCTGGTGGCCTAATGGTTAAAGATTTGGCATCGTCACTGCTGTGACAGGGGTTCGATCTCTGGTCTGGGAACCTCTGCATGTCCATGGGCGTAGCAAAAAAAAAAAAAAAGCACACACACACAGCTGAAAACCAGTGGCCTTTAAGCTTTCGAATAATCTTCATCACTGGCAAATTTTGAGTCCATTGCGGCTGACCTTTAACTTGGGGAAAAATCCCCTCCCCGAAAATGAAAATCGTAGACATACATTGAATGACTTGCCTGTCCCAGGCTCCGGTCTGCGACCAATACAAACTCCTCGGGAGCAGACACCAGCTGGTATTTGTATCTAAACCCTCATCATCTAGAACATGTGGACAGACTCAATAAATACTCAAGTACAAACCGCGCTGGGCCATGTTCATACATTATTAGTTTTAAAAAACCCAGGAAAGCGTAATGGCACATTCTCGGAGAAGCTCAGTCTTTTGCGTCTCTCTTCTACGAGTTTAGGATTAGGCTGTCTTCTAGGTGAAGAAGCTGGTTCTCCCTTTTACTGGACAGACAGACGCACAGATGCTGTGTGGAGTTCATTAACCCTACACTGACATTTTTGCCATCTTGGCTTTTGTCTTACAGTGGATCTTGGAGCAGGTCCAAAATATACTTAGACATACTTCTCCAGCAGAAAAGCTTTTACACTACAGAAACACACACACACACACACACACACACACTCTTAATTTGAGGTTGAATTTTTCTGCCCTAATTAGCTACGTCTTTGAGCTTCAAGAGCTGGTTTTACTGTGGTTATTAACGAGGCCAATCTCTGATCGCTGGCCTTTTTCAAAAGCATTCCAGCCTGCTAAACAGTGGCCTTTCATGATTTACAAGTTTGGAATCTTTGGGAGTTTTCAACAATTAAGGTGCTAACTTCTTAATCACAGAACCTTGAGAGTGGGCTGTAGCCAAGGGGCCTCGGCATTCCTGCAGGTTGCCTCTTAGACGTGGGAGGGTTCAGTGTGCTCCCCTGGTCCAGGCGGCACTGTCTTCAGAGAGGATGCTGGCAGGAAGTCGCGGGCGCTGCTCATCGATGTGAAGTCACGCCCCAGAGTGAGTGCTGTCAAATAGTAACCCCAAGAGACACGAGCGTAAACAGCCCCGTCATTGAACTTAGCCTGCCACTGTTTCCAAAGTCCTTACAAACGTGAACGCTCATTTGGTCTTTGCAATAGGGCTGTGAAGTGCAGGCAAATGCTATTATTAACGAATGAGGGCAGAGCGAGGATCAGAGAGGTGGAGTGACTTGTCTGAAAACACACAGTGGGTGGCAGAACGGGGATACAAGGATCTGGTTCCTAGTCCGTAGCTCATTTCAAAAGGTGTGTCAGCTCCTTCCATCTAAAACTGTCCCTATCGGAGTTCCCTTCGTGGCTCAGTGGTTAACAAATCCCACTAAGAACCATGAGGTTGCGGGTTCAATCCCTGGCCTTGCTCGCTCAGTGGGTTAAGGATCCGGTGTTGCCATGAGCTGTGGTGAAGGTCGCAGACGTGGCTCGGATCCCGTGTTGCCTGTGGCTGTGGCGAAGGCCGGCAGCTACAGCTCCTGTTAGACCCCTAGCCTGGGAACCTCCATATGCTGCGGGTGCGGCTCTACATAAAGGCAAAAAGACAAAAAATAAAAAAATAAAAAATAAATAAATAAAAAAAATAAAACTGTCCCTTTCCATGGTGAAAATTTAAAATATTGGCTTACAGCCTCTCCGCCATGGTTGATGAAGTACATTCCACATTCACAGGACATTTACGGATGCTCTGGACATGCTCTGGCCCCCATGGAAGCGACCAGTGAATCCTGATGCCCAACACCAGTTTAAAAGCTAAAAGTTCTAGAGCTCCTGCTGTGGTGCAATGGGATCGGCGGCACCTTGGGGATGCAGGGACTCGGGTTTGACTCCCAGCCCCGCACAGTGGGTAAAGGACCCTGGTTGCTGCAGCTGAGGCTTAGGTTGCCACTGCAGCTCGGATCCAGTCCCTGGCCTGGGAGCTCCTTATGCCATGGGGCAGCCAAAAATGGGGGGAAAAAAAGTTCTATCACCCAGTGCCTAAAAACATCATTTTCTTCACAGAGAAAACTTACTTTTTGTTAGTATCGAAAAACAAACACATAGACCACATATTATGGAAGTGCGGAAGATAAAAATAGGTAACTACATATCAATGGCAGGACCACAGGCTGCGTAAGGAATGTGGGATGGGGTATGTTTTATCGAAAAAGACCCAGAAGCCCTTTGCAGTGTGGTTTTTATTTCCCTGAAATAAAGCAGATGGAAGATGACTCCTATAAAGTACTGTGTACATTTCAGCTGTTGTCGTACCACGATTGTCGTTATTGGCTCCTGTCAAGTTCTCAATACACTAGGAGAACTTTCATCAGCTGACTAAAGAGTGTTGTTCTCCTGGAAATGTAACAATAATGTCTGGGCATTTAACTCGGATTCTTCGCATTTCCTCAAATCCACCTGCTAAGCATCTTCGGTATCGATCGATTCTCACCGCACCGGCTGGTCTGGGTCTCCGTCGTTTCTCACCCAGGTTCTGCACAGACTCCCCAGGAGTCCACTCGCTTCCTCCCTGGCTCAGTCCATCCATTCTCCACACACCAGCCAGAGCCATCTTCCACGCCCCTCTCTTGTTTAACATATAACAGTGGCTTCCTGTCACATTTGGGAGAAAGCCTGTCCCCCTGCCCGGGTCTGTGAGGTCCCCTGTGATCTAGCTTCTGTCTGCCTGGTCCCTCACCTCCTGCCTCTTGACTCCTGGCTCCCGGAGTGCCCCCATCTCCTTCCCGCCCCAGGCTTGCACCTGCTGGCCACCAACTGCCCCTAGATCACGGCGGGGCGGGGCCTCCCTATCACTCAGGCCTCTGTGGCCTTCCCCGACCATGCTTTGCGAAGCGAGTCTCATCTTGTCTCAGGCACCCTTATCAGATTACCTTGTCCTTTCTTTCTCACTTCCTTCTTCATTGTCTTTTCCCTCCTGCCAGCATGTAAGCACTGAGAAAGCAAGAAAACGGTTTGTTCTACTCACCTCGGTATCACCAGCACCTAAAACAGAGGTTAGCGTATAGCAGGCGTTCAGTATTTGTGACTTGATGAAACTTGGACAAAGGTAGGCGTAAAGATGAGGCACATTTGTTGAGTGACCGTGAGGTCTCTTCCGCCTTTTAAATCTCTGCTCCTCTAATAATACCAGGTAATGTTAGCTCACTGGGCACAGGGGAGTAACCTGAGCCTCCGAGAAACTTACTAACAGATATAACGATTCACAGTTATTAACAAACTCATAGGATGGAACGTCAGGGTAGGTGACACTCCAAAGCTTGTGGCTCTTTCAATCCACCGTATGTACAGCAGCATCTCTAATGCACCTGGTGGCCAGGTATCTGGCGCCTCTGTAGCCGTGTCTGTATGGGTGAGAGAGAGTGTATCTGCAAAGGGGAAATGTCACTGTGCTACCTGCGAGAGGACCACCAAGGACTCATAATTCACACAAACAAGCCATAAGCACAAAATTTCATAAAAATGAACACCAAGTGTTAGGGATTGAATTTTCTCCCCCCACCCCCGCCCCGGCCCCGACCCAAGCTACATGGAAGCTCAGTCCCCAGTATTCAGAAGACAACCTTATTTGGAAAAAAGGTCATTGCAGAGGTCATTAGTATGTAGTATGCAGATGAAGTCATACTGGAGTAGGGTGGGTCTGTAATCCACAATGACTGGCATCTTTACGAGAAGAAGGAAATTTGGACCTGGAGGGGCACAGCGAAAGTGGCCATGGGAAGACACGGGCAGCGATGCGAATGACGCTGCCGAACCCTGCTGGAAGCTGGGGGTGCAAAGGACAGACCCTCTTCTGGAGGCTTTGGAGAAAATATGGTGCCACCAACTTGGATGCCCAGCCTCCAGAACTGTGAGACAGCAAGTTTCTGTTGTTTTTGTTTGTTTGTTTTTATTTTGTTTTGTTTGCCTGCACCCGAGGTATGTGGAAGTTCCTGAGCCAGGGATCGAAACTGCGCCACAGCAGTGACAACGCCGTAGATTATTAACCTGCTGAGCCACCGGGAACTCCAAGCTCCTGTGACTTTAAACCACTTAGTTTTGACACTTTGTTCTGGTGGCCCTAGGAAGCTAACAGATGTAGAAATACAAATCTAGGGAGTAATATCACCTTTGGCTGGTTCGATTCTTCTAGGCAGCCACGTGAAATAAATGAACAAGAGGAAAGGGAGACGAAGAAGGAAGGATCCATTATCTGCAGATCTCTTATCAACTGTGGTCAAGGAGGAGTCATTTCTGTGCATAATGAACGTCGTGAAGGATGTAACGCCGCCTTCTGTGGGAGCTGGGCTCACTGGTGATGGCTCGTTGGGCTTGGTGCGCAGCATGGCTTCACCGCCTCCCTCAAGTGTGGCCAAATCACACACCTCGACCGAGCCATATTTTTGCATGTTTGCTATTATCCTCATTTCACTTGCTTGCCTAGTGAATCCCACGTGGCTTTTGCCTCCATCATGCCTCCAAGTCACCCCCATCCATCATTCATCCAAAGCCCACAATGCTTTGAATTTCCTTCCAGTTTTTTTTTCTTCTGTGAATACATATGATTGGGTTTACACAGCATATGTAATTTTATTTTTACGGAATCCCTTCCATATTAGTGGACCTTTGCAATTTCTATTTTCAATTTATTAATCATCTATCTGCTTTTATTTTTTTGTGTTTTTGCCTTTTCTAGAGCCGCACCTGCGGCATATGGAGGTTCCCAGGCTAGGGGTCTAACAGGAGCTGTAGCCGCCGGCCTTCGCCACAGCCACAGCAACGCCAGGTCCGAGCTGCGTCTGCAACCTACACCACAGCTCACGGCAATGCCGGATCCTTAACCCACTGAGCGAGGCCAGGGATCGAACCCACAACCTCACGGTTCTTAGTCGGATTCGTTAACTACTGAGCCACAAAGGGAACTCCTCTATCTGCTTTTTAAATAAGCGACACTGTACTGAACATCTTAATGCATAAAATCACGTCTCCCTTTCAGGCTGAGCCTCGTTTTGGAAATGAATTACAGGAGCAAAGAACGTGATGGATTTTAAAGTTTTTTCTGCAAACGCTAGCCATGCTACTGGTACATGAATCATATACAGTAAAACTAGGTTTTTATACAATAGAAAATAGAACACTGTAAACCAGCTATAGTGAAAAAAATAAAAATCATGTAAAAAAACTATGTTTTTGGTCAAAGCATGGACCCATCACATATTTGTTAAGTGAAGTACTATATGTGATACAATATATATTATAATGTTATGTATGGAATATATATTTAATGTTTGTCCAGCCATAATAGCAATATTCTAAACACATTCCTTGTATTTGGGAAGAATCAACTTATTATGAGTTAAGCAAATTTGGGATTATTCATTTTGAGATGTATTGGGAATATTAGAAGAGGTAGCTATTCCTTATAATAATGCTAAAAATATAGTTTCTGTGTTCTTGTCTTTCTTTTTTTGAGCTTTCTCATCATCCTCATGACTTCCAAATCCCCATATTCCTTCTCCCCACCATTTTCATTTTCTTCCTTCTTCTTCCTTTTTCTTCCATCATTTGTGATAAAGCATGGGCCCCCGAGGGCACAGGCTGCCATCTGACTGACGGAAGGTTGGGGCTAATTTCAAGAAAAAAAAAAGAGATAAAATCAGATCTTGCCCGTCAAATAGACTGGCAGTTTGTGGGGCTGTGAATCTGAGACTGAATGAGAACTTTCCTTATTCTTTGTTTTTCTTTCCATCATAAGTGGGCCCGTGGTATTGTCATCTTTGGACCCAGTTCACTCTGATCTCTTCCAAGTGGAACTACAGGATTAGGTGGGTGAGTGCAGAGTAATTGTTTGTCTCAGAAAGATTTCCGGAAGACATATCTCTTGTTTTGCATAAAATCATTCCTCCATTCATTCTTTCAAGAATGCTTTGAGAATTCTAGTTTCCAGGCTACGGGTCGAAACAGAAGTACAGCTACCAGCTATTATAGCCACAGCTACAGCAACAGCAGATCCAAGCCGCATCTGTGACCTACACCACAGCTCACAGCAACGCCGGATCCTGAATCCGCTGAGCGAGGCCAGAGATCAAACCCTCAGCCTATGGATCCTAGTCAGGTTTGTTACCACTGAGCCATGACAAGCATTCCCTAAAATGGGGACTTTGAACCACCACCTGAATGTGCACGCCTTGAATAGGATGGTGCATACAGCAAGCGCTCAAAGTAGTGCATTGGGCCACATCTTGCCCTGGGCTGATTTCCAAAGCTGCAAGTCTGCGCACATTGCCCAAGGGGTGGGTGGCAACGCGTAATCCCGCCCTCCGTGAACTGGTGACCTCCCCGGCCACGGAAGCAGACGGGTCATTTAAAAAATGTAATTTTCGCATTGGCATTCTTCATGCTAAGCCCGGGGGGCAGGCATGTCCATTCTGCCGGGGAGAGCTCGGGGCAGTAACCCAGAAAGAAGAGACGGCCCTCACTTCGCCATTCTGCGCCTGGGCTGCTGACAAAAGAATTGTGCAAATGGACCTTTAAATCCGTAAATAGTGCCCCCACAATGCCGGGAAGAATGCAGCGGCGACAAAGGGCAATATTCACAGTTTATCTCAGGGTGATGGATCTGAATGGACGCATGAACACGGGTTTGTTAGAGAAAGCGCGGGCCACAGCCCCCCGCCGGGAACCCAGTGGCCGCAGTCTGCAGTGCAAACAGTCAGTCTAAATCCCGAACAATTAGGGGAAACCAAGCTGCCATTATCTGAACTTCAACTTGTTCTCATGATTGATATGGGAAATGAAAAGTTGTACACGGCTCGGGGAAGGCTCTGTGCACCCTCACCGCACGCGGGGCCTCCGAGAAGGTGCAGAATGTGTATTTCATACACACGGGGGCAGCCCTGCGCGTCAGGTTGTCCTCACCTGGGGCCTGTCTCTGGCCAGTCTGACATCCCCCCTCCAGCTGGGTTCTCTGCAAATTCCCGCTCGATCGGCTCCGTGTTGGACCAAACTCTCAAAAGATGGCAGAGGATGGGACAGGACGTATCCTCAGTAGGTGGAGGTACCTGCCAGCTGCATACCCTTGATCCGCTCCGCAAATCTGTCTGCCCCTCAGTTTTGCCAGCTGCGAAATGGGGCTAAGATCCACTTCACGGACAAGTAAGTGACTTGACTAGTTTGGTTCCTGGCAACTGACAGGCGCTCGGGAGAGGCGACTTCGTGTTCACACTCATTCGTTCAACCAACAGCTGGAGCCCCGAAGCCTTGCTGAGTGCCAGCCACCCGCTTGGACTTGAGGGCAGGACAGAGGTGAACGAGGCGAATCTTGCCTTTGCGGGATGTGACCTGAGGCTTGTAAGCATGAAGAGACAGCTTGGTAGCTGACAGGCTGTCTGAAGCTTCTCCAGGGCAGGGCTGTCCCTTCGTCTCCAGTTTCCTGGGCATGAGAAGTGTTTCCACCGTGTTTGTTGAGCTGCCCTGAGCCCAGTGCTGTTGGGGGGCGGGGGCACAGCCCAAGGAGGATGGAGCTATGGAGCTGGGCTTCCAAGGGTGATGGATCTGAGAAAATGAGAAGAAGGAAAAAGGCATCATTCATTCCGAGCTGCAGAAGCCGCCCCGCGACGGCAGAGGCTGGGAGGAAGGGGGGCTGTACACAGCAGGTGGCTGGGGGGTGGGGTTCTCAGAAAGGAAAGGTAGGCTGAGAGGCCAGAAAAAAATGAACTTCAAGCATCTTGAAAATGAAGAGGAAGTTTGCCTTTACCCCAGAGGCAATGGGCGTGACGGAATGTTCTGGAGCAAAGGAATGCGACCTGACTGGGAGGAGTCCTCTGAGGATGCAGGCCTGCCTGGGGCACTGCGAGGGACCGGAGTGGGCTGTCGAAAGCAGGGTCAACAGGCCTTGGATGCAGGGGGAGAGAGGTCAAAGGTGACAAAGGTTCTGAGCCTCTGGCTCCTTCTGCTCCAACTCATTCATTAACAAAACTCTTACTTCTTTCCAAGGGAGGAGAATGTCAGAATTCCACATCCCGCCTCAGTTACCAGGAACTTAGAAAGTCAATCAATCAACGATTTGCACCTACGGATAATTTTCAGAATGGGAAGCAGAAGCGCCTTTCTTTCCTGTCACTTGAATTTTGCAGATCGGAAAACCGAGGGGCCCAGAGGATTAGACCAACGATTTGCTCAAGTCTGAGCCGGGATTTGAACCAGGGTCTTTCTGAGGGGACAGCCTTCCGTTTTCTTTTATGCTAAAGCCACCTCTGGTGAGACCGGCCCCCGAAGGCACGCATGCCATCGCACAGAAAGACCTGTGCGGGCCACCGGGACAGCGGCTGAAACAGAGACTTCCAAAAACACTCTTCAAAGAGGCCGGAGGCATTCAGCAGAGCCCGGCATTCAGGCTGCAAAGATTTCTCCATTGTTTCCACCATCAGAGGTAAAGTGACATCTTGAACGCCTCAAGAAGATTAAATAGCCCGGCTCCGTCGGAAAGCTTAAAAAAAAAAAAAAAAAAGAGTGAGAGAGAGAGAAGAAAGGGCCCAAGTTGACTATTATAGAGCTGGTCCTTTTTTTTTTGTCGGAGAAAGAGCTTTTAAGGCGCACTATTGGAAGAAGTGGGCCCAGATACAAAGACAATGACAGGGAGCGGGAGAGAAGTCCGAGAGGAACCCGGGGCTGGGCGCCTTGAATGCGGATTACGGCGGCTCCCAGCCGCCAAAGAAAAGGGGAACCCTGGTCAGGATGAAAATGAGGAATTACTTTTTTTCCCTTCCCCTCTGAGACTCCAGTTCACTGCGCAGTGACAATGCGTGATGGGGGCACTTGACATGTCCCTCTTCCAGGCCATGTTGGCGCCCCATGTGGGGCCCCCAGGGAACAAGGGCGGTGCAAACCCAAACAAAGCCGATTTTAACCCAATAAACTCACCCCGCATTCCCTCGAAGGAACGACGAACTCTTGGGCTGCCACATCTCTGTCGCTGGCCCAAACGCATGGGACAAATAGGGAGTTTGGAATTGGGGATGTTTGAACGTATATAACCTGCCTCTTTTTTTAAGAGGTTTTTTTTTTTTTTTTTTTTTTAAAGCTTTGGATGGGGAGGGAGATCAGGGATGCTAATGGCTCTGTTGGCAACCTCCAAAGAGCTTGTTTCTAGTAGGTGAGGAGGGTGTGGGCTGCGGAGGAAAAGGGGATCTAATTGGCTCAGTTTCTGGGAAACTGATTTGCTTTTTTTTTTCTTTTTTGTTTTTTGGACACTCCACGGCATACGGAGTTCCCCGGGTCGGGAATCCAATCCGAGCTGCAGCTGCGACTTGACGATGCAGCAGTGGCTACACTGGATCTTTTAACTCACTGTGCTGGGGTGGGGACCGAACCTGTGTCTCGGCGCTGCAGAGGTGCCTGCCGTCCCGCTGCGCCACAGCAGGAGCTCCGTGATTTGTTTTCTTGAAATGCACACTGTTCTAATCCACCTCGGAGGGACAGTCCTGTGCATTCCACGCTCGTTTATTTAGGAGACGTCTTCAGAGACACGTGATGGTGAAAGGGCTCTAGGCTGCAAGTCAGGAGATCGGGTGGGAGGAGCTTGTACCGCGCGTCCCACCAGGACAGATGGCACCGGATGGCGGGTGCCTCATCCTGCTTCCTTCTCCAAGAAAAACAGAGTAAGACCATCCTTCCCAGCCTGGTTTTGAAGCTGCTAGTACATTTCACCAATGTGAGATATTGTACCTACTAGTCTTCTGGTTTTTCCTTGTAAAAATCAATTCTCCCCCCAATAATTAATAATCATAAGCACTAGCAGATAGAGCCCAAGTCCCTGTATGAAATTCAGCCTTCAAAATTATTTTCATTGATGTAGAGTCACTAATGGTCTTCCAACCTCATGCAATGGTGAAAGGAAGCATGTGGTAGGGTTTGAAATCAGAAATGTAACAGAAGAGTTTCTTCATGGTTCAGCAGGTTAAGGAGCTGGTGTTGTCCCTGTGGCAGCCTGGGTCACTGCAGTGGCGCAGGTTTGATCCCTGGCCCGGGAACTTCCACATGCAGAAGTGGGGGGCGGGGAGGGGGAGATCCAAAAAAAAGGACGAAATTTAATGGAAACCTGAATAATGAACTTGGTGAATCTTTATTCCTTCTAGAGTCACGAGCCGGTGTCCAGTAGTTTGGTAACTTGTGTGTACTGGAATAATAGCTGCCTTTCACATCTGGTTTTATTTATTTTTAGTTTAGTCTTGTTTCATCTTTTTATTTTTTGTTTGGGTTTTTGGGGTTTTTTTTAGCTGTGCCTCAAGCAGTTGGCTTGATGTGGGAATCTCAGTTCCCAGACCAGGGACTGAACCCAGGCTGCTGTGGTGAAAGCACTGAGACCTAACCGCTAGACCATCGGGGAACTCCCTACCACTGGTTTTAATTTATCTTTTCACACCTTGCTTTTGCTTTCTGCGTGTGCGCGCCTGCGTGTGTGCGCCTGCGTGTGTGTGTGTGTGTGTGTGTGGACTCGGCATGCCTATCAGAATTTAGGGTCGCAGTAGAAAGGGAGTTTGGCATCTTCAGGCAGAAAGGAGGTTAATGTCCCTTCGGAATCCCTATTTCTTGGAAGATGAACACACCTGCATGACGTGTGATGCCTCATGTCAAAGGTCTCCTTACCGAGAATGTCTGCTCTTCCCAAACGGGGGAGAGGCACCTCCCTTCTGACAGCTGCTGCATTTGGCCCTGGGTACACCCTCGATGAACTCACGGCAGGCATCAGCCTTAACCAGGAAATCATGACTAGTGGAAAGGGCTGTGAGTTTAGGCATAAGACACACCTCCAATTCATCCCCAGCCCCCCAACACTCCCTTCTGGCCGCGGATCCCCGAACGAGCCATTGAACAGCTCCAGGGCTTGGTTTCCTAGGAGAATAACACCAACGCTTCAGTGCTCATGTGAGATAAAGCTAGTGGATGTCACTGGCTCCTTGCAGAGTGTGTCGCCCCGGGTAGGGCTGCCAGCACCTTGGGGTGTGGTGGTAGAGTGAGCTGGCAACAGAGGGTGATCTGGTTCTGCCACTTTTACTAGGTACAGGGCCTCCTGTGCCTCTGATAATTCATCTGTAAAATGGGGCTACTCAGGGAAACCGGGAGGATTTAGAGGTGAAGTAGGGAAGGCTTTCAGGACAGTGAAGGAAGTGGGGGAAGGGCAATAGTCAGGAAAGGAGATTAGCTGGAAAAGTTTGAGCGCTCTCCAGCCCAACCACCTTCTCCAGGAAAGCAGCTTTGAGTGCTCTCCAGAGATGAGGGCGAGGCGGGCTTAATACCCCTAACATTCAACCATGTCTCAGAAAACGGTATGGAGTGTCCTTAAAAAACTAAAACTAGAATTACCCTATGATCCTGCAATCCCACTCCTGGGCACACATCACAGAAAACTCTAATTCAAAAAGACACCGGCACCCCAGTATTTATGGCAGCTCTATTTACAATGGCCAAGACATGGAACCTGCCTAAAGATCTATCGACAGAGGAATGGGTAAAGAAGATGTGGTACATATACAATGGAATATTACTCAGCCACAAAAAGACTGAAGTATTGCTATTTGCAGCCACATGGATGGACCTAGAGTTGATCATACTAAGTGCAGTAAGTCAGACAGAGAAAGACAAATATCATATGATATTGCTTATATGTGGCATATAAATATAATACAAATGAACTCATGTACAAATAGAAATAGACTCACAGACATAGAAAACAAACTTATGGTTACCAAAGGGGGAAGTGGAGGGAGACATAAATTAGAAGTTTGGGATTAGCAGATACAAACTACTATGTATGAAGTAAACAACAAATACAGCACAGGGAACTATATTCAATATCTTGTAATAACCTATAATGGAAAAGAATCTGAAAAAGAATAAATATATATATAAAAAAAACTGAATCACTGCTATACACCAGAAATGATCACAACATTGTAAATCAACTATACGTCAATTTAAAAAGTCTCAGCATGGTAGTTGTGAGAGCTTCCTTTACTTTGATATGTAGCATGCTGTAGTTGCTGGCTTTCCTTACATAACATGGGAAGGAAACACTGCCCCCTTCCCCAAATCCCAGTGGTTTGTATCAGCCAAGACTTACTGCGCACTCAAGCTGCCCTTGGCAGTAGGTTTACCAGAAACTCTTGCTTTGCCCTGTTTCTCATTCTCTCTCTCTCTCTCTCTTTTTTTTAAAGCTTTTCTGATTAACCAAAATGTGTAAAGGTAAATAATATTAGTCTCATAACCAGAGGGTATTGTGCACTCATTATACAGAAATAAATGTTGGGTTTCAAATGTTTCCACTGGTGAAACTTCTCATGTAAAACTTTTATTGCAGTTGATATTATGGTGGGACGTGTTAAATAGCAAGAACCAATATAGAGTGTTTCTGGATTATTTTAGTTAACAATAACAAAAACATTCTAAATACACTACCAACGCATGGAATAAAATGGAAGCTGCTAACCTAGAAGATTTATGTTATAGACGCCACAGTTTTAACACATACATTAATAAGGAGAGCCTATCACTTCCATTGAGCCATTGTATAATCCCTCCAAAGAATAATAATCAAAGAGACAAACTGAAAATATTTTGAGAGACAAAAATATCTTGCTGTTATTCAAGATCTTCACATAGATTCTGTGGCGAGTGGACCAGTAGGCACCTGGCTCCCTTGTGTTACCAGGTTGTGTGGACAGAAGAACAAATCTAGTGACGGTGGTGAGATGCCGGGCCAGGGAGGACCCTTGGCAGGACTCCTGGGGAGCTTGTCTGTGTTCTCAGAATAGGAAAAAGCCCAAAGTGCCTTCAGCATCTGCCCTCTGGGGGAAGACAAAAAAGAAAGATCAGAACCTGGCCTGGATGCTCGCCTGTCCTGTGGGCTTGAATCAAAGGGAGAAGAACCAGGACAAGCTCAGATGGCTCAAGATAGATTTGGCCAGACTGGAGGGAGCCCTCACAGGGCAACTGATCAATGCTGGGCAAAGGGCCGTGCAATGCCCCCCCATCAATGTTTGATGCTTTCCCTTCCTCAGTGATCGGGGGACTCTTGGTGGCACTTTCGGGCCTCTGCCAAATGCCCCCTTTGGAATATCAAGGACAGTAGTACATTTTTCCCAGATTTTACATTCTCCCCCAATCATTTTTTGTGTGGTATATCCATTTTCTTATGTTGTTAAGGTTTCTCTCAGCTAATAGAATTCTCATCCTGAAATTGTGAGCTTTTCTGTCTTGGGAATAAAGTGGCTTTGTTAATACCCAGTGACCCTTCTGAAGCTTTCTGAAATAAGTTTGGTCTGAATGTTATACGTCTGTAACTCTTCTCACGCACTGATGATGTTGTCATCTGCTCTGGAAAAGTCTCCCATATCTTTACATGTAAACTCTCTGTAAATTGGACATGGGGTGGAAATTTCTTTTTTTTTTTTTTTTTGATACAGTTCAAGAAGGGCTTGATGTGTCTGCCTGAGGGAGCTTTGGTGTCCCCCTTTCTTCTTGGGTTGTTTTCAGGATGCAGTGAAGATTTTTGGTCTGGAGAGTTTCCATGTGATCTTTAAGTGCATCAATTATTTTAGCTTCTTCATTTTATTTTGCATTCATTCTATTTCTTTTTCTTGGAGAGTTTTTGGACAAGTACTTAAATCTGCTACATAAATCTGCTTCTTCCCAACTCCCCGGATTCATCTTGTAAGAGAGCTCCATTCGATGCCTCCAGTGTGTCCAGTTCCAAGCTCTCATGCTCCACAGGCAGTTCTCATGCTCCACCGTGACCAACAGACAAATCACTCATTTTTAGCAAGTGTTCATGCAGAAGTTCCTTTCCACTGTCAAGAACTTGCTCCACAGGCAGTTTAGGGTTTTCTGAGATATCGGTTCTCTTTAATAAGAGTGTCCTAAAAAAAAAAAAAAAGATACAAATGAACTTATTTGCAGAACAGAACCAGACACACAGACTTTGAAAAACTTATGGTTACCAAAGGGCACAGGTGGTGGTGGGAGGGAGAGCGGACAGGGGGTTTGGGATTGGCAAATGCACACTGAGGTCTATGGAACAATTGGCCAACAGGACCTGCTGTATAGCACAGGGAACTCTACCCAGTGTTCTGTGATAATCTATGTGGGAGAAGAATCTGAAAGAGAGTGGATGTAGGTACATGTATAACTGAATCACTTTGGTGTACAGCAGAAATGATCACAACCTTGTGAATTAACTACATTTCAATAAAACTTAAAAAAAAAAGTGTGTCCACTCTTCCCTTCCATTTTGAGCTTCTTGAGAAGGCAGTTTTATGACTATGTGAACATTGAAAGTTCCCCCAAATCTTCGCTGGGTGCCCCTGAAGCTATCGTCCATTCTCCTGGTAGGTTTGGAAGGATGTTTCAGTTGCAGCCACTTATTGGATTTGCTTAGTAGAGTCTTTTTAGGACTGAGACTTGCTCAGAATATCGGCCATCAGCCAAACTTGCCGCAAACATTTAGATTTATCTTCTTTCCATGCTTTTCTATAAGAATCTATTAGGAGACCAAGAAGAGAATTGTTGCTTTGCTTTGTAGCTCCTTGTTCATGGTGTTCATATTTGCTATTTCTGAGTGTTCTTTTTTTTTTTGTCTTTTTAGGGCCGCACCTGCAGCATATGGAGGTTCCCAGGCTAGAGGTCGAATCGGAGCTGTAGCTGTCAGCCTACACCATAGCCACAGCAACGCACAATCCGATCCACCTCTGTGACCTACACCACAGCTCACGACAACGCAGGATCCTCAACCCACTAAGAGAGGCCAGGGATTGAACCCGTGTTCTCATGGATGTTGGTCGGGTTCGTTAACCGCTGAGCCACAATGGGACATCCTTTTTTTTTTTCTTATGATTTTCTGACTATTCTTGAGCCTGCCTTCCGAGAGAGTTGATTTAAAGTCTCTACACTCTCTTTCCATGTGGCTAAACCTCTCAAAGATTTGGTGTCTTTCCTCCGGAATCGCAGAAACTCCAGTGGTGGATTCTTTGTCTCTCCTGGCAGAGTTACTCACAATTTTAAGCACTGAAAACTCCCCATGACTGGAATAGCTGCCATCTTCACTCACTCTACCCACTCCCTCAATTTTGGGGGGGTCTGAGCCTGAACTAAGCTCCCCTGTCAGTGCCATGGCCACCATCAGCACCTTACAGAACGCCAGGGCCGTCAGGGGTCCTCTGTGTCTCCCACGGCCTCTGCGTGCCACCGAGGCTGCCAGAGCCTCCTGGTCACCACAGATGTCACAGCCCTGTGGTGGTCATTAGGACTAGAACCTCCTCCGTGCCTGGCAACCAGGGCGGACCCCAGTGGAAGTGGGGGGCACAAAAAGCCACGCCTCCCGGTCATCCCACATCTTGACTCACAGGGAAAATGATCACATCACATGACCTTAGGGACATGGACTAGGCTCTACAGGCCAGAGAGAATGGTCAGCGGGCTCTGGCCACCTAAGGTCCTTCTTGGCTACCCCAGGAACTAAGGCCATTGTTCTCTTTCCATACCTGTAAATGTCCTAGGCCACTAGTCAAGAGGTTCCAAGTCGTAGCATTTGCAGGCCCCCCTCACTGGTTGTCTCTGGTCACTGCTCCTTTTTCCTCCCTCGCTTTTGAAAATTGAGATGACATTTCACATATGTTAACTACTGGAAGGTGAACTGTGGCATTTTATACATTTATCATGTGCAAACACCACCTTTACCCGGTTCCAATGCATTTTCATCACCCCAGAAGGAAGCCCCAGACCCACTGCTTCTTTATTCCTCTTCCCACCATCCCCTGGCAACCACCAGCCTGAAATCTGTCTCTATGGATTAACCTATTCTAAGTATTTCATGTAAGTGGTATATAACATGGGACTTGAGTGTCTGGCTTCTTTCACGTAAAGTTTTCAAGATTCACTCACTTTGTAGCCCTCGTCGTGGCTTCATTCATAGTTTATGATAGAATATTGGTCCATTATAAACATATTTATGTGTGTGTGTGTGTATGTATGTATGTGTGTATATATATATATATATATATATATATATATATATATATATATATATATATATATATATATATATATACCATGATTCGTTTAGCCATTCACTCATTGATGGACCTTTGAACTCTTTCTACCTTTTGGCTGCTGTGAATAATGCTGCTGTGTACATGCATTTATATGGATTATTTTGAGTACCAGTTTTTAATTTTGGAGTATAGATCTAGAAATATACTGGACAGAACTGCTGAGTCATAGGATAATTCTGTGTTAAATTTTTGGGGGGAGCCACTTTCCACAGTGGCTGCACCGGTTTACAATCCCACCAGCAACGTGCTATGTGATCCTCTCTCCGTGTTCTCACCACCACCTGCTATTTTCACTACTGATGTTGAGCATCTTCTCATAGGAGAGTTGGCCATTTGTAGATCTCCTTTGGAGAAATGTCAGTTCAAGTCTGTTGTTCATGTCTAAGTTGCATTGTTTGTCTTTTTCTTAGTCAATTGCAAGAGTTCTTTACATATTCTGGATATTAGACCCTTAGCAGAGATATGATTTGCAAAGGTTTCCAGCACTTTGTAGATTGTCATTTTACTTGCTTGACAACAGCTTTTGGTGCATGCAAATTTTAAAGGTGGGTGAAGTCCAATTTATTTACTTTTTTTCTTTTGTTGTCCATGCTTTTGGTGTCACACCTAAGAATCCATTGACCCATCCAAGGCCACGAAGATTTACCCTTCCGTTTTCTCGTAAGAATTTTCTGGTTTTAGTTCTGATATTTTAGGTCACGGACCTATTTTGAGTTAATTTTTTATCTATGGCATAAAATATTTGTATCTGCTTTCTCCCAGGACCCAGGCGAAACCTTCATTCTCCAGTTGGGACGTGCCATTCTCACGGCAGAGAGAAATGAACAAAAGCTGAACCACGTAGTGCATTTCAGAAACTTCCCTCGAATGTGGTATATGGTATATCTGATGTCACTGCTTTGGGCCAAGACCAGTGTCATTGGGGGAGTAAGTACTCCCCTCCCCCAGGCAGTCCTCAGAGACACCCGTGGCTGTGACAAGAACACATGATCTTTTGCAGGGAATTGAGAACAATTGTACAATCTACTATGCATGTCCTAGAAACTATACCATGTAAAGCAGAAATAGGATTCAGAGTAGAGATAACTTTCTTTTTTTTTTTTTTTTTTTGTTTTTTAGGGCTGTACTCATGGCATATGGAGGTTCCCGGGGTAGGGGTCAAATCAGATCTGCAGCTGCCAGCCTGTCACAGCTCACGGCAACTCCAGATCCTTAACCCACTGAGTGAGGCGATCAAACCCACATCCTCATGGATACTAGTCGGGTTCATTACCGCTGAGCCACAGCAGGAACTCCCAGATACTTCATTTTTAGGAAACTTGAAAACATTGAGTGCACGACTTCGTAATCTCTTATCTGGAACCACTCAGTTGTTTCTCCAGTGGCTAAGGACTGGCCATCTAGCCAGCGGTATTTCTGCTCGTACAAAGTTCAATGGGAGAGATCTTCGGAGGAGACCAGGAAGCATGTACCCTGGGCCCTGTCCTTGTGGCACCTGTGACCTGTCGGAGAGAAAAGCTGGTGAAAAGCAGGCCGACCTGGCATGTGGCTCTCTAGTTAGAGCTACAGGAAAGAGTTCAGAGGGCAGAGACTCTTGAGGGCTGGTGAGGGCAGGTTCCTGGGAGAGGGCAGGGAGACCCTGGCTCGGTGACGGGAGGGTCTCTGAGCGTTCCCTTGGGGGAGAAGCCCCCGAGCCCAGGTCCGGAGGCAGGAGAGCCAGGGCAGGGCCTTACGGGGGGGCCGAGGTCCTGGGGGGAGGGCCTTCACTGCGCAAGGCTGATTCAGAACTGTTGATCTATTGGTAATGTTTGTGATAGAACAGTCTCTTTACAGAAATCCCTTTTTAGTGGTTATTACAGAGCAAAAGACGTGTTTGCTGGAAAGTTGCATAAAAAGGTACTGCCCCGGAATCAGGCTCAGGGAACAAAAGAATATAAGCGGGTCGGCAGGTTCATACTGGTTTGAGGTGCTGACCTCTGGGGGTGGGGTGCTCCCGAGCCTGGCAGGACAGGAGGCGAGGTGAGGGCAGGGGAGGCGGTGAAGCGGAAGATTCCTGAAGGAGCCATCTGGGGTCGGCGGTGCAGGCTGTGGATAAACACTTGGTCCTGCAGTCTGAGAACCAGCCGTCCATCAGGGCTTAAAACGCAGCAGAGGGAGTTCCTGTTATGGCCCAGAGCGTCAAGAACCCAACAAAGTCTCCATGAGGAAGCAGGTTCGATTCCTGGCCTCGCTCGGTGAGTTAAGGATCTCGAGTTGCCATGGCCCTGTCATAGGCCGGCAGGTGCAGCCCCAGTTCGACCCCTAGCCTGGGAACTTCCATATGCCACAGGCGTGGCCATAAAACAAAAACAAAAAAAGCCAAAGCAAACCAAACCAAACCCAACACAAGAGTCCTCGATCTCCGAGGGACTATTCTAGGCAAATGCTCCCCGTCTGCCTGGTTGTGAGTCAGGTTTGTCCTCACCGTTGTCTATGGCACCTTCCTCAGACCTGCAAAGCCTTTGAGATTTGAAAATTGCCTTATAGAACCAAAGCTGTAAAAGCGTGAACGCTGGTGGGAGAAGAGATAAGAAAGGCAAATCCGGCAGCATTCAGCGGGCCTCCCTGAGCTCCTGCTGCAGCCCGGGTCCTAAAGAACATTTGAAGAGATAAAAGGCCACTTTGTTGGCCCTCTGTTTGCTCTCTAGGGGAAGCAAGATGTTCCAGAAACATCTACAGAGTTCCTGCCAAGGGCCAAGCCCTCACCAACACGACGGGGTACAAGACCGAGAATCATCGCTAAATGATTGGTTTAGCACCTCTGGAGTATTTCTGGAGAATTTTGTTTTGTTTCACCTTTTTAGGGCTGCACCTGCAGCATATGGAATATCTCAGGCTAGGGGTCAAATTGGAGCTATAGCCGCTAGCCTACACGACAGCCACAGCACGGCAGGATCCGAGCCGCCTCTGCGATCTACACCACAGCTCATGGCAACGCCTCATCCTTAACCCAGCGAGCGAGGCCAGGGATCGAACCTACATCCTTGTGGATATTAGTCGGATTCATTACTGCTGAGCCACAACGGGAACTTCCATCCTCTGGTTCTTCTCCTTGACGTCCTCCTTTGCCTTCCCTCGCTGAAGGACACTTGGAATAAATACACTCCTTCAGGAACTTTTCTGCAAAGACTTCCGGGCAGCACAGAGGCCCCTGGGCTCCACAGTGAACCTGCTCATTTCCTTCTATTCCTTGTCACTCCTAGACGTTGAACTTCTTGGGGGCTGCTCAGGCCCACAAGCCCAATGCCGGGCCCAGGGAGGCACTCAGCAACTGGGCGTCCACCTGGAGCGCCCTGTGGCTGTAAACCATTGTCTATGACGCTGTAAACCAGCGTGAGATGGTGGGGCTTGGCCTCTGACCTGGCTCAGGTGGCGCCCCGGGGTATGGCTCTGAGATGCCCTGGCTGTCCCACATGGCTGTCCTTGGCCGGGAAGCCAGCTGTGGCCTGGTCTAGGGCACGGGGTCTGGGTCCTGAGCATCAGCATTTTGGATAAAGAGGGACACTTCAGGGCCCTCTCCCACACGGTGGTGGGAAAGGAGGAAGGGAGAGTACTGTTGGGTGTCCGTGGCGGAGTAGAGTTCAGCCCAAGGGGTGCCTCTAGGCAGATCTGGCAAGGATGGGGCCTCCTTTCCTGAGTGCTGAGAGCAAAGGGAGCAAGGCTGGGAGTGAGGGTCGTCTGGGCAGCAGGAGGGGCCGGCACCCAGACCACGGGGGCCCAGGCCAGGGCTCCGGGTGGGCGGGGAATCGCTGACCCAGGAGTGAGCGGGGTCTGAGGCTCCACCCCCCGCCGCGGTCAGACTCCTCATTGGCTCCATCAGTGGCTGCCCATTGTCTGCTGGATACAGAGGGATCTGCAAGCGGAAAGCCTGAGCCAGCTGTGGGAGGTTTTGCAGGGAATGAAACACGTGGGCTGAGTCCCTGGAGTCAGCAGGTGTCTAGAAGGCAGGCAGGGGGGCGGCGGTGGGGGGCAGACACTTCTAGGAATCCCGGTGAGCCAGGCAGCCTGTGCCAACCGCGGGGGGATCAAACGGCAGAGCGCTGTATGGAAGAGGCACCAAGTGCCTGGCAGCTAAAACGCCGGGGCAGGCAGGTTGGGGATGTGAAGCGGACTCGGGGTGGACAGGTGCCAGGGGCTGGCTCCCAGAGGGTCTCGTGTCCTCAGTGCTGATGTATGGAACATCGCAAAGGCTATTTTTTTTCTGATATGATGTTGTACCAATATAAGAAGAAAAACTGAAATTAGGATCTTGCTGTTTTTAATTTTCTAGCCTCTTTCCCCATTCAGCATTATGCCGGGAGCATTTTCACGTAGCATCAACAAATCCTTCTCGAACATTTTTTGACCATACAATAGTCCATCCTATAGATCCATCAAAATGTGTTTATCATTCACCTGTTTGGGGATATTTAGGTTGTTTTCATTTTTTTAATACTAAAAATCAAGTGGTAATAAACACCTTACACATATGTCTTTGATTTGCATCTCATTATTTCCATAAAACTGATGCTTAGCAGGGGAATTCCTGGATGAAAAGGTATGGACATTTTTAAAGCTCTTGATACTCCTTAAATTGCTTACCCCAAATGTGCGCATTTTATATTTCCTACCCTTGGGACCTCAGAATGTCTGTCTCATAATCCTCATGGACAATGAGAATGATCATTCTGGAAAAAAAAGAAAAGTGACATTTTGAGAGGAAAAAAAATGGTTAACTGCATGAATTGGATTTTCCTTGATAGCTGAAGAAAAAAAAATTCAGATGTTTGTTTGCTTGATGTATTTCTGCTGAAATTGTTCATTTCCTTTGCTCAGTTTTTATGGGATTGTTTTCCTTAATTAGAAAAAAAAAAGCTTTGTCTATTAAGCATGCAAACTCTTTACAGTGGTTTTAAAATTTTTTGCCATTTTATATTTGTTTTTTAATTTCATGGGTGTTGTAATTTAAAGTCTAGATGCTGGCCTTTATGGGACTGAGTGACCGCAGGCGGAGGGGTGGGGCTGGGGAGGGACCGAGGTTGCCAAGACGCCTTGTAGGTTTCAGATGGTCCAGTGAGCTCAGAAAGGGGGAGGGCGGGGGTGGAGCTGAGTGACTCTGCCCGGGGCTCACTGGGGGTACTGTCTGAACCTCAGTCTCAGAACCTCAGAGGAGGTGGCCTGGGGGTGTTTGCTGGAGGAATGAGCAGATAGCTTGACGCAGAGCTCAGCAGAGCAAGAAGACCTGAGCTCTGAGTTTGCGTTAGGATTAGAGCAGGGGCCCGAGTCTCCTGACTCCCATTCCAGTGCTCCTTGCTGGGGGTCCAGTGGATCTGGTGGTCATGTGCTGGGGGGGTGGAAAGTGTTTGAGGTTTACAAGTTTATTTACGTTTTCCCTTTTAGGGCCAGATCCACCTGCATATGGAACTTCCCAGGCTAGGGATAGAATCAGAGCTGCAGCTGCCGGTCTACACCACAGCCACAGCAATGTTGGATGCAAGCCTGGTCTTTGACCTACACCGCAGCTTGCCTCGACGTAGGATCCTTAGCCCACTGTGCGGGGCCGGGGATTGAACCTGCATCCTCATGATACCAGTTGGATTCCTAACCTACTGAGCCATAATGGGAGCTCCAAAGTGGTCAAGTTTATGAAGCATCATATTTTGCAACTTCACTGTACTTTTTTTTTAATGATTGTCTGATGGTCATACTTCTTTCCAGTCTGTGGTTGGCTTTTCCTTTCCCACAGGGGCTATGTTCTGGATACCTCAAGCCAAATTAATCTTGGAGGCTGACACAGGAATACATCAAATGTTTGTCATAACGGATCTGTTCTCCATTTGCATTCATTAATTTAGTCTTTTCTACAAGTGGCATTAATATAGCATAATTGACTTTTCCATTACACTGGATTAATTAATAGCTATCAATATGGGAGGAACATTAACAAGGTACTGAGCAATTAAAACCTTCCGCAATTAGTTCCCATTGCCTCGCGTTTCTGTCACAGAAAGAGAAAAACCAGCACCACCACCTCCAACACTAACATTCCTCCTGGGTGAGCAGAGATTCTGTATTTTTTTTTTTTTCTCTTCTGCTTTGTGACTTGACAAAATCGGATAAAACCATAGTATTCTATTTTACAGCATGCTTATCATTTGGCATCGCCGGCATAAGAATTCTCCTCCACCAGCTAAATCTTGCAAGAATGGTTTTTCCGTGGGGCCGGATCATTTTTTAAAGGTATTTGTAATGGAGGATTTGCGGCCTTGTGAGGTGGAGCCAGGAATGTGTCTGCGAAGGTTGCCAAGCAAATGTCAATCTCTCTGTCATCCTGCCGTCCCGCCACCTCCCTCTCCTCGGAGGCGGCCGCCCCTGGCTGGCACTGCGCTGGAGAGCCCAGGCTGGGAGTCCCCTGCGGCGCTGGCCTCAAAGAGCGCACTTTGCGTGCTGCTGCGCCCTGGGGAGGCCCAGCGCCGGGGCACAGACCGTCACGCAGAGGGGATCAGAACCCGCGTGGAGTTGCACACCAGTGGCTTCTCCTCTGTGCGTCCTCCACGCTGCGGTAATGATGGAGGGGTGGAGCTGGACCCCGCTCCGGGGTCTCCCAAAAGTTAGGGACAGAGCTTTGGGCAGAAGCAAGCCTTCCCTCCAGCTCAAAACCATCGTTTGAAAATAAGCGCCTGAGGAGTTCCTGTTGTGGCTCAGTGGACATAGTGAATGTGAGGATGCAGGTTCACTCCCTGGCCTCGCACTGTGGGTTAAGGATCCGGCGTTGCTGTGGCTGCGGTGCAGGCCGACCACGGCAGCTCCAGTTTGACCCCTAGCCTGGGAACTTCCATATGCCACGGGTGTGGCCAAAGAAAGAAAGAAAGTGCCCAGGGTATATGGAATGACTGGCCAACGGGGACCTGCTCTACAATGCAGAGAACTCTACGCAACAGTCTGTGAAAATCCATGTGGGAAAAGAATCTGAAAGAGAATGGTTGTGTTACACATATAGCTGAATCACTGTGTCGCGCAGAAGAAATGATCCCAGCCTTGTAAATCAACTCTACTTCAAGAAAACTTTTTAAAAATTCAAAAAATAAATCAAGGAAAAAACAAAGAAAATAAGTGCCTGGGTGGGTCCGTTGGCACCCATGTTTATGTAATCCTAATTTTCAGTGGAAGATCAATTTCAGAAAGACGGGTTGACCCTGGGCTTTCAAATCACTGGTATTAATTTTTTTTAAATGCAACGTGTAGAGTGGAATTTATGTGTTCGTTTCCTCTGTTTGACTTTTCTCAGTTATTCCAAGTGGTGGAGTTGCCTTTTGCGACTCGAAGGCACAGAGCCGGGAAGAAGGCAGGCCTGAAGCAACGCCGCCTCTGCCCGCAGGCCCGCGTATCCCCGGGCGGCCTTGGCTGGGACCGCGGGGCGAGGCCTGGCCAGCTGGCTGCTTCGGGACCGCCAGCCGGGCTGGGGCCTCCCGGCGTTGCTTGGAAACCGTGCAACAATGCCTCCTGAGCGGCCCCGCGATGATCTTTTCTGAAGTGGCAGCCCCTTCAATTATTTTATTTCCATTATATTATGTTAATTAAATCAGCCAAAAGAACAGAGCGCATGTATGTCCCCAGTGGAGTGGCTGTGAAGGGTTAATCGGAATGGCCCTAGCTGCTGCTGGGTGAGCAGAGCAGTGGGCAAAGGGCGTCTTAGGATGAACCCTATTCCAAGCCACCCAGTCCCTGTGATCCAGCAGAAACCCCGGAACAGTGGCTTGTGTCTGGGATGCCAGGTGTTGGACAGTAATGGCCTCATGGCTCTCCCACCCTGATATTCCCAGGCTGGTAGCAAAGGGCGCTGAGATCCCTGGGAATTTCTGAGGTTGGAAACTGAGGGTACCCGTGGGAAGGCCAAGGCCTCTCACTAAAGGATGTTTGTTTATTTATTCACTTATTTATTTTGGCCTCACCTGCCTGTGGAAGTTCTCGGGCCCGAGTTCGAACCCGCTCCCCAGCAGCTCCCAGCAGTGACAACACCAGGTCCTTAACCTGCTGCGCCACCAGGGAACTCCTTCAGCTCTTCTTTTACAGCGGGGTAGTGAGGCTTCGGTTTCAGGCTATTATTGGATTCTTGTGCTTCTTTGCATTCCACAGAGGCCTGTCCAGTGACCCTGGGGACCTGCGGCCTGGTTCTGGTCTTGTCTTTGACTCTCTGTGAGCCGGCAGATAGAGCCTTCCCCCACTGGCCTGTGGTTTCTTCCTCAGCCAAGCCAAGGCTCCACCACCCACAATCCCTTAGGACCTCCCCCCCACCCCACCCCAATCTGTGTCATCCTCTCATTTGAATGCCATCAACAAAAATAGCAGTGCAACGCCTTCTGTTTAAAAGAAGACGGAGCAATTACTCTAATGTTTGTTTCCTGCTCCCTTGCACTTCCAATATTGCAAATCGCCTCTGTTTTAAAATTAAGTTGTAAATGAGATTTGGGTTCCACGTCGCTTACTTTCTTCTCTCTCCAAGAGAAAGAGTTGAATAACCAGTTCAAAAAAAAAAAGTACACGTAACTGAAATTCGAAGAGGGTTGGATGGATTTTCTCTCTCGTAATCCTGCTTCCTGGGTTGGCCATCTGATTAAGCTTCCCCAGGCCCCACTGTGATGCTGTGAGTGTCTAGTCACACCTCTTAGGAACTTCTCCCTCCCAGGATGAAGTCCAGGGTCGGCTCCAACATCATCGTCATCATTGGACATCATAGAAAATAGCTATGAAGTCCTCACTGTGGGCTAGGAGTTTCACATATATCACCTTTCAAAAAAATTTCAGGCGTTCTCCGGTGGCGCAGCAGGTTAAGGATCCGGCATTGCCACTGAAGTGGTTCGGGTTGCTGCTGTGGCAGGGGTTCAGTCCCCGGCCCCGGAACTTCCTTCAAACATACCCTGAAGCTGATATGCTTCTACCCACTATTACGTCCACTTTACTGATCAATAAACTGAGGCACAGATAAGTGAAGTGATGAGTCACTTTTATCGCTGGTAAGTGATAGACCAGGGTCCTAGCCTGAGCTCTCCGTTTGCCCTTAATCCCTGACCTCGACTTACCTATAACCTCTGGGTCACAAAGCAGAGCCTGAAACATCTTGTGGTCACGTTTCCTTTGAGATGTTCACATCTCCGGCAGGCCTGCCAGCCTAGCGGGTGTCCAGCTTGGTGAAATCCTGGCGGGTAAGGGATTTCTCCCCTTTGAGGACGGTTGGTCATTCATTTACTCAACAAACACAGGTGGGGGCCCCTGGAGTGCCCGCTCTCCCGCTCAGGGCTGGGCCACAGCGATGACTGTGTCACGGGTCCTCCTGCAGACGGACTTGCAGACCAGAGCCCAACCTGTTAGGCCCTTGAAGAGCCTTAGTGGCTGGAAAATTCTGCCTTTACTGAACTGTTAAAGATCTCTTTGTAACTAACACGATCATCTAGTTATTGTCCAAGCCCAGGATGCTGTTGAGAGCAGAGTCTCTCGTAACAATTGTTTTTGGGTGACAGGTTAAACGGGGCAGGTCCCCACAAAGCAGGGACGCACACCCTCAAGTTACAACAATCGGTATTCTGGGGGCTCGGAGTCCACGCAGAGCCAGCCCGCCCTCTCTTCCACACATCAGCCCCTCTGACATTTGCAGACTGACTCTAAGCCTCCTCTCCTCCAGCGGGGGCCCAGTCATCACCGGCATCCTCGTCTCAGGGGCCTGCCTCAGCATCCCTGTGGTCCCCTCCGCACATCTGAGATGCTGAGTGTGGCTTGCTGGTCTTGCTCTTATCTTCTTCCCTTCTGTAGGGAACGGAGAGTGCCCGGGCATGTCGTGGAGGAGGAATCAAGAAGGCTCAATGCTTACCAGACATTTTGTTTTGTTTTGTTTTTCGTTTTTAGGGCCGCACCTGCGGCACATGGAAGTTCCCAGGCTAGGGGCCAAATTGGAGCTGCAGCCGCTGGTCTACACCACAGCCACAGCAACGCCAGATCCAAGCCACATCTGGGACCTATGCCACAGCTCGTATCAACGTCAACCCTTAACCCACTGAGCGAGGCCAGGGATCGAAACTGTATCCTCAGGGAGTTCCCGTCGTGGCTCAGTGGTTAGCGATTCCGACTAGGAACCATGAGGTTGCGGGTTCGATCCCTGGCCTCGCTCAGTGGGTTGAGGATCCGGCGTTGCCGTGAGCTGTGGTGTAGGTTGCAGACGCGGCTCGGATCCCACGTTGCTCTGACTGTGGCGAAGGCCGGCAGCTACAGCTCCTGTTAGACCCCTAGCCTGGGAACCTCCATATGCCGCAGGTGCGGCCCTAGATAAGGCAAAAAGACAAAAAAAAAAAGAAAAAGAAAAGAAACTGTATCCTCAGGGAGACAACCCCACGGAGCCACAATGGGAACTCCTACCAGACATGTTTTGAAAGCTTGGATTCAGACAAAAAGTGGAGAACAGAAGTAAGAGCTGTGTCAAAGTGGCTCTGAGGTGGGCTGGGGCACAGGGCTCAGCAATCCAGACCCAAGAGTTTATGGAGAAAGGTAAGAAAAGTACGTTTCACCAATATTTCTCAGACTTAGAAAACTTTGGATAAACATATTTGAGAATTTGTAACCTATCAGCCTGGAGACCGGACATCCCTGTTTACCAGTCAGTCAGTCAACAGACATTTGGTAACTAGCAGTTATTTTTAGGGTGCACCGAAGACACAGGCCCTGCTCTCCAGGAACTCAGAGTTCAGACGGAGGCAGAGTGTTGGGGTAACATACGCCACAGGGGGCGCGGAGAGGAGGAAACAGCTAAGTCACCCGCTCAGGGTGTGTTGGGACAGCTTCGCCAAGCAGAAATTTCCTGGCAGAGAGGAGAGGTGGGTGGGTGACATTCCAGGCAGAGGGAACAGCACGTCCAGGACACCAGAGGCAAGTGGTCGGGAGAGCGTCTGTGTGGCCCCCTGTGGCTGGTGGGGGTGCGACTGACAGGCGATGGGCAGGACCCGTAGGTGGGACTCAGATGCCTTTGGAAGCATTTGGATCTGCACCCGGACAGACCTAGGCATCCGGGGACCGCTCTGCGAGAGGGAGCCCTGGTGGGTGGATTCAGCTGTCCCTGCAGTGAATCCGTGGCCTCGGCAGCGTGGAGCGCAACGGAGAAAACGCCTTTAATTGAGGGCCGTGTTTCTCAGACGTGCTTGGCTGCAGGCTGACTGTGCGCCCTGGCGGGAGAGGCAGGTGATACTTTCGCTTTCTTCAAGCTCCATTAATCCGCTCTTTTCTTTCTGCTTCAAATTTCACTTCAAACACGCAAAGAGCTCCTCGAACGCATAACGATCTAAATGATTTATAACCCCGCTGGGAGCCGGCGAGCCTCCGGCCAGGTGGTCGGGGTGGGTTGGGTTGGTCCAGTTGACCTTCCCCGGTTGTCAGAGACACGGAGTGGCTTGTCCCTCCTCATGCACGCGCGGATGTGCACACACGTGACACACGCCCAGCCGCTCCCCTTTGCGACCACGTGGGGGCTCCTGGAAGAGCCCAGCGACCAGGCACAAGGGCCAGCGCTCCCGGGACCTCCATAGGGACCCTAGGCACGTCCCCCAGTCATCTCTTCTGTGTCTGGGGACTGACTGAGCATTATCGTGTGCCTAGTGCTTTATACACATTGTCATCTAAGCTCATAACATCCTACAGGTCCAAAATGTGTTACTTTCCTTTTAAGTGAGGGGAGGAGCTGTTCTGTGACAGGCACCGATTTACACGGAGCCGGTGGGTGGTGGGACAGGGATTCAAACCCGTGACGGCAGGACTCTTTCCATCTATGCCAGGAACTAGGAGATGGATGCAACTAGTTCACCTCCTTGGGACCAGACTTGGAGTGGGGACGAAGAAGCTAAATCTCCCGTGAGGAAGGTTTTGGGAGTCAGGATCTGACGTAGAATTTATTGACTCACTTGTCGATCAGCCTTTCTTAGGGATGGGCTGGAAAGCTGGGTGGCCCCCTGCCCCAGTGCAGAAAGGAATGACGTGGCTGAGGCTCTCAGAGGTTTCTTCGGAGAGTTCCCACTGTGGCTCAGCGGGTTAAGAACCTGACTAGTGTCTATGAGGTTGCGGGTTAGATCCCCAGCCCCGCACAGTGGGTTAAAGAGCCAGCATTGCAGCAACCTGTGTCACAGGTCACGGATGCGACTCAGTTCCACATTGCTGTGGCCGTGGCGTAGGCTGGCAGCTGCAGCTCTGATTCGACTTCTGTATGCCGCACGTGTGGCCCTACAAAGCAAAAAGAAAAAGGAGGTTCTTCTGGAGAAAAGAGAATCACAGATACCACCCAGGTGATACAGTGAGCTAAGGGCTGGGCTCCAGCAAGGGGGCGGGCGCAGGGGGCGCTCAGAGTCAGAGAGGCTTCCCAGAAGTAGATGACCTCGGGGGCAGGGCTGAGGGGTGGGCTCTTCGGCCTGTGGACAAGAAGGGAGGGTGTTCCGGTGGCAGGAACAGCGGTTCCAGGGCAGAGAGCGCATACAGGGCAGGAATTCTGGGGAGGGAGGGCGGCCCTGGTGCAAGCTGGGGCTTTTTCTTCCCTGTTTTTTATTTTTAACACTTTCATACTACAGAAAAGCTGCAAGACTATACAACAAAACTTGAATACCTTGTACCTAAGTTCAGTAACTGATAACATCTTTCCGTGTTTCTTTCTCAATCTCCCTTTATGTAGATGCGTGTAGGGATGCACCTGGATACGTATCTGTGAGGTATGCGCATGCTTATCTGTATACATTTCTTTTTGTTAAACTATTGAAGGTGCAAGCACAGCATTTTGCCTCTAAAATGCATCCTCTCGCTCTAAAAGGGCAGTAGCTTCATTTCAGTGCTGCTAGGACTCACGCAATGCACTATGTGTGTGCTGATGCCTTCAGTATAGCAGGAAGCCAATAAACTCTTCTTTCTTGAGGGTCTGGCCTCCGAGGGGTGCTGACAGGTGGGAACGTGAGGCCCCTGGAGCAGGGGAGGGGAGGGAGGCTCTGAGGTCACCGAGCCTGGCGGAACGGGTTAAAAGAGCTGGCACAGGTCACGGCTGTGGCTCGGTTTCTGTCCTTGGCCCCGGGAATTTCCATAGGCCATGGGTGCAGCCATTGAAAGAAGAAGAAGAAGAAGAAGAAGATAGAGCAGAAAGCGAATTGGGCTGAGAATAAGGACACTAGCTGGGTCCATTTCTAGCTCGGCCAGTGGAACTTGAACTTATCCCTTCCTCCTCTGGGAACCTCCGTTTCCTGTACTAGAAAATGGAGATGCTGACTCCTGTCTACCTGGAGAAGGTGCTGAGAGAACGGAAACAAGTGACGACGGCCAAAGCAACTGGTAGACGCTGAAGGGCCAGGCATGTGGGAGGGATTATTCGGAGACTCTTTGAGTTATGGTCAGGATTCTCTTTAGCAAATGTGCGGCTGCTGCCTTAATCGGGAATAATGTCCAGAGTAAGACGGCAGTTTGCGATGCTCCTGTTTATTTCCTCTGGGGAGGTGAGGGAGTGTGAGCTTCAGCTTAGTCTTCACAGAGCCTTCTGTGATCATGACCTTCCAAATGGGCCTCTTTGAACGCGTTTCCCTGACACAGAAGCTCCAGGAGGGCAGACACTTTGCTTTGTGCGCTGCCTTGGCCTCGACACCTCAAATGTTCCCGTCCTGGCTCAGCGGTTAATGAACCCAACTAGCATCCATGAGGATGTGGGTTCAATCCCTGGCCTCGCTCAGTGGGTTAAGGATCCAGCGTTGCCGTGAGCTGTGGGGCAGGTCGCAGACATGGCTCGGATCTGGCGTTGCTGTGGCTGTGGCGTTCTCTGCCCCTTGCCGGGTAACACCGTGATTAGTTGAGCTAAGGTGTTAATGACTGGCTGTGGCTTCTACCTTTTTATAAAGGGCTTCCTGTCTTACTCCAAAGGGGGAGACTTGAACTACCATTTTTGGCACCAGAGTTAGCTAAGGGAGAAGGGGTGTAGGGGTGTGGGCGGGGCCCCTGGGAACCTCATGGTGTGGGTGGGCTTCCTATTCCACCCACGCCAGGGCCTTTCATAGTCTATATCACACGTTTGGGCAAGTTAGAAGCCAAGGCTAGGCTGACCACCTATCTACTCAGCTAGGGTCCTTGTTCAGTGCACAACCCGCTCAGCTATCCGAGGCCGACGTGTAGTCTGGCATCGCTTATCTCCCTATTCCCCACAGTCCCTCCACCCTGAGACAGGGAACTCCTGAAGGCACTGGAGACTGGCTGTGGCTGCTACTGGGGGTTGCTTCTTTCTGGGCCCAGCGCCTCACATGGCAGGACCAGCAGCCTCAAGCCCCACTAATCCTAATTTCTCAGTTCCAGTGACTCAGTTCCTGTAGCCTCAGGACTCTCTGGAGCCCAACTGTCTAAATCAAGAAAGTCCGGCTTAGAGTTCCCGCAGTGGCGCAGTGGGTTAAGAATCTGCCTGCAGCAGCCTGGGTAGCTGTGGAAGCTCGGCTGAAGCCCCAGCCTGGCATAGTGGGTTAACGCATCGCTGCAGTTACGGTAGCGTGTATTGCAGCTGTGGCTTGAATTCAGTCCGTGACCCAGGAACTCCCAGATGCCGTGGGTTTGGCCATTAAAAAAAAAAAAAAAATTAAAAGTCAGGCTTTGTCCCTTTCCAGCTCTTTCCCGCTGAGCCCACCTTCCCAGCAGCTGCCGTGGTGGGCGTGGAGTGAGTGGGTCTCCTCATTCCCGCCCACGCGTGGGGAGGGGGGAGAGGTGACCTTGCACAGGGTGGCAGTGCCCATTGGACCCACCAGGGGACTCGTGGGAACTTCCTGGAGGTCTGGATAGAACGGGCCTCCCCATTCTGCCTGCCTTTCTTATTGGACTATAAAGAGAAGACAGAGAAGTCACTAGACTTCCAGTCACTAGACTTCCAGTAAAATGATGCACCATTGTTTGTTACACAACCCAGAAAAACTAGCACCATGACTTCTTACAAAGCCCAGTCACTTCAGGCTCTTCACCTTTAGGAGATCTACAGAACCAACAGCACCGATTGTTAACAAAATTTCAAATTACAGGTTCTAAACAAACGGTAGAAGCCACTGCCGCATACCACCCCCTACTGCTACGCGTGGCAGAAGGCTGAAATGAACCTGCTGCTGGAGACCACAAAACTCTTCTTAAGAACCCAAAAGCTCTTCCTTAAGAACCAAAGACTTGGGTCTGGTCCTGTATGGCCATGGGGTCGGTCTCGAAGCCTTTGACGGCTGCTTCTGACCTTCTGCCCCCAGGACTGATGAGAAAAACAGACCCATTTTTTTTTTTTTCCATCAAGAATAATTTGTAGCGCAGTTTCCCTTGGCAAACAGTATTATCAACAACGTTTGCAAAACATGAGGATCTTTATCTGGGCGGCGCTGAGGGATGGTTTCTGGATGCCCGGCCTCGGCTAGGCTCAGAGGAAGATATGGAAATAAATCATGACAGTTCCTGCCTATGGGGACTTGGTCGGCTAGCAGGGGACATGGGATGCATCCGGAAATGGTTATAACAGAATTAAAAAGCACTTTGGGAGCAGTGGCTGGGGTAATGGGGGAGGCGTGGGTGGTTGATTATTTTTAATTAGAAGGTTTGGAAAAGTCTTCCGAGGGGAAGAAGCATTCGAGATGGGCCTTAGAGGATGCTAGGATTTCAATAGGTGGACAGGAGCGAGGTGGGCGTGACGGGCGTTTCCGGAGGAGGGCGGTATTCATGAGGGCAGGACTGGGAAAGGCCAGAAAATATTGGGTGAATGGTAGGCTTTCTGGGGGGGCTGGAGGGCCTGGGGATCTGCAGGAGCGATGGGACCTGAAATGTACACTGGGCCCAGGTTTTGGAAGGCCGTGTGGGTGTGGAATTAGCCCACACTCTCACGCTTCCCTCCTAGGCCAGGTTCTGACCCACATGTTAGGGGTCCAGAAGAGAAAAAATTCGCAATCCTGTGTCCTCACCCCGCAGATGAGTTGTGGGAAATTCTTTTTTTTTAAATAAAAGAATTTTAATAATATAATAAGATAAATCCTGTGATAGAGATTAGGTCTGAAGCAGAAGGCGCTGTTGTGACCTGAAAGAGAGTCAGGGAAATCTTTGCAGAAAAAAGGGGCCGTCTTTGCCTTGAGCCTTGAAGGAGGGTGCAAATTCCAACTTTATTTTGCTTGAATTTCTCTTGATCCATGGGTTCTCAATGGAAGGTGCTTTTGCTTCTCTCAAGAGGCAGCCTCAAGAGATATTTTTGCTTGTCATGACCCCCCCCCCCCCGTGGGTGGCTATTGTCATGATAATGCTGTGTAACAAAACACCCCCAAACTCAATGACTGGCAACAACAAATACAAGGAGGCATTTGTTTTTCCTTCAAAGGGGAAGCTGTGCCTGAGTCATCCAGGGCCCTTCTGCTTTCAGCTGAGGTGAGGCTGGGCTTGGCTTGGAGGCTTCAGGTCAGGTTCAAGTCTGCCCCACCAATATCCTAATTTTCATGTACCCACCAGCTACCCTGGCATCTTCATCTCAGAGCAGATCACAGGGGCGCAAGAGGTAAGTCAAACTGTGTGGACCATCAAAGACTCTGCCTCGTGTTTGTTCATATCCCATTGGCCAACACAAGGCACCCAACGAAGTCTAGGCCAGAGGTGCTGGCAGGTGTAGCCAGCCCTGGGGGGCGGGGGGTGCACGGAGAATGGACACCTGCTGAATAAGGGGACAGCTGGCTTCCTCCTTTTACTTTAAGTCAAGGAAGAACCCTCCCACCCCAGAACCTCAGGTGATCCCCTGTATGTCGCATGGGCCAGACCTGAGTCTCACGTCCAGCCCGGAACAACCACTGGGAAAGGAAGACAGAGTCACCACGATGGGTTAGACCAAGCGTGATTCAGTCCCTGGATCAGGACCCTCTTTCCCTGAATCCTGAATGGAGCTGGGCTTCTACAGGGTGGTCTTGGGGGTGATAATTATCAATTAGGCAACCAGCACCGTCTGCCCCAGCCACTGCCTCTGACCGTAGTTAGGTGGCTTCCCTCGCAGGGTCTAGAGCTGGGCTAGAAGATCTCTGTGGGCCCCGTGTCTGTTGGGTGTGGGCTGGCACAAGTCTTTGGGCGTGACTTGCTGAAATGATTTTTCTTGCTTGTCCCCATCACACCAGCCAGCCGAGAGCACTCCTACTTCAGACATTGGCTGCGTGAGGCAACCCCGTCCTCTGCTGACCCTGAGAGCGTCTTGTATGAGGAGTTGAGCCCATGTGCGCGTTTGTCCTTCCAGATCTGCAGAGCAAAAGCCCACTCCTTGCAGGATACGGGCCCTGCACCTGTCACGGCATGGTCCCCCCCATCAGAGCGGGTGCATTTCCCAATGCTTGTCCTGCCTGAGACTCTATTCCAACACGGAGATCTCACACATCTTCCCAGACTTGGCAGGAACTTGGAAGAACTAGAGTCTTGGGTGGTTCTACCCAGAACTTGTTTCTTTGGGCTTCAGCTTGTTCACTTAGAAATATTGCGAGTGATGGGAGTTCTTGTCATGGCTCAGCAGTTAACAAACCCAACTAGGACCCATGAGGACTTGGGTTCAATCCCTGGCCTCGCTCGGTGGGTTAAGGGTCCGGCGTTGCTGTGAGCTGTGGTGCAGGTCGCAGACACAGCTCGGATCTGGCGTTGCTGTGGCTGTGGTGCAGGCCAGCAGCTATAGCTCCGATTCGACCCCTAGCCTGGGAACCTCCATATGCCACAAGTGCGGTCCTAAAAAACAAAAGAAAAAAAAAAGAAAAAGAAATATTCTGAGTGATGACAGGGACTCTGGCATGCTTGCCTTTGCTGGAAACTGGATGAGACATGATGCCCTCTGGAAAAATCTCAGTGAGCTGAAATTCTCCCTGATGAGCCAAGCCTTTCTCTGGGCGTCTCCGTACCCTGGGAGGTCAAGATTCTCCCAGGAACCCCTAAAGGAGACAGGAGCCTGGGTTCTAATCCAGCAAGACCTCTGCATGGCTGTGTGACTAGGCATTGTGGGGCCTGAAGATACTGTAAATTGGGGAGCTTTTTCTTAAAAAGAGAATTAAAAATGATCAGTGTTTTATTAGGCAACAGGGCTGTGATGGTTAATTTTTTGTGTCAACTTGGCTGGTTTGAGAGCCACCCAAAGAAGGATGTGTGGTTCCCCGATTTGGAGTTACAATAAAACACCCTTGTCGAGGCCTGGTTGTTACCTGCCTGTTACTATGAAAATATCCTTCTAAAGAGGCTCCTGGAGTAGACAGACAACTGGGATGGAGCCTGCAGGACCGGGTGCCACTCTCAGGGGTGTGGCCCACTGGCCACCAGGCCCTGGTCAGTCACTTCTCCCCGGGGGTCCTCGCGGAGTGTCTGGGCTTCACTGAATGATGCTCCGGGGTCATTCCAGCAGCGACGTCCACAGACAGACCTTGCAGCCTGCTCTGCTGCCCCCATGGGCTTGGCCACTTGACCCTTCTGAGAAGACAGTGGGGAAAGGGGAGGAAGACTTTGCGGGTTGAACTTGGAACTCTTCTTGGGTGGGGCGGATTCACCCCCAAAGTCAAACACCGGAAAACAGACAAGCAGGGAAGTGAGCGAATGAACAAATTCCTTAGTTTAAGTTTCATTAAAGAGTACGGCTCCTGCGATTTGGGGTGTGTGTGTGTGTGTGTGTGTGTGTGTGTCCGCCGGCGCGCGCGTGCGTGCACGCACAGGAGTGGGGGCGGGGAGGAAATGACCTTCGCCTGGCTTGGTCCCATTATGCAGGCCCCCTCACTCCCACCCCTTGGCTCACCCCTCCAGCCAGCAGCCAGCTTACGGGATGCAGGCGAGGGTCATCGGGCCTTTATCATCAGAGGAAGAATTCCTCTGTCTGGCTGGAGAGGAGACAGTGCATGAAAAATGGTGGCAAGGGGTCAGGAGGCGAAGGCAAGTGAGAAAACACTTTCATCTATTATCCCGGGTCAATGGGCTCCCATCAGGGAACCCTGAGGCCGCCGCGAATGGCCCATTGCAGGACGTGCAGCATTGTGTCTGCCGCCCGTGGACCTGGCAGGGCAGCTCCAGGGCCAGCGCCCCACATCACAATCCCACATCTCGGGACAATAGAGCCTAAGAAAGTGGTGGGTGGCTCGCCTCCCAGGAGCCTGCTTCTTCTTATCAAAGGGCTTTCACGGCAACGCCCCGGCCCGGCTTGGGAAGAAGGGAGAGCTGTTTGTCCGGTGCTTCGAAGGCATTTCAGACTCATTCCAGAGTCCCCGTCATGGCGATGAGGCTGGCCTGTATTGAATTTCCCCCCGGACCAGTGTGGGTTTCTCAGCTGTTGCCGCTTCTTAGAAGCCACACATATTCTTTGCATTGGGTAATTTTTGTTTGAAAAACGACACATTCCTGTTGAAATAAGGTCCAGGACTTAGGCTGCGTGAGAGACACCCAGTCCCTCCAAGGAAGAGGTCAGGAGGGGCCAGCTCTGTTCACCCAGCGACAGCGGGCACGCGCTTGTCTGCTTCCTGCTTCTTCCTGGCACCTCCTTGCCCATAACCCAAGGCTGTGTGTTTGGAAATGCCCCGCAGATGAGTGGCGTATCTGACACAGTGGCTCCTTTTTTTGAGCGTGGGCTGGTTTGCTTTCTGTGTCTATGGAAATGTGTCGACCGGGTGCTGAGGATGAGATCTGGGTAGTAACTTCCACACTCCCTGCTGCCCGAGCTTGGGGATCAGGCCTGGAAAAGAAGTGGGTAGTGGACAGAGATGTGATTTTATTTTGTGGCGCTGTGGGCACGTCTGCCATGGAGACTAGGATCTGAGCCTTCAGGGCCCCTCTGTATGGCCCTATGCAAGAGATGCCTTCGTATGTAAGTACAGCCCGCACTAAAGATGTCTTCTTTCCTGCGATCATTGTTGTGTAGGTGGCTGGGTCATGGCTCTAGGAATTCAGCTCTATGACTGCTACTCTCCAAGCTGCTAAAAGTACCAAGAAATTGCCTCCAGAGGTCAGGGACTCAAGTCAGGCCAGGCAGGCGACAGAAAGGTGTGAAGTGGCTTCTAGGACAGCTGGGAGGGGTGGGGTCCAAACTAAAACAACAACAAGAACAACAACAAAACACCGTAAAGGCATCCACGGTCACTTCATTCAGATGGTGCTCGTAGCGGCTTTTATATTTCTGAATGATGCCCGGTCCCTACACACTACTTCTTGCTGCTGTTGTAGTTGTTTTTTCTTTCTAGGGCCATGCCTGCAGCATATGGGAATTCCTGGGCTAGGGGTGGAATCAGAGATGCAGCTGAGGCCTACGCCACAGCCACAGCAATGCGGGATCTGAACTGCATCTTCGATGTAAGCCGGTGCTTGTGGCAATGCCGGATCCTCAGCCCACTGAGTGAGGCCAGGGATTGAACCGCGTCCTCACGGACACTACGTCTGGTTCTTAATTTACACATTTCCATTTTTTAACACTTGGATACCAGAGAGTTGCTGTGGATAAGATTTAGCCTGCAGAACGTGGTACATTTGTGAATTTATTCTAAATGGAAAAAGTCAAACGTTTCACCTTCCCATTTCAGGATCCGGTGCTGGCTTCCCTCCCAAATTTATTGCCTACAGTGACCCTGTCAGCATACTAGCTGTTATCCAAATCCACCTGATGTGAGTTTTGCTTCCTTCCTTCTTGGCCCCAGTTCTGCTTCTGTTTTGCTGGACCACTTTGTCACCTGGCTAGCGCATCTCAGACCTCATGACGCTCCCTGAGGACAGGGGGCTCATTAAGTCTCCATCCCTCTCCTCCCCCCACCTTTTTGAGGACCTGCCACAAAGCCTGGCTCATGATGGATGCTCCATGAGCCTCACGATTTGACTGATTTTATTTGGTTGTGTAATTTCTGTTTCTTTTGCAGCTTCATTGTGAACGTGAACTGAAGGTTGAACTTGAAAACATCAGAAGAGTGTTATGGAGGGGGAGGTATATAGCTCAAGGGCAGAGAATGTGACCGCTTTTATCAGGTGCTGTTTTGAACTGGGCTTTGAATGTGAAGTTATCTTGCTTATTTCATACGCTTGCGATGGCCCCATTGACGCCGCTGGTCTACACAGCCCTTCATCTGAGTTCACTCTTCTCTGATCCCCTGTGTCCTTCTGCTGCTACCCAACTCTAAGCTCTGGGACAGTCTCTTCTCCTGCAGTTTTCCTCACCATTTATTACCCAGGGCAGAGTACTTTTAAGATGCTCAGTGTTTTTGGATTTGTTGATTTGTTATCAGCAGGGAGGTTTGAGTCTATGCCCAGTTGGAATGGAATATGAATTAGCTTTTCGAAGAAATTCAGAATGTCCCAGGCCTCCCAGTTCCTGGGAAGCATCTGAGCATTGAAGCGGGGCTCCTGAGGCAACTATCTCTGGGACCTTTGTGGGAAGACACAGCTCCTGGAAAAGTTCAGAACCTTGCTGGTCTTCTGATCGAGTGGGTCTCAGGGACTCTCTGGGGTTATTCTTTGATGTTTAGAAGGATAGATATCAGGGCTTGGAGTTAACTGAGCCTCTGTAAACCTGAGAAAATGCAGACAGGAAACGTGACTTGGTCATTTATTCATTTATTCAAGAAACATCTACTGAGCTCCTACAGAGGAGAACAGAGATATTCATGGTGACTGCCTCATGGACTTTGATTCTAGAGATGAGTGTTAACTAGAAAATGGGTTTTGAATTTCTTGAAAACAAAAAAGCCCAAGATACTCTACAATGATGGGAAGTACTGGGGCTTCGGGGCCAGAGACCTGCCCCCAAAAGAGGCCAACCATAAAGTCAACTCTGAGAAGGAGAGCTTTGAGGTAAAGCCTGGAGGAGGAGCCCAGGTAGGTCAGGTACGGAGCTGAGAAGAATGTTCCAGGTAGAGGAACCAGTGCACTGAGCCAGGAAGGATCTTGGGATAGTCTAGGACTGAGAGAGTGAGGAGTGAAGGCGGAGGAGCAGGAAGGCGCTGGCTCGGGCGGGGCTTTGTAGGTCAATGGAATAAGTCTGGATTTCAGTTTTACATACAGTGTACAGCTATTGGCAAGTTTTGAGCTCAGAACTGATATTTTAAAAGACTCCAACTCCTTTGGGTGGAACAGGGTCAAGTTAACCATGGGTTGCTGTTGTAGTTGCCCAGCTAAGAAACGGCGTGGTGGTTGGACAAACTCAGGGTATCTGGGGATCTGAGTTCAGAAGACCTGCTGGAGGATGGAGTTGGAGGTGGGCAGAGGGAAAGGATCAGAACCACTGGCTCTTTGGCTTGAGCAGTTGAGTGGTTCTGCACGCACTACCCCTCAACATGGCAGCTTGGGATATTGACTCTTTTAGGCTGAAGGAGGCTGGGAAACAGAACAGCAGGACCGGCATGCTGATCCCCACCCCCGCCACCTTTCTCCCTTGAAGTGGGTCATAAAACCCTCAGAAGAGAGGCTCCCTCACCCTACCATCCTTATCTCTGAAGACAAAGGGACACCGAGAAGAATCCTAACCAACAGGATTTGTTACGTTTTCCCCAGTTTACTTCACTTATCATACTCCTTCACCCATGGCATCTCTCCACAATTGTCCACGTTCCACCAGACAAAGCATAAAAATACTCAGGTCTAACCAATTCTCTGGGTCTTCCTTTCCTTGTGATGCCGCTCATGCTACAGAAATCTTATACTAAATAAATGTGTGTGCTTCTGTTAATGGGTCTTTGTCAGTTTAATTTTCAGACCCAGCCAAAGATCCTAAGAGGGTCTAGGAAAAATTTCTCCTCCCCTACAGGGGACAGCGGTGCATTGATGAAAATGGGTGCAGGCTTGGTGATGGGGGAAGAGGCAATAAATACTTTTGGTTTGGGAGCAGGTTTAATTTGAGATGCCTACTGGCTATCCAAGTGGAGATGTCAGGCAGGCAGTTAAATAGATGTTCCAGAAGCTTAACAGGGAGACCTGAGCTGGAGAAAAGAATAAGGACCCTGTAGCAGAGAAGGCAATTTGCTTTTATTTCTTATTAATAGGAACTCCATTCAGATTAGAGATGACATCCTTCAGGGTCCCTTGTAGCTGCGTTTCTGACCATTGAAACACAATCACAGAAAATGATCCTTAAAAAGGAGATGGCCCGCTATCTGTCCCCTTTCTCTATCATCATGTTCGGAAGCTGTGTGTGATGGCTGGTGCTCTAGCAGTCATCTTGGAGCAAGAGGATGAGGTCTGTATCTTAGAGAGGGTGAAAGAAGAAGATGGAGAAAAGTCTGTGCCTTTCAAACTTGTGTTGCATTTATACCAGCTGGGGATGTCTTTATCTGGATTTTCTTCATATGGGAGGAAAAAATCCTTTTATCTTTTTCTATTTTTTGATTTACACACAGTAACGTTGATCTTTTGCGGAGTATAAAGTTCAAAGAATTTTAACATGTGTATAGGTTTGTGTCAACACTGGCACAGTTAGGATCCAGCATGTTTCTTTTAACCCAAACAACTCTCTTGTGTTGTCTCACTGTAATCACACCCTCCCTGCACCCTGACATACCTGGCCATCGCTGATCTGTTCTCCATCGCTACAGATTTCTCTTTTTGAAAATGGCGTATAAATGGAATCAGCCCGTATCTTACTTTTTGAGACTGGCTTCTTTCACTCAGAAAAATGCATTTGATATTCATTCACATTGCTGTGTGAATCAAAAGCCCATTCATTTCATTCCTGAATAGTATTCCATTCTATCAATACGTAACTGTTGGGTTTCCCATTCAGACACTGAAGGACATTTGACTTGTTTCCAGTTTTGAGGGATTATGAATAAAGCTTCTAAAAAATTCATGTAAAGATTTTTGTGTGAATTTAAGTTTTGATTCTCTTAGGCTAAATATCTAAGAGTGGGATTTCTGGTTCGGATGGTAAGTGTATGTTTGACTGTAAGAAACTTTCAAACTGTTTTCCGAAATGTCTGCATCATCTTACATGCCTATTAACAAAGTATGAGAGAGTCATTTGCCCTGTATCCTTGTCAGCACTTGCTATTGTCAGAACTTCGCATTTTCGGCATTCTGGTAGGTACGCAATGTTAACTCGTCGTGGTTTTAATTGGCTTTTCTTTTTTTTTTTTAACTTTTACATATAGTTGATTTACAATGTTGTGTTAATTTCTGCTGTATAGCAAATTGATTGAATATATACATTCTTTTCAATATTCTTTTCCATTATGGCTTATTACAGGATACAGTAGGGCCTTGTTGTTTATCCATTGTATGTGTAATAGTTTACATTTGTGAATCCCGAACTCGCAGTCCATCCCTGCCCCACCTTCCCTCCCCCACCTTCCCTCCCCCTTGGCAACCACAAATATGTTCTTTATGTCTGTGAGCCTGTTTCTGTTCTGCAGATAAGTTCATTTATGTCATATTTTAGATTCCACTGCATTTCTTTACTGGCTAATGATTGTAAATTCTTTTTTCCCTGTGCCTATTTGCTGGAGCTCAGAAGGGCTCTGTGCTTCGTTTCATGCTCTGTTGTTGCCATCTTGAAATTTTTCCTGTTTGAATGAGGGTCTCATATTTTCATTTTGCAGTGGGTCCTGCCAAGTATGTGGCCAGCCTCTCCGGCACTGTGTCCAGACAGCAAATACCAAAGACAGCAACAGAACTTGGTCATCTTTGTATGCTACTGGCTGCCTTGGCCGGCAGACTGGGCCATTTATTTTGATTACACAAAAATAAATCCCTATGATGCATCCACTTTCAGAAATTCACTAGACAGACAGTCCATCTGGAGCTGTCAAGTGGACACCACTCTTAGCATATTTTTACTGTCCCTATTTCTCTAGGTTAGACTTTACCTAACAGAATTGCACGCCCCGCCCAACCCCCACCCCCGTTCATAAACACAACAAATGCTTGCTGCCGGTGGTGGTGGTGAAGATGAATTCTATTACCAGAAGCACATTAAAAGAACCCTGTACCAGACAGAGAACTTCTCATTTTACTTATTTATTTGCGTTTTGTCCTCACTGAGAGCTCATTTTTAGAGATGTGGAAACGGTGGTCCAGAGAAGCTAAGTAATCTCTGCAGAATCATACTGTTAGTGAGTGAGAAAAATACTTGCCTGACTTTAGTCCTGGGGGATCTTTATGATGTAACCTAGTTGAATTCCTGATTTTCTCTGTTGGAGAGAGCCCTGGTATTTTGGACATCTTCAGTCATCTTTTGGATCTCACAGGCAACTCTTCCTAAGCAAGCTCTCACTCCCTTTCTGATTGCTACTTTGAGCTCCTTCGCTGCATCGCTAGGTGTGACCACTGCATCAAAGTTTCAACTCTCTCCTAGTGGAGTGTCTGAAGGAGCGCCATTATCTCTCCAAGTGATGGATAGCCGTATGAAGAAAGCTATTCATGAAGCCGCCAGCCTCTTTTTCTGCTTGGAAAAGGAAGCTTTGTACATTCTCCTATTTGGGTTCATAACTACCCTGGCAGAGGGGGGCATCGGGCAGAAGGGATAGGGCCTTAGGTATTCTGGGAAACGGAAGCAGCCAACGTTGGGCCACACACTGGCCGGCTCCACCCTGCCCTTTACCCAGATTCCTCCCGCTCCCCAGGCTCTTTGGGAAACTGGCTTCCGGAGCCTGACACATGTTTCTTTGTCTGGCTCCAGCTGTTAGAATCTGTCTTCATTCATGAAGCAGGAAGGGAGTTCTCTGAACTGCTTGTGCTGCCTGATGCCATGGAGCAGAAACTTAGACCTTGGCAACTCCAAATCGGAGATGTCAGAACAAGCCAGGCGGATGAGGAGTTTGGGGTTAGTAGATGCAAACTAGTGCATCTGGAATGGATAGGCAATGAGGTCTTGCTGTATAGCATAGGGAACTATATCCAGTCACTTATGTTGGAATGTGATGGAGGATATTATGAGAAAAGGAATATATATATATATATATGTGTGTGTGTGTGTATATATATATATATATAGAGAGAGAGAGAGAGAGAGAGAGAGAGAGAGAGCTGGGTCACTTTGCTGTACCGCAGAAATTGACAGAACATTGTAAATCAACTATAGTAAAAAAATTTAAAAAAAAACAAAAAACCAAGCCAGTGGGCCTGCCTGAGCTCCTCAAGCTTTGGGCCCGTGCTAGATGTTTCTCTTGTCTTAATTTTGTTGTTGTTGTTGCTTTTCAGGGCTGCACCCATGGCATATGGAGGTTCCCAGGTTAGGGGTGGAATTGGAGCTGCAGCGGCTAGCCTATGCCACAGCCGCAGCAACGCCAGATCCAAGCTGTGTCTGTGACCTACACTGCAGTTCATGGCAACACCGGACCCTTAGGTCACTGAGTGAGGCCAGGGATTGAACCTGCATCCTCATGGATCCTAGTCGGATTCCTTTCCACTGCACCACAATGGGAATTCCTCTCTGGTCTGAATCTTTAGCCCCCACGATGGCCTGCATGGTAGAGGTCATCATCCTGATTTTATAGAAAAGGAAACCGAGGCTCAGAAGGCTTTGGGGCATCTCAGAGCTACGTACTCAGAAGAGTCAGGATCTGAGCCCCGGCTGCGCTGTTCAGATTTCTCAGAACACCTGCCTCACAGTTGTTCTTGGAAAGCAAAGCGGCCACATCTTTAGGAAGAAAGGGGCCCTCTTTGGGGAGAACGCTGGTTCTCTGGGGCTCCCCTCTCTGTTGGGAGGAGCTGCCCCGCTTGGTCGTGCGGGGTGGGGGTGGGGGCTCCAGCCGATGGTCACCCATAATTGACCAGACCCACTCATCAGCGGGCATCCTATTTCAAATAGCTCTCTGACTCTAATAGCACGAAAAGCGTGAACTAAGCACAGTTTAATGAATTCTGATCTCACAGGCAGAGGCTGTCTGATCAGGGACAGCCAGGCTCACACACGAGGCAGGAAAAAATCGCTCTGGCCCCAGAGAGTCCGGGTAGCATTCAAATGATGCCTTCGCTGCTTCAAGGGGGATCATTTGTTTTCTAGCAAATTCATCGGAGGCATCATTTTAGCTGTGACTCACCCTCATCTTTCTGGGAAAGTGTGCCTTTCTACCCGGAAGGCAGTATAGCCCTCTGATCCTGTTTACGCCGACAGAACGGAATGAGCTGTTTCACTTCTTGCTTCATTTTAGTTTCTCAAAGTCTTGTAGGTTTTCACGGGAAATCTCAAATATCTTAGCAAATCCGTATATTCAGCCCAATCACCCAGTCGTCTCCGAGAAAAAGCCGGGTGGGCAGATCGTCACTTGAATTTCAAGGAAAGAAACTCACACGGAAGAACAGAACATGCCAAGCCTTCCTTTGGTTAGAGAGTCCGGCAGTCTCCATCCTGAGTCAGTGTCAATGGCATCTTCTCTGTGCTGCTGTGAAGGAGACGTGAGGGTACCACACCCAGAGACGGAGCCTCTGGCCTTCCGGGGTGGGGAGAGTTCTCTCCGGAGCTGGGGCACTACCAGGAAACCAGCAAGGTTCTCCCCTGTAAATTACCTTGTTTACACCTGACAGCTGCTCCCGAGGTGGGACGGTTGCCTTCATTTTAGAGGTGACGCTGCCACGACACAGAGACATCAGGCAACCGGCACAGGGCCACACAGCCACCAAGTGCCGGGGTCACAGGATGTCCTCACACCCAAGTGGACCCCCGACACTTAAGGTGAACCCCTTCCCCTCCCCAAGTCCCAGCCATCCTGTATGTAAATGAAAGAGCAGGGCTGTGGGGCTGCTGGATAGCTTCCACTAACACATGATAAAAAGTTGTTTGAGGGGGAGTGGGGGTGAAAACTGCAGGTTCACTCCCCGCAGAGGGTCAGGAGGAGGGCAGCCGAGAGAAGAGGACCGCAGGGCCATTTCTCCTCCAACCTTCCATGTGTTCGTCCACTATGCTTCTAGCCCTGGGTCCGGGGTTTGGGATTCCGAGATGACAGTCGTGAGGGATTCAGAATCTTCTAGAGAAAACAGGTGCATTACAAATCAAACCAGTTAGAAGGGGAGAGAAGTGCTCTGATAGGGATGTGTGTAGGGGGCTGTGGGAACAGAGGAGACAGAGCCTTGAACTGACTGACCCTGAGTAATTCATTTAAATGATAACTCAGGGCGTCGGTGTCCTCATCTTTGAACTGGAGTGGTAATGCCCAGCACTTGGGCTTCACGGAGTTGCGGGGACTGAAGGATCTCATCTTCTCCGGCCCTGGTGACATGTCAGGAACGCAGTGAGTATTTAATGGATCTGGGGAGGGCCGTGGGGCTTTCTCCAAAGTCCCCAGATTCTCCTAGGCTGCGTCAGTCTAAAGCTTGCCCCGTCCTTCGCCAACGGCCCAGCCTGTGCCCTCTGCAGACTGTCCTCTGCCAGTCGTTTTCTGTTCCTCCTTAACTACCCCCGCCCCCAAGCTTTCCTACTGGATTTTGTGGGTGCATTTTGCCTCTTCCTCCAGCAGTTAAGAGCTAGGAGTGGATAAAAGGCAGAGCGTTGATATGGGCTCAGATCCAGCTTTGCCACTGACTTAGAAATTAAACCTGGGAGAAGCTGCTTAATCGCGCTGAGCCTCGGTTTCCTCCGCTGTGTAGGAGAGATAATGAGAAGGCTTCCTGGATGGAGGCTGCAATGAGGCTCGAGGGCGAGGAAGCGGATCGCTGAGCAAGAGGCAGCATCTGAAGGTGCTGAGGACGGGGCCTCCGCCTCTGCTGTTTCTCCTTCCTTCTTCCGTCTGCTCCTCCTCCCTCCCTTCCCCTCACTGTCACTATTAAGGACAAGGCCAAGTGTGCGGTTGGATTCTCATCCTCTATTCACCATGCGCTGGAGCCCGCATTTGTTCTATCTCTCTAGAGGCCTGAAGAAAGTATTGCAGGTGTGCTGAGGTGGGAGTTTAAATCCGCACTGGCCTTGTGATCATGGGCAAGTCACTTACCCTCTCTGAGCCTGAGCTCCCCCAGTGGTGAGACGGATAATAAAACCTTTCCCACAGGTTTGCTGTGAACAGTAAATGAAATCATCTAAGTTGCGGGCTTGACCCACAAAGGACATTCCCTTCTCTCGGTCCAGAGGCTCCAGGCCGGCTCTGTAGAACACGGGGAGGTTGTAATTGCAGTCGACCCTCCATGTTTGTAGAGTCCATATCCCCAGATTCAACCAACCTCGGATCAAAATATTCAGAACAACGACAACAACAAAAAAATCCAGAAAATTCCAAAAATCAAAATGAGAATTTGCTGTGTGCTGGCCACTATTTACAGAGCATTTACGATGTATTTACATCTATTTCCATGGCACTTACATTGTATTAGGTTTTATAAGTAATCTAGAGATGATTTAAAGCCTATGGGAGGATATATGTATAGAGTATATGCAAATACTACATCATTTTTTAAAAAGGACTTGAGCATCCAGAGACTTTGGTGTCTGTGGGAGGTCCTGGACCCAATCCCCATGGATACAGAACTGTATTCCACCAACCAGTACATCCTGGAGACATCCTTATGCTTCTAGTAAGAATCTTCCTCCAGAGCAGCCACCTCTCTGAGGTCCCTCAGATCATTGGTTCCACCCAGGAGGACCCCGGAGACTGAGCAACTTGGCTTCTAAAGGATGATGTAGCTAGAACCAGCTGGTTTGCTAATCTAGGTGGTCTATGGGGGTAAAACTGTGTCTTTGGGGGACACCTTCCAGACAATCCCTTTTATTCTGTGGTCGCCCCACATCTGGTCTATGATGTGGGTATTGATAACAACAGAGCTCATGGGATGATGATAACTAACAAATACTGAAGTTTACCACGTGCCAGGCATGGTACTAAGCCTGTCACTACCTTAAAGGAGAGAGAAGATGGGCTCAGAGGGGCCTGGAGGAAACCTCGGAGAAGATCTTCTTAACTCCACTTTGCAGGTGAACACTGGGAGGTTCTGAGATAAAGGGCTGACCATTACCAGAAGCCAAGTGCTCCCACCAGTAAGGCTGGACTTGGTCCAGGTCTGGCTTTCCTCTTGTCTCTGTTCTTTGGTGATGCTGCACTGGCTTTCTTGGGCAAAGAAGGGGAAGGGAACAAGGACCTGAGCGGGGATGGGTTGAAAATTTAGACTCTCTGGTCAGAGGCGCAGCTTATGATTTGCTCGTCATTCGTCTCTATGCACGAGGTCTCTGCATCCGTGTTAGCGGGAAATCGGCTTCCCGGGGCCAGTGTTCACTCAGTCTACTACCTGCCGGCTCTTGTAGATTTTTACTCTAATCCAGATCCTCCTCGAGGTCCGTTCCTGCCCATGATTCATGTCCTCTCTGGCATCTTCCTGCCCTCCGTGTCCTCCATGTGACTGAGTCTCACCCACTGTCCTTGGCCTCATGTGATCCACGTCCTCTCTATAATCCATGACCTCCTGTGGTCCACGTGAAATGCTCTCATCCTCTAATCCACATCTTCCTGTGCCCCACGCCCTCCCCGTGCTGCAGTCACAGGCCAAGGCCTAGCTCCCCGGTCACGGCAGGCAGATGGTCACACCTTCCCTGGACATGAGCACTTTGACCACGGCCACGTGGGAGACTGATGAGGTGGACATGAGCACTTTGACCACGGCCACGTGAGAGACTGATGAGGTGGACATGAGCACTTTGACCACGGCCACGTGGGAGACTGATGAGGTGGACATGAGCACTTTGACCACGGCCACGTGGGAGACTGATGAGGTGGACATGAGCACTTTGACCACGGCCACGTGGGAGACTGATGAGGCAGAGCCATGGGTTGGGGAGCAGGTCTCCTGTGAGTCCGCATGGCCCCTTCCCCGCCCCGCTGCCCTGTCTGAACCTCCCCTCACACCTGCTCCACGGCCACGTCTTGCTCCGTGCTCCAGGTCACCTCGCACACCCCTTTGCCCGGGAAGCCCCCGAGTCTGGCGAGGGCGTGATCTCCGTGCTGCTAGACACGGGCTGGTGCTGTGCCAGTACCTGAGACGGTGTCCTGTCACTGCCTCCTCCATCAGCCCCCGATGCGTCCAGCCTATCCTCAGAACAAGAGCTGTGGCCCGTCCAGCAAGGACAAATAAACCCTAAAGTAGTGTCTTAGCACAACGTGGGTGTCTTGGTCACATTAACTTTTGGCGCTCGTCATTGAGTTCTCCCTGCCTTGTTCCTTTTAGCATCGCCCCGGGGGAACGCGGCTCCGTGGCTGTGCCATCAGGGCACATGGCTTCCTTCCCTCCCCGCGATCGTGAGGGCTGGCATCAAGGGCCAGGCCTGGAGCCGTGAGCGTCACCTCCACCCACTCTTGTCCACACCCAGCCACGTGTCCCCGCCCTGCTGCAAGGGATGCTGGGAAATATCGAGACGCCTGGGGCCACTTTCAGGGGTGTGGAGCCTCCCTGATGCAGGGCTGGTTTCCAGGAGAACTTCCTAACCATCGGAGAGTTTGGGGGTGAAACGAGGGGCGTTCCTGACCCAAGAGTCCAAGAACTCCTTAGCTGACGTAAATCAAGTTGCCTCCCTTCACCCCCGCCAGAAACTCACGTTCAGACAAAAATCAGCTTTTTGAAAACCAGGGGCCTGGGCCCTGGAAACTCCGTTTAGCCTTGTCAGCCCTGAAGAAGCTCGGGGTTCCCAGCTCGCAGACTCCTTTGTCCTCTGTGAGCCCCCGAAGCCTGGAGAGGTGACTTCTTTATTCTCGGGAGCTGCTATTTACAATTTCCAAAGGACCCCTACCTCTTTGGTTCTGTACGGAGGCTCAGAAAAGCGAGTCCACCCTCCCCCGGCAGCCTCCCCCCTCCGCCAGGCCTCTCTGCCCCCACCCAGAGCAACCCCGTAAATAAAGGATGAAAGAACCCGTAATTATTACCATTCGACAACACAGGGACTGTCAAAACCAAGAGTCCCACAAAAGCCTTTACATAAATCACAGCTGATACAATGGCTCTTGGCTGAGGGCAGAGAAGCTTAGAGCCTGGGCGCTGCTGAAAGAAGGCTTGTGTTTTGGGGGCGGGCTTGCCGGAGTCAGCCGGCCGCTGGGGAAGAGATGGGGGCCTGGGGTCTGAACAGCAGACGCGCCGCCCTCCACCGACCCGCGCATCCTGCTCGCCCCGCAGCAGAGCCTGCAGAACCAGAGGGCGGACTCCAGATGTGACACCTCCGTGGGACCCGAGGGTACAGATGCCTGAGGCCGTGCAGGCAGGTCCCAGCTCCATTGTCAGCGGCTGGCTGGGCAGAGCCATCCACCCTGGGGGACGCGGTGGCCTGCGGCAGTGCGGCCGAGGGCAGCCTGTGCCCCGCCCCGAGTCAGGGAGACGGCGGGGTGCTGGGGGCCAGAGAGGGGGACTGGCATGGGCCACACAGCTCGGAGAAGGGTTCCTGAAGGCGGGTGTCCCAGGTGGGAAAGGAGAGAGAGGGACTCTTCGGGGGGGGTGTGTGTGTGTGTGTGTGTGTGTGTGTGGCTGGATTAGGTCCCCACCAGGCGAGCAGGACCACATTTCTTGAGATTGTGGGCTCAGAGCTGGAATAGCCCAGTGACCCAGGTGTGGAGTCTGTTCCTGAAACACAGAGACCTCCTCAGGGGGTGGCGATTCCAGAGAAGGGGGGCAGTGGTAAGAGGCTGTGGCTCTCCAGGCACTGTAATGATTTCTTTTAAATGAGCCATTTGGTGGCACGTTGAGAATTCGGTGGCATTTAACACGGGCTAGTGGCCCGTCTTGTTCACTGTGTTCTGCGCTGTTCCTACCGCTTCTTCCTCTGAAGGTGAAGACGACATCTCCTTGAGATGTTTCCAGCCCAGGGCAGGAGGGGGCTACAGAGCTAGACATTTAAGGCAGTGTCTAGTGCAGACAGACAGATGCCAAGTGGCCGTGGAGCAGAGCCGGGGCGGCTGTGACTCTCGAAGTGAACATCCCGGGTTTGAATCCCAGCCCTGCCGCTCGTGGACTTGATCCTGGATGAGTCACTTAACCTGGGCCTCGGTTACATCAGAATATTAATGGGGCTCAGCAGTAACGAACCTGACTAGTATCCATGAGGAGGCAGGTTCAATCCCTGGCCTCGCTCAGTGGGTTAAGGATCCGGTTTTGCCATGAGCTCTGGTGTAGGCTGGCAGCCACCGCTCCGATTCAACCCCTCACCTGGGAACCTCCATATGCCGCAGATGGTGCCCTAATCCTGCCTGCAAGGAGGAAGCCAGGCTGCAGTTCTGGAAGCTGTGTCTGGGCTGGTCCTGGGGGGGTCTTGGTAGAAGGACGACCCTTCCACAGAGGATGCATTCCAGGCAGGCAGCACAGTGTTTGTCAAACAGTAGTTGCTGCTCATTTGCGGGTCCTGAGGTCAACTTGGTAGGTCAAGATTTGCATTTCACAGTCTAGGACATCGTGTAATAGAAGAGAAGATAGAATGCCCCGCACAGGGCAAGGACCACATTAGTGCGATAAGCTCTGAAACTGGATCTACAGTGGGATCTGATATAAAATGTATTTTTTATTATACGATCAAGAAAGCGTTTGAGTTGCTGTTGTGGTTAAGAGCCCGATTAGTATCTGTGAGGATTCGGGTTCGATCCCTGTCCCCCTGGAGTGGGCTAGGTATCTGTCATTGCTGCAAGCTAGGCTGTAGTCCTCAGATGTGGCTCCGACCTGACCACTAGCTCCAGGAACTTCCATAGGCCTCAGGGGCGGCCCTAAAAATAAATAAATAAATAGATAGATAAGAAAATCAATTAATTAACTTTTACAAGTGAAAACAGAAAGTGTTTACATCTCTCCTGTGGTGTTTCAGTTTCTGAAATGGGCTCACCTCTGACTCTGGCAGAGCTGGGTTCAGTTGGCAGTTCACAGCCCCTGGGTAAGTGGCTTCTGTATCAGTTCCATGAGGCCAACGACATGTGCCTGAGAGGGTCAGCGTGAGGGTCACACGACATAAAGCACTTGCATATGATTGGTGCATGGCGGAGGCTCACTAAAAACTCACTCCCCAGCCCCTTCGGCAGTGGGGGACCCTGGTAGAGCAAATCGGGTTAGGATCCCTTCCTTTGCTCCACCAATAAGGTGGGCTCGACCCCCAGGGCAGCTCCTCTGGGTACTAGGCTGAGCTGCCAAGGGCTCCATCAAGGGGCCCTGTACCTGGTCCCCCTGTAGTTAAGATCGCCACCATCTCCATGGGGGACTGTCCACCCTGTGGGCCGGCGTGCCATCCATCCTTCCCTGCACATCAGACGGAGCCTGGTGCTGTGGCTCGGGGTGGGGGTGGGGTGGGGGAAGGACTGGAACAGGACATCTGTCCATCCGTCTGTCTGTGGAGCTGCACTGGGGACGGGACCACCCTCTGCTCGTCTGTTCTCTCCCCTTCACGCCACCTGACAGACTCACACAGAAAGCCAGCCTCGCCAGACCTGCCCCCTGAGTTGGTGGCACGGGGGGAAGATGAGGGAATTAACTTCTGGCCTGTTGACAGTGGCGCAGCCTGCCAAAGCCGCCCGGGTAATTTGGTTCCTTTCCTCCGCTGACTTGGTGCCAGCCACAAGAGCGGATTAAGCCGGGAAATTCTGCATGGAGAACTCTCCCCCTCAGCGCTCCGACCCATTGTCTCCCGGGAATGACAGCCGATGCTGGTGCCAACGCACACCGCTCCACTGGCGCGTCCCCAGAACAGATCCGCTTCCAGTTCCTGAAAAGAGGGATTTGTTAAAGGACTGGAGTTAAAAGCAAGAAGGGAGAGGCAGGAGAGGACCAGGCCATGGAGTAAAAGTTAACGCTGGCTTTGTTAATTAAAGGACTGAGGCCTCTGAGGTGAAGGCCGTCGCCCCCAGGGGGGTGTTGGAGATTCTCAGACCCCTCCGAGGAAGATTTCAATTTCGTCCACACTCCTTGAGCACCTACGGGGTGCCAGGCATTGGGCGTGGTGTTGCTCTCGGGAACAGACACTAGTGCAAAAAATGAGAGTAAGGAAGACTAATATTCACTGAGCACATACTATGTGCCAGGCACTGTTGTAATCTTGTTATTCACATCAACTCACTTCATCATCATCGTATTTCCTACGGGATCAGTACTTTTACATGATCCTTTTTTTGGCTGCCCTGCAGCATATGGTGTTCTCAGGCCAGGGATCAGATCTGAGCCACAGTTCTGACCTATGCTGCAGCTGTGGCAATGCCGGATCCTTTAACCCACTGTGCCAGGCCGGGGATCGGTGGCCTCTCAATTCCTGGGCAACCCAAACTGTGATGTTTTAGAGAAGGAACTAACTGGAGACAGAGATGCTCCGAAGGCTAAATGGGGTGACTCTCCCTCCATTCCTGCCTCACCAACCAGCCTCCTGCATCCTACTCTGCTTCATCTTCCTCCCCAACCAGCAATCGGCTTCACTCACTCTGGGTTCAAGAAGCCCTGGGTAATCGCTACAAGTTTCCTGGTGCAGAGCATAAAATTGGAGAGACCTTTGGTATCCTAGGTAAAAAATTTCATCACCGCAAATAAGGTCTTTAAATCCTCTTTTTGTACTTCATTTTCATCTCATTATCCCAGCATGCACGTGAGAAATACTGTTAAGAGCTGTCAGCAAAAGAGCACAAGACTGAAAAAGATGTCTCCCACTGCCTTTGTCCCCCTTGGATGTATCCTGCAGCTGGCTGACTTGTCTTCTCGAATCTAGTTGTCTGTCATCTAGTCAGTCGGCTGCTAGAAACCTTAAATAGATACTATTATCTACAGGTTGACTCTGAGCTTTTAGTATGGCATTTAAGACCTGCCAAAGTCATATGCATGCCTCCGTCATATATCCATCCATCCATCCATCCATCCATCCATTCACCGTCCTTCCATACCTCCATCTAACCACCTATCATTCATTCATCTATCCATCCATCCATCTGTCATTCATCATCCATTCGTTCATCCACCCACCCACCCACCCATCCATCCATCCATCCTTCCATTTGTTCAACATGTCCTCAGTAAATATTGAGTGCAACTATATGTCAGGTAGTCACTCTACCAAGTGAAATATGACCATTCCAAATTTGCCTTCTATTACTTCCCATTCATTCATTTGTACAGTCAGTCAGTCAGCATTGGGTATTTATTATAGGCTAAGTTCTGGGGACACAAAGATAAGACACAGACTTTGCTTTTGTATATCCCAGGCAAATCTGATTGCTTGCCTTTGCCAAAATATTTTCCTAACTCTATGTTTTGTGCAAAATGTTTTCTCCATCTGGAAAGCCCTCCCCACATTTCTGAACATCCAACTTTTAGTCCTTGTCCCAAGGCTGCACTGATGCCTCCTTCATGAAGCCAGCCCTCACTTGTCTCACTCCGCCATGCTGGAATTGATCAGGCTTTCCCTGAAATTCCACCGGGATCCTTTGTCCTCTCCTGAGACCCTGTTCTTCCTGTCTTAGTTTGAAGCCATTTGTATCCACGTCCACTTCTGTGGTTAAATCCGACCTTCTGGAGCTCTGAGACGCAGTGATCCACACTTCTGTCCCCTTACAGAGCAGGCGTGCAGAAGGTGCCTATTTGATGAATGATGAAGGAAAGAAAAAAAAAGGTGAGAAAATGCTTATTCTTTTGTTGCTAAGTCACTACTTTTGGCACAAGTGTATAGCTAAGGTCCTTCCAAACAGAAAACTACACTCGAGCCATTTGGGCTCCTGATACGTTTCATCATGTGTCTTCTATTCCTTGCTTGACTTTCTTTTTCTTTTTTTTTTTTTTTGGCACTAGCTTTATTAAAATGACAGTCGCTCCTGGCAGCAAATCTTTCAGCTCCTTTAGGTTTAGCCCCTGATTTAGGTCTGGAAAAATCAGACCCAGAAAGACAAAAAACTTACTCGGATCACCCTGTGAGTGATTGCAGTTAATTCCACCATATACGATAGAAAGTGTTTACAAAGTTTCTGTCATTCATTCAACTCCTATGCAAGTCAGCTCTGTGTCACCCAAAAAAGACGATTCTAAGCCATCAAGGGAAAGGCAAAATTCCTAAGAAATGGTTTCATTGAGTAGCAAAAGCAAAAAATAGCTCATATAAGGTAACTTTCAGTTATTTGGAAAATTTACCTTTGCAAGGTGCCTCATTTTAGGACGTGGCCATATAAAATGGTGACCATATTTTCCTGTTTGCAAGGGACACTCCAAGATAAGTCCTCTTGTTTCAGCGATATTATGACTAGTGCTTCCTTTCTCAAAGCTCTCTGGTTTGAACGATAAATGATACAGTCATCCTAAGCGTAAAGCTGAGCAGATTTTGTTCCACTTGTACCTCTGCTGCTACAAAAGCCATTTTTATACTACTCAGCCATAAAAAAGAACAAAATAATGCCATTTGCAGCAACATGGATGGAACTAGAGAAGCTCATACTGAGTGAAGTAGGTCAGAAAGAGAAAGACAAATACTATATGATATCACTTATATCTGGAATCATCTAATATATAGCACAAATGAACATTTCCACAGAAAAGAAACTCGTGGACTTGGAGAACAGACGTGTGGTTGCCAAGGGGGAGGGGGGAAGAGTGGGATGGACTGGGAGTCTGGGGTTAATAGTTGTAAACTATTGCATTTGGGGTGGATAAGCAATGCGATCCTGCTGTAGAGCACAGGGAACTACATCTAGTCACTCGTGATGGAACATGATGGAGGATAATGTAAGAAAAAGAATGTATGTATGTGTGTGTGTGAGACTGGGTCACTTTGCTATGTAGTAGGAAATGGACAGAACATTATAAACCAGCTATAAAGGAAAAAATAAAAGTCATTAAAAAAAAAAGCCCCTTTGAGTTAATAGCGGGTTCTATACAATGTGTTGCTGACAGGCTGCACTGGAACATGAACACAGTAAGACAGCTTGTGAGCGATCCCTAGGGAACTGGCCTCTTTCCTCTTGGTGTCTCTCTCCTGGGAAGAATTTCTATGAACAGATCCTGTGGCACATCCTTTCAAATTCCAGGAAAATAAAGGGAACCCGCAAAAGCAGGTTGATCAGTTTTACCAAAAATAGAAGCTCCAAGCAGTCTTGGAGCAGGGAGGGAGAGGATGTCGCTGGCGTGTCATGGGTCAAAAGCAAGTCATTCCAGGCATTTTGGCATAAAAATCCATTTTCCGTCTTCCCACCTGAAACTGTCTTTAGGTAAATGGCTTCAAAATGTCAAATGAACCTTAAAATTGTCCATTTGGGAATTGCTAAACTTCCAAAAAATGTGCTTTCCCAGTTTTGGATACTAGAATGGTTGAAATTCTCTTTTGCGGTCCAATCCCATTCTTTGGGGTTGATGGAAATAAACATGATCTGAAGGGAGGCAGAGGCGGGTAACTCAACTCGGGGCTCTTGAGAATGCTCATCAGAGGCCCTAAAGACAGCAGAGCCCCCATTCTTGATAACATCTTTGTAGACAGAGTGGGATTGTGGATTTTGGACAAGGTGTCCAGGAGCGTTGGAAAGCTCTGAGGACCTAATTTCCATCTATGTCTTGCTCCATGCTAGTTGTTTCTAATCTGGGCTCCTGTCTCTAGTCTGTCCCCGGACACTCCATCCTTCCCACTGCAGCCTGGGAGATCTTTCCAGGCACAAGCAGGTCAGAACACTGCTTATAACACTCTGGGGTCTCACTGCCTGCAGAAATCGTCTCCAAGTGCAATATCACCAAGCCCTCAACAAGCTGCCCCCTCGCCCCCATTTTTCTTTCTTGCTTCACCTTCCAGGATAAAATTTCTTCTATTATGAATTTCTAAGTTAAAACAGAAATAAAGCAGAAAGCGGGCATCAGAATCCAGTGCCTTGGGCAGGGAGGGAGGGATTAAATTAGGAGTTTGTGATGAACCTCAACACACAGGGGGTTGGCAAAGCCGAGCAGAGGAAGGTGAAAGGAGGAAAGAGGCGTGTGGCCCGTGGGGAATAATGTGGGACAAGGACAGGCCTTCTAGGAACTTGGATCTTGCCTCCTTTCTTGTGGGGACACAGCCACACTTCTGGAAACTGGCCTTGAGCAAGGCTGGCTGCAAACAATGGTCAGAGACCAGACCATGTTTTGGTTTGGAGAGTCATAACATTCCCCAGCGAGACGTGTACATGCTGACCCCAACACATCTGAAGAGTGTGTGGAAAGAAAGCAGGCATTCTTCTGGGTGTTTCCTTATCTATCGGACTCTTGGATCTATCACTGGAAGTTTCTATGAAAAGTCTATGGAAGTCTTTTTCTTTTCGTTTCTGTGACCCTAAAAATTTGAGTATTTGGCTTCATTCAGTCAACAATTGATTTGATTTGCCCTGAGTTGCTCTTTGCGAAGATTCCAAGCTGAGTTAAATCAATGATCTTTTTTCTTGTCTCTCAAATTGGATCGCTTTGGGGAATTTTCCTTTGAAAAGCTTTTATTGACTTTTCCTCAAAAGAAGAAGTGACACGTTGGAGTCTAAATGAAATCCCCTTTCAGAAGAGCTGTGAGGTCCCCACAGCGAGTGCTCCACAACCAAGATCTTGAACTTGAAAGCGTCCCCAGAACCCACCCAGCCCAGCAACTCTTCGATCTTATCCATCACCAGAATCATGCAAGAGCCTCAAAGATAGACAGAACAGCAGCAGCAGCAGTAGCAGAACTCATGGCCCAGAAGCTCTGGAGGAGAACCTGGGACTCTATTTATGCAGAATGTCCCCAGATGTTTCTATAGCAGCTTGTCTGGGGACCTCTGGAACTGCTGGTCTACCCAGCCAGCAGATTAGCAGTGACAGCTGCCAATCACTGCATTATTTCAGCTCTGCACACATCTAAGGAAGCCCATGGGGGCTGAAATCCAGCCTAAGCTCTAGAGGAAGAATGTCTTTTTCTTTGGATGACTGTCAGCTGGCGAGATGTGCCTGCAAGGCTGTGTCCACGCAGAGGGGGTGCCTTTTCCTAATTTGCATGAAAGCTCACTATAGGCTGGGGGCTGTGGTGCATGGCTAGCTGACCCCTGACAACACAATTATGCTGAGGACCCTCCTGAGTCACGGTCGCATTGGACCACTCCAGAGGCAGCCCACGCCACCATGGAACCACGTGGCCGTTACTCCTGCCCTTTCTTCCATCTCCCTATTACACACAACAATGAATCCTGCTCTGGATTTCTAAGCCTCATAGAATTCATCCATTCTCTTTCCCAAGGGACACCCTTAAGCATTTGAAAATATTCAGCATGTTCCCTCCAGCTGGTTTCTTGGTTAAAATAACCCCGCATCCTTCAGCTAGTTCTTGAATAACCCAGTTTTTTTCCTCCTCTCTCATTGCTGGTATCGCCCACATGGATGGACACTTCAGGCCTTCATAGATCCATTCATTCATTAGAGCATGCATATGCCAGTATCTAATAGTCATTCAGCAAACATTCGTTCAGTGCGTACTACGTTTCCACCTCTTCTCCAGCCTTTGGGGCTGTGGAGGTAAGCAAACTAGGACATCTCTTATCTCATGGACCTTAAAGTCTAGGAGTCGGGGAAACAAGTCAGAGACAAGCAAACCAAGGAATAAGAAAGATAATTTCAGGCCGTGTTGGGCTTGAAGTTCCACGCAAGACATTGAGGGATTCAGAGAATACTCTGTAAGTGGTTTAGAGTCTAGTGGGGAGATTCACTCAATCCCAGAGCTCCCATCTGGCAAGGTCAAGGCTGCATTAGAGGCTTGGAGGAGGCTGAAAGGTCATGGGGTGGCCAAGGCCTAGGGAAGAGGAGGAGGGGGTCCCCCTCAGAGATCAGGCCTCCTCAGTGACCCAGTTAGATTTTTTTTCTTTTGCCTTCAATACCTCTGGTTCACTCTACTGCTTGTAAGGTCATGCTGGGTAGACTTGATTGTAGGGTGTTTTTTTAGGGGTGGACAGAGTTTTCCATTAAAACAAAATGTTGCAATTCTCATTTAAGTCTGGTGGGCCTTGGAGCCAAAATCGTTTATACACTAACTACCAAGTTAAACAGAGATGCAAGATACTCGGCCCCTTCAGTCTGGTCGGCTTGGCAGGGCAAGCACTTGGTAACAATGACTTCCTACATACCATCCACAGTATAAAAACTGTAGCCTGTGTTTTGTCTTGCTCTCTGCCCTCTGGGGCCAACTCCAGCGCCAAGCTCCCTTTGAAGTCTCCGTGCCTGGACCAGCTTCACAGGCTCTGAAGTCTGATGAGAAATGGGCCCATTATTAATGGGGGCAAAGCATTTGCACCCACTTCATACAGTGTGGGTGGCATTGGACTTCCATGGGATACCCTGGGGCAGAGGGGCAGAGCGCTCGAGGCTGTAGTGCCGGGCTTGGCACTGGTTTCTCTGGGGACGGTTGGCACTGAGTGTCACCCGATGACTACTGCTTTCCCTGTGTTTAGCTGCTGAGTGATGAGAAGTTACTATGGGCAGAAGATCAGCTTTGAGGGTCATACTAGGGGAGCAGATCCATTGATTGCTTAGTTGATTGATCACACTCATTCAAACACTGACTAAGCATCGGCTCTGTTTCGGATTCTCGGTCCCTGAACAAAGACCAACAAGATGCTAGTGGCGAAGATGGCGTGCAAGCCAATCAGTGCAGAGCAGTCATGAGCACCCGGGGAAAACCTGGGGAGGTGAGGGTGAGGCACAGTGGAGGACGTGTCAGTTCTGTCTGGCTGGCGGTGGTTAGAAACGGTTTCCTGGAGGAAGCGTTCATGCAGGAAGTGCCGTTCAAACTGCATTCTCAGTAGCAACAATAGAAGCAAGTCCGTGATAGAGGAATCTGAGTGTATTGCAATACAGTCAGATACAAGCTGCTCTGTCCACAAAGTCTTAACTAAGCTTCCAGGGTGACTTGATTGCAAACACCAGGACCGTATTAATGACACTGCTCTATTGAGTCCAGTGTCACAGGGAGGGGAGACTGCCTGCCTATAAGATGAGTCCTCCCTTCCCCTATGAGGCTTTGGTTGACTCACCTGTGACATGAGAGCCGTCATCGTGGATGACATCAGTAGTATTTCCTCATTTGATGATAATAAGAAGTCAGTTGATTGGGACGAAGGGCTCTTCCTGTTGCTATGCCTTCCCTTGACCCCGGAGGGTGGCCTCTCAAAGGAAAGCTGGGCTTTCCTAACACACCTTGTCACCTGTCATCAATGGTTTCTTGACCCCTTCTCAGCTCAGGGTCTCAGCTCCAAGCTGTCGCTTCACAGTTGTGTGACCTTGGACGTATCATTCCTTCCTTTGTTCCCTCGTTTCCCCACCTGTATGCGGACTGGGTTGGACATGACAATCGGGGGGCTCTACCCTTCCTGGCTTTGCTGTCTAAGATGGAGAGTGTAGGTGGATTTGGCTTCCAGAGAGAAGGATAGTATTTATTGAGTGCCTCCTGTGTACCAGGCAAGGCACTAAAGGTTTGTTTCTATACTCTTGTCTTCCTCCAATTAGGACAGCGATCTCTTAGGTAGTTGTCACGTGCACTGTCTCAGAGATAAGAAAACAAGCCCTAGAGGTTAAAGGACAGGACAGTATTGCCCGTTTATCTGTTCAGCACAGTGGGCTTCTATTGCTGGTGGAGCCCCGGGCTTAGCTCCAGAGAGCCCAAGAGCCCTCTGCTTTCTGTGGTGCCTGCCAGCTCAGAGTCAGCTTGGCTGGACATCAGGCCACGTCCCCGGGAGATGCCACGGCCCCACATGAGGGCTGCCTCCTGCAGGTGTTGCCTGACTGGACAGAGATGAGGATGTGCAGTCCCGAGTCAGAGAAGCTTCTAGGTCCTTACATGGGGGAGGAAGAGTGGTGTCATGTGCTGGGAAAACAGAGACCAGGGGTCCAGTCAGAACCACACTTGCAATTAGTTTCTGGAGCAGTAAATGTTGTCTAGACCTCTGAACGAGGGAGAGACAGCTTAAGTAAGAAAAAGCACAAGAAGTTCCCATTGTGGCTCAGCAGAAACAAACCAGACTAATATCTAGGAGGATGTGGTTTCGATCCCTGGCCTCTCTCAGTGGGTTAAGTATTATTGCTGTGAGCTGTGGTGTAGGTCACAGATGGGGCTCAGATTTGGCATTGCTGTGGCTCTGGTGTAGGCTAACAGCTGCAGCTCTGATTCAGCTCCTAGCCTGGAAACTTCTATATACCACAGGTGCGGCTATAAAAAGAAAAAAAAGTATCTGAATATGGAAATAGGTCTGTCGAGAAGGTGTGCATTATTTGGGAACAGGCATCCAGTCTCTATTCCTATACCTTCCTCAGCACCCAGGTAATAAATAGCTCTCATGTTGGCTGTCGCTGTAGGTGCGGCACACAGGATAAGCCAGGCTGTCTAGAGCAGGCTGTCCATTTTGGCCTTGAGAAAGGCCCTTGATTCCAACAGAGCAAGGCCAGACGTGGATGAGAAGTGTTTGCAGCTGCCATAGAGCCAGCTCAGAGCAAGCTGCGGAGTAGGTGTAATCAGAAGCCCCAGGACAGGGCCGGGCAGGCTCGGTGCCACGGAATCACTGGTGATGGATCTCCGTGGGCCTGGTGGGAGAGGACCCGGAGGAGGTGCGGGAGCCTCAGGGGTTCTGGTCCGGAGAAATGTGTGTCCAGCCCCACCAGTGACTCATGGGGCCCCGTCATCCTCGCCACGGACCAGACTCGCTAGAATTGACAACCTTCTCCCCCGCCAGGTAGGGTTGATGAGGTAGTGTCTTCTCTCAGCCTTGAGCTCCTTTGGGAAAGTTGCTGTAAAAGCAGAGGGCGTTATTCCCGCAGGGGACACCCCAGGTCACCGGCACAGGGAGGTGAGTGCCCCAGTCTCCAGGGCCGAGGGACCTCTACTTGCGTTCACGCCCTCCCTCTGCCCCGGGCCTCCCAGCGCCTCGTGAGTCACGGAGCCCGTGGCTGTGCTGGAGGGGTGGGGCTGGGCCAGTCCGAGGGCGACTCTGGGCCGCCCCTCTGCCTGCAGGGGTGGCCGAGCACCCTTGGGGCTCTGAGAGTTGGAGGCCTTCCTCCCTCTGATGGTAGGTCACGCTTTCTGTTTTATGGAGACCTCCCCGCAAGGTGGCTGTGAGCGAGTGTTAGCAAAGCCCTTCCAGCGCACTTGGGAGCCCACCAACGCGAGGAAACCCAACGGTAACGCGCTCCTGTGCTGGGGGCCTCCCAGGACGTAATATTCCGCATCAGGTTTGATGCAGACACCACGCTATGCATGGGAACCAAGACCTCTGTGTTCTTTCAATGATTTTTTATTTTTTTCCATTATAGCTGGTTTACAGTGTTCTGTCCATTTTCTACTGTACAGCAAGGTGACCCACTATGCATGCATATGTGCGTTCTTTTTTCTCACATCACCACGCTCCAGCGTGAGTGACTGGATACAGCTCCCAGTGCTGTACAGCAGGATCTCAGCGCTTATCCACTCCAAAGGCGATAGCCTGCCTCTATGAACCCCAAATTCCCAGTCCGTCCCATCCCCTCCCCCTCCCCATTGGCAACCACCAGTCTGTTCTCCGTGTCCATTACTTTCTTTTCTGTGGAAAGGTTCATCTGCGCTGTATGCCACGGTTCGCATCTAGAACGTAGAGGTCAGAAAGAGAAAGACAAACACCGCATGACTTCCGTGTTCTCCATGCGAACCATGGCGTGGGCCGGGGACTGGCTGCCCACAGGCCACGGTTCAATGAGGCAAGACGAATGCCACATCCAGCCCCCTCCGAGTGGGGTTCATGGCCTTGCTGTCCCATTCCATGTCCCTGTCTGTCTCCTTCATGCTCTTCCACTTCAGCCTTCCAGAACCTTCCGTGGCCTACTTAGCATTCCAATCAAATTCACCCCTTCCTTCCTCACCACCTTCCCAGCCAGAGGGTCCCAGAAACAAGGAGACCAACTCTCCTGACTGCGTCGCTTCTGCTGGAGACACTTTTCATCCTTTCCCTCTCTGTCCCCACAGCCGCCGGTACCTGGCTCCTGAAATGGGTCAGTGTCTTCGGGGCAGAAAAAGAGCGTTTCTTTGTAAACTTTCCATGTTTTTAAACTATCTCAGTGAAGACGTTGAATATTCTCACTCCCTGACACGCCCCCACCGGGGCTAGAAAGGTCGGAAGGAGAAATCTTTGGCCTCAGGAATCCCGCAGCCTGTGGGAAGAGGCAGAAGGGGACACTATAACCCTCACAGGACTCTAACCGCAGGCCGTGCACGGTTCTCAGCGCCGGAGGCGTCTTACACCGTTTAATTCTTGCAGAAGCCTTGGTGGGTGAGCCCACTCACCGCCATCACTTGACCACTCCGCTCTCTTGCCTTCTGAGGAAATACGCGATTCCCCACGCTGGGGGCCCTGTGGGTACACCGAAGCTCAGAGCTGGGAGATGCCGATCGGCTGAGGGGACTGGGGAAAGTTTGGAGAGGGTGACAGTGCCGTGGGTCTTGAAGGCCAAGAAGTTTGCGGAGGCACCTCTTTGGGGGAGGAGGAGGGGGACCTGTGTGGGTCAGTGTCTGGGACCTAAGGCTGGCAGGCTGGACGCATGGCAGCGTGCCCTACGGCAGAGCACAGGGCTAGGCCAGCAAAGCCCCATCTGCCCCCCTCGGGACTTGCACCTTGCCTGCCTGGAGTGACGTGTTGGGTAGGTACAGCTGATTATCATTATTTTCATAGCTACGTTCCTCAAAGTCACGGCAGACACCGAATTTGCAAACACGGGGGCATTGTTCCCCGTGGAACCACAGGAGTGGGTCCCTTTGAGCCTCTGGTCGCAGCATGTTCCTCCACTACTCAATACAAAATCTTGAGTTTTGTATGATTCGCTTTAAAGACAGCTTATTTAATATACACCATGGATTCATTAACGTGGAACTCACAGACACCAGCGCTGTAAATTGTGCCAGAAGGAAGCTCATCTCACACAGATATTTTCTCCGCGAGGCACATCACAGCCTTCCTGTGCTCAGAAACGCGGGCCAGCAGTCAGCACTAAGTTTGAGGGCACAGTGCCATCACCAACCAAAAGGACGAAAACGTGAAAAACAGGCTCCCAGGCCGACCATGAAAAGGACACTTGTTGACAGCTTGGGAACGTGGCCTTGGGTGAACCAAATGTTTCGTGTCACCACTTCGTGGAGTTCCCGTCGTGGCTCAGTGGTTAACGAATCCGACTGGGAACATGAGGTTGCGGGTTCGATCCCTGCCCTTGCTCAGTGGGTTAAGGATCCGGCATTGCCGTGAGCTGTGGTGTAGGTCGCAGATGCAGCTCGGATCCCACGTTGCTGTGGCTGCGGCGAAGGCCGGCGGCTACAGCTCCTGTTAGACCCCTAGCCTGGGAACCTCCATATGCTGTGGGTGTGGCCCTAGATATGGCAAAAAGACAAAAAAAAGCCCACTTCATGCATGTCCGAAAATGACCATGAACATGCTTTAAGAGTGCACATTTATGGAATCCTCAAGTAACGAGGATTGATTACAGTTAACCGGGTTTTAGGGATTTTCTCACAGGAACACAGAAGCATCTTTATGGTAGTCCTGGCTGCCTAACCTCCAAAGGTGCTGGGAATGAAAGCCTGTGTATCTGGCCCCTGAGAGCCCCCTATTTGCTTGTAGAACTCAGTGGATGGGATTTACATGCAGGTTTCCATCCAAGGCAGCTTGCTTGTCCTGTGCTGTGTCCTTAGATTTTTGCAGCAGCCACAAAAGGCAGCCTGGGAAAGGGTTACCCTCACTCAAAGGAATGGAAACAGCCTCAGGGGAAGTGACTAGCCCAAGGCCGCCCTGCCCTGTGGAGGCAAAGTTGAGAACAGAAGTCAGACCCCTGAGGGGTACGTTGGTCTTCTTGCCACTGCATCTCCGTGTCTCAAATATTTAGTCCAATTGATGCTTTAAAGGCGAAATTGTTTCAAAAAAGAAAAAAGAAAATGTGGTGCAAGTATATATAGTGGAATACTACTCAGCCATAAAAAAGAATGAGACCATGCCATTTGCAGCAATATGGATACAACTTATCATACTAAGTGAAGTAAGTCAGAGAAAGACAAATGCCATATTCTATCATTTATATGTGGAATCTAAAATATGGTACAAATGAACCCATGTACAAAACAGACCCACGGACATTGAGAACAGACGAGGAGTTTGGAATTAGTAGATACAAGCTATTGCATTTGGCAAGACAGGAAGTTCCTGTGTGGTCTAGCAGTAAAGAGCCCGACTAGCATCCACGAGGAAGCAGGTTTGATCCCTGGCCTCACTCAGTGGGTTAAGGATCCAGCATTGGCGTGAGCTGTGGTGTAGGTCGCAGACACGGCTCAGATCCCCCGTTGCTGTGGCTGTGGCATCAGCTTGCAGCTGTGGCTCCAATTTGCCATTCAACACTTAGCCTGGGAAGTTCCTCCATATGCTGCAGGTGCAGCCCTGAAAAGCAAACAACAACAACAACAACCAAAACAACAAAATACCACCAACATTTAGAAGTGTAACAAACAAGCTCCTACTGTATAACACAGGGAAAAGAAAATAAAGGCGAAATTGTTTCCACTCACCTAGAAAGGGGACTTCAGTAAAATGAACTTGCAGAAAAGACCGAAAAAAAAAAAAAAAAGGGAAAGGCGCCACAGCACCGTGTTCTAAATTCTGATTCGCTGCAGCCATTTTTTTTCCCTGCAGGAATAGGCTAAAGCTCTAGCGTCTCTATTTTTGTTCTTGGAGATAGAATTTGTGTCCCTAAATAGCCCAGCATCAGAGCTGTGGTGCCACTCACTGCTGCTGTTTGAAATCATCTACAGACTCTCACGACCACTGAACTTCACTGCTCTTGCCTTTCTTTGTACAAGCGCTACTTCTTCATGTTCTTAAATTTGGGGAAATATTTCAGAGAATCCCTGACCTCAGCTCCTCATACTTAAGCACAGGAGAATAAGTGCTATGTTGCCCGATTCTCAGTCAATTTATAGTCAGCAGCTCACGGGTGAGGAGCGGAGGATGGAGTGAGTGGGACGGTCTGAATTTGCTCGAAGGCTCCTTTTCTTTCTGGGTAGGAAGGATGTGGGATTCGGGGTCACCTTGAGGACCTTCACTCCAAGCTTGGGCTCCCTGACTCTCTGGCCTTGTTCCCTCTTCTACAGAAGTGTGGGGGGGGGTCCTTCTTCCAGCACTGTCTTGCAGCTTACGGCCTTGAACCCAGTATGGGACAGCATCCTGTACGATGCCAAGTGCTGCCCTGTTTCATCTGTTAAACAAGGGTATAGCTCCTGGGTCCAGCAAAGCTCAGGTTATCTTTTTGGAAAATGACAAAAAGAACAGCATCACAGCTAAGCAAGAGCAGGTTCTGTTCTTCGATGGACAAATAAAATAGTGAACCCTAATAAATGAGCTTGGGCTAGTTTACCCAGTGTTTTATCCAGAATTTATTTTTAACTTGTGGTCAGTGCGATCCAGGGATAAGCAGATGTGTAGTAGATGTGGCTTTATACATAAATACACACACACTCTGCACATGGGTGAAGTCAGAGATGTGTGTTCTTTGCTGTATGCTGGGTACAACGCACACGGAGTATATACATATTCAAAAAACAGCGCTTGTATTTATCCTTGTGTCGGTCCTCGAGCCAGATTTTCAAATATGTCGGCAACCCCTGTGAACACACATGGTGTTTTAAGACAAGTGTTCCTACTCGTGTATGGCTTTGCATGCTCCAAAGAAAAGGCCCATTGTCTCCAGGAGGCAGAGCGGGAACCCAAAGGCAGAAAGGTCTCGCCCTAGCTTTTCCAAGGACTCGAACCCTGACCTTTTGTAAGGTACTTCATTTCTCCGCCCCAAATTCCTCCCTCCGGACTTGTCGCGTGGACAGAGGTGTCCATTCATGCGCTGCTTTCCCCCTCTCCCGGGAGGGAGGCAGGCCGTCACACCCGGTATTTGTCCGGGAAGCTTCCACGGACACCGCTTAAAGATGCCTGTGATCTGCGGGGCTTGGGGGCCGAGGAGCTGGAAGGACAGACGTCCAGCCAGGGGAAAAACGCTCTCCCCGCCTGTTTCCAATAACTCGGGGAGGAGACTCGGTGCCGAAATGGAGGAATTTCCTCCAAGGCCCTTGTTCCAGAATGATCCCTTTTACAAACCTGGCTAAGAAAACACGGGCAGAGATCTCTGGGAGCTTCGTGCCCTCCTGGCCCTGCCATTTATCCAATTTACACTGATCAGACCCACATTGGCAAATGAAAGCCTCCTCTTTCCTTCTGTTTGTATGAGTTACTCACGGGGGCAATTTGAACGGATTGGATTTCCCCTTGGAAATGCTGGTATTTCCATGATTTGAAAAGTCTGGCTCAATTAGAATAATCTTCGGGCACTTCCTCTCCTTTTATGCAGGTAAATCATGGATAATTTAAAAGCAAAAGAACCTTTCGGACCATTGGGCCAGGCTCTTTCATCTGCTCGCCCTGGTAATTGCCCTTCCATTGTGAGACCTCGGTGGTTAGTTGGGAGCCTGATTAAGAGGTGAAGGAAGGGTTGGGCCACAGAAGAGAGGGCGGAGAGGCACCACACACGGCCTTGCCTTCAAAGACACTTCCTCTGCAGCAGGTATGTTAAATACCAAACCTGAGTCGGGTTACGCTCTCAATTGATGCCATATGATCCCAAGTGCCCAGACAAAGGCAGGCCATGATTAGAAAGTTCAAGACTGAAGGCTTCTGGGGGCAGGGGGTAATCAAGTGCCTGGAGGTGGGGAGGGAGACGGCCAGGCGAGCTGACAGTGGTATGTGGCACCCCCCAAAACATGTTTGGAACAAGAGAAAATTGTTCTTTTACCTCGGCTGCCCGCACTTCCATCTGGCACGCGATGAAAGGCGCCTCTGCCCCACTTTCTGCAGCGTCGTGGGGATTGGCCGTATCACACCGGGAAGAGCTGTTTTGACTTCGAGGTTTTAATTAGGCCTGTTTGCATATTCTCTGCCCTGTCCGCCTTGGGGGGGGAGTGCCTTGCCGTGACTGGTGGGGGCCGTTGAGGGAGCTGGGATTCCAGCTGTGCTCAGCTGGGACAGTGCTCAGAGCAGCGGGGCGAGAGCCCGCTCATTTTTATGGACAGAGACATCGAGACCCAGAGTCACTGGGTCTGTGGTTTCCCAGTAGTGCTGGAACTCGGGGTCTCGACGGCACCCTGGCTGTTGGCCGTCCGGGAGCTGGAGGCGAGGCTAGCTGCCTTCAGTCACAGCTCATCCTTCGGCCCTACTCCGGCCTGCTCAGGTGTCACCAGCCCGCAGCCACACCCAGAGGTGACCCAGGGCTTTCTTCTGACACTCAGAAATGAACTGTCCGAGGAGGTACCGCGCTGACAAAGCAAAAGACTTTCCCGGGGAGGGGCGCCTGGGAGGAGAGCAGCGGAGGGAGGGGAACCAGAAAAACTGCTCTGCCACGTGGCTCCCAGTCTCAGGTCTTATGGGAATGGGGTTAGTGTCCGGCTGTCTCTGGCCAGTCGTCTTGCTTGGCCTGTACGCGCTCTGGCCCAGGGTGCTTCTCGGGGGTGTGTGCGGCTTTCAGTCAAGGTGGATCCCAGCGCCAAGGATTCCGGGAGGCTGGTCCTCTCCTCCCTCCTGCGGGCCCCTCCCAAATTCTCCCGTGGTCTTCGGGGCAGCGCGGCTTCCTCAGCAGGGCTTCTGGTGTGAAACAATGCATGCACGCAAGTGGCTATTATCATGCTGGCCAAGGTGGGCAGTTTCAGTCAATGGTCCGTAACGCAGGCAACGTCTGAGACTTGCTGCCCAGCTAGGGGCGGGCGGGGAGGGCCCTGGTGAGGAGCAGCCAGCCAGGTAGGAACCAGGTAAGAGTCAGTGCCATAGGCCGTGTGTTCTAAGGCATCCACGAGGGACAGCCTGGGGCAGAGACGGGGAGCAGGGGATGGACTCAGGAGCCCCTGCGCTTGAGTTCCAGCTCCGCCGTGCCCTTGTTCAGATCCATTTTGGAGAAGCTTCTCTCTCCCACCCGGATCTGGTTTTTCCCTCTGTAATTACATTGTGGGGGTGGAGCTAGTGATACTGAGGGATTCCCACATGCGCTCAAATTCAGAGTCCACCTGTGAGATCTGTGTGTTTGAACCTACAGCTTTAGCAAGAACTTTCTATGGTGACTCCTCATCAAAAGCCTGCAGGACACCCAGGAAACTCTCAGACACGCTGGCAGTGAGCGGGGCATGACAGGCAGAGAGCAGAGTCACCGCTGACCTGGTCCAGACCCGGGGGCTCCCAAGATTGCCCTTCGATGGCTGGAACGCCGGGGAGGCTTTACGGTGGATGAGCATGTGGCCAGAGAATGGCAGAGATAGAAAATGGAACACAGTGGAAACAAATTCAATACCTATTTATTGGGCAATCTGCTCAGTAGCAGTTCTTAGTCATAAACAAATGCGAGGTTGTGCTTTCTAGCCCTCCTGCTTATCTATGCAAATGCTGGGCATCAGGGACGGTCAATTTCTCAGAGTCTTTTGGTTTCCTTCACTGTGTCATGGAAAGGCTGCTGCTTCACTGGTTACATAGCAACCATCCCCGCAGCTGCCTCTGCCACAGACTGACTGTAGCACAGCTGGAAAGCAGGGGCTGCTCTCCAGCCCTTCTGTCTGCACCCGTCCGCGCAGGCTGAGGGGTTCCTCATGCAACGTTTGCTAAGTAGCATTGAAGTTTGCTTCCCAGGCAGGTCCGAGGGGTCCCATTTTACAGCAGAACTTGAGAGCATCCGACACTTGCATCATGAAGTATTATTTCCTCTGAGATTGTGAACCTCTTCCTTTAGCACCCGCCTCTCCTGTTACTTCCTGATATAAAGGGTATGACCACACCCACCAGAGCATGCAAATGTCCGCAGTAGTAACACTAATACTAATCCTAATAGTAAATAATACTAATGAGCCCATCTTTACCGGGCACTTTCTAATTGTTAGGTGCTGTTCTAGGCGCTTTAGATGCAGTCTTTGTTTTAGTTATCACCCCAATTCTTGGAGTTGGTTACTAGGATTATCCCTGTTTTACAAATGAGGAAACCTGAGACTCAGAGAGGCCAGACGACCTGTCCAAGGAGGTGGCCTAGCCAGGACGCCATCCCACCAGGCAGACTGGCATCATAGCCTGTGCCCGTGGCCCCTCTGTGGACCCAGTGCCTCGCCGGGGCCTGGCACATGCTAGGCGCCGAAGAGCCAACACTAGTTCCTGGCTCTTTATTTCTTTCTATGCACGCCCCCCTGAGAGATGAGAGCCTTTGTGGGGAATGTCTGGAGAGGGACCTGAGACCACCCACCGGGAAGGGAGGTTGCCGTTTTCCCTCTTGTTCTGGAAAAGCCCGCAGCGTCTCGAGAGACCAACACCCCACCTAGACTCTGGCTGCCTCGGCGTGGAAAGTGTCAGAGGCCTGGGTCCGACACGGCCATCGGACACTTGGCGTCCATCGTCCGCGGGCCTCCCGTTCTGGCACATCCCAGATTAAGCAAGAAGAGGATCCAAGCCCTAGGATGCGCCTTTCTCCAGGAAGCCCTTGAAAAAGGCAGGGAGGCAAAAAAAGTTCAAGGTTGGAGTATCTGCTGCCCTTGGTTCTGCTCAGGAATTCCTTAGCTGATTACACGGCTCTCATTTCAAGAACACCAGCTTTGTGTCCCGGGCTCTGGGAAGGCTCCTCGCCGCCACGGCCAGCGCCGCCACGGAGGGTCACCCCACCGGGAAAAACACATCTGGACAAAAGTATTTCCACCGCATTGAAAACTATTCCCGGGCGACTTTCTCTTGAGGAATTCCCTCTTTTTTTCCTTTTTTCACTTGGGCTAATAGTAACAGGAGGGCCCGCCCTATTGTTAGAAATCTCTGGAACGAGACTGGGTTGCAAGCCACTGAGGAAGAATGTGTTGGGCCTTGTCTCTGAACCCTCGTGGCTGGTGGCATCCGCGTTGTGCTCAGAGCTGGGGACACGGGTCTCTCAGAGGCCCAGGAAGCTCTGACACAGAAGCCCGCCACCGCCCTGTCTGGCAGCTCGAGGCGCCCTGTCACGGGCTGGGCTGCGTACACCCACGCTCCTTTGGGCCCTTTCTTCTGGGTGAAAATTTCTCAAACACCGAATACTTCTGAGAAGTAGATTTAGACTATTGTTCTGCCTGAACAGCCAGTCGACACCAGTTTCTTTCATTTCTCTGATCATCCGCCGTCTCTTGCTGTCCCCAGATTTCTGCACTTACAAGATACAGAGTCCAAGGATGAATAAGTGACCTTGTTGTTGGGAGATGGCATCTGATGGGAAAGAGCTGAGCCTCAAATGAACGGAATATTCAGCTCAGGGTGTCTGGCCGGGATGTGACACACAGAGGGGCGGATCCAGAGACAAAGAAGGAGGACACACAATTTTCCAGTGTTTCCTTTTTTTTTTTTTAAGGGCTGCATGTGCAGCGCGTGGAGGTTCCCAGGCTAGGGATCGAATCGGAGGTGCAGCTGCCGGCCTACACCACAGCCACAGAAACTCGTGTTCTGAGCCACCTCTGCAACCTACACTGCAGCTTGCGGCAACGCCCGATCCTTAACCCACTGAGCGAGGCCAAGGCTGGAACCCGCATCCTCATGGATACTAGTTGGGTTCATAGCCTGCTGAGCCACCACGGGAACGCCCTCCAGTGTTTAATTTTGAACCAGTGACTGTGATCACCTTGCTTTACCCAGTTCGATTCTCACAAGAGCCTTGTGTGGGCTATGTTGGAGAAGATGAGGAAATGGAAGCTGAGGGTGGTAACTGGCCCCTGGTCTTATATTGGTAAGGGGTCAAACTGAAATTCCAAGCTGGGCTTGGAGGGCTTTCTAGCTGGTGCCAAGAACATACAAGCTCTGCTGAGCATTCCCTCTGGGAGCTCAACCCACCCCGCCGCCCCACCCCAGAGCAGGCCACGTGTGCCAGGCCACAGCAGCACAAGACAGAGGGGTCACCACGGCAATAGGGCCACAGGCCACCAGCACCTCTGCGATTAGAAGGCAGGAGTGATTCCAGAGGGACCTGTCCAGGTGGGAGGGAAGCAAGTCAACGAAGGCATTAGAATTTTTCTGTTTCTTTTTCTGGACTATCTCCCCTCTTGCATCTTCATAGCCAAATCCTCTGTGAGCTACAAGGCCCATGCTGCCTCTTCCAGGAAGCCTTCTCGAATTGCTCCTGTCTTCAGGGAACTCTCCCTCCTCTGGTTACCTGTAGCAGGTAGTGTCAGGGATGAACTTGACTCGGACTCCAACCATGCGCTTTCTGTCACTGGGGTCTTGAATTTCCTTCCAGATCGCAAATTCCTTGTCAGTAAGTGGGGCCTGGTGCTCTCAACTTTCCCTTTTCTCGAGCACAGAGGCCAGCATCAGGTAAAGGGGGATACGGTGAAAAGAACTACAAAGCCTAATGAACAAGGGTGCCGTACTGGTGACATACTGCGGTATTTTGGTGACAGAGAGGAGAAGGTCAGAATAAATGAGAAGGACAAACTAGTGTCCTCAGAGCCAAAGAAATAGCTTCAAGGTGTTGCTGTAACCAGTCTGGTCAAGTGCAAGGACAAGGTCAGGGAAGACAAGGACTGGAAGACCCATTGGCTGTGGTTATTCGAGGTCATTGATGAGGTGTATACCAGCGGAGTGGTGAGGGCAAAGCCAGGCTAGGGTGGGTTTAAGAGTGACTAGCCATGAATGATATCTTATTTTTATGCCGTTCGTATGAGAAGAACAGGAAAAGTTTGGATGTCGGTGAAGGAGGATGTGTCCTTCAAAACCTATTAGCCATATGAACATGGACCAGTTACTTAACGTCCTTGCACACTGATGTCCTTATCTGTAAGTTGAAGATCACGCCTTCTGTTTAGGTTGGTCTGAGCGGTCAAGGATATCAAGCGTGTGAAGCTTGAGATTTCAGAGTCATAGGATGGGATATAGTCAATAAAAGCAGGCGATGACTGTACTTTTCAGGAAAGGAGAAATTTCATTGTATGCGTAGGCTGATGGAAACAGAGGGAAGAGAAATCAAAGATACAGAGCTCAGGGCCCAACTGATGGCACCAGGGTCCGGAGGAGGGAATGGAGGGAAGGGCTTTGGGGCGAGGATGGCCCTGATTCGTGGCACCGGAAGAAAGGATGTGAGAACGGTCAAAGTCGATTCTTACTATTTGTGGTAAATATGTTCTATGAAGTCACTGCAAACGCTGCAGTGCTGAACAGAAGCCCTGCTCCTGGGAAAATATAGCTTATGTTCCTATGAGCCTCGTCCCACAGTTTGTCAACTGGTTCAGACATAACCTTGTTTTATGTGGTTTTTCTTTAAGGACACCATCTTAAATGTATTTTATTGATTCACTAACCATGAGCTCATGGCCAGCGGCTCTATAATTTGCACAGAGCTGGCCTGACACACATCCCTAGGAAGTCCCTTGAAGCCTCTCACACTTAGGACACTGGACAGCACGTTTGCACTACGACTGGGACCATTTCAATTTTTAAAATTATTTATTTATTTATTTATTTATTTATTTATTTATTTGGCTGCTCCCATGGCACGTGGAAGTTCCCGGGCCAGGGATTAAAACTGAGCCAAAGCTGCAACCTACGTCACCACTGCAGCAATGCTGGATTCTTAACTCATTGTGCCGGGCCAGGGATCGAACCAGTGCCTCCACAGAGACAAGCCAGATCCTTAACTCACTGCACCACAGCAGGAGCTCCACAACTGGGGCCAACTTTAAATGGTGAAATTGTCCACAAAAGGCACCGAAATGCTGAAAACATAGGACTAAAATTGACAGAAGAAAGAAACTTGTTTATAGTGTGGGAGCTGAAACAAGAAGCAGGAGCCTGGCAGGGAACGTGAGTGTGGGGGCACTCGGACTTTTTTCCACTTTGCGCATGTCCAAGTTTGACCACAAGAGGCCCTGAAAATATTGATTGCGGGGCTGCAAAAAATTTCAGTGATTAGAGAAATCTGCAAATACAGAACCCGCAAATAACCGGGACTGTCCTTGAACAAAAGGTGAAGGACATCATGGAAGGAAGTTAAGTTTCCTCTTCGGAATAGAAACCAAAGACTTCTTCTGGGGGTGAGCAAGATCTCTAAGCGAAGTAACCAACCCAGTTGGAAAAGTCGCTGAGAAGGCTGGGAGAAGGGGGCTGGGGAAAGCCCACGAGAGTCTGCGGCGTTGCCCACATTTCAGCTCTGCCGCCAGCACTGCCTTCAGGCAACATGCCCTGAAATTGATTACCTGGGGAAATTCAGCCAAAGCAGCAAGGCAAGATTTCCCTTCAAAGATGCCAAAGCTTCTTTCTCTCCCCTTTCCTCCCACGAAAGCCACAAAAGAGAAGGGAAAACAGAAAAATAAATAAAACTTTATTTTCTCAGAAACAAGAAGACAGCTATATAACCTCAAACTATGATGCATACTAGCCAACTTCTGTGACATCTGCACCAAAATCAGGTGAAGAAAAGGACATCCTCACCTTTCTCAGGCCTTGAGCATAGGACACATTTTTCTTTCCTAGGAGTAAGGTCTCTAGAGTTTCTTATTTATTGAAATTTTATTGCAGTATAGTTGATTTAGAGTGTTGTATTAGCTTCAGATTTACAGTTATACATATACTGTATCTACTCTTTTTCCCAATAGAAGTTCTTACAGAAGACTGAGTAGACCTCCCTGAGCTGTACAGTAGGTCCTTGTTAGTTATCCACTTTTTATATAGTCGTATGTGTTACTTTATACATAGTTGTGTGCATTCTAGAGTTTCAAAAAACATTATAGACAACATTCCTTTTATCATTACTTAAAGAAAAAACTCAAAGAAGAAACTTAGGAGCTCAAAGACTGGATTGAAATCAACACAAGGAGATTAAAAAACAAGCTGGCAGAGCTCAAGAAAGAAACAGAAAGGAAAACTACAGCAGAGACGGAAAACAAAAAAGGAAGGAACAAAAAAATCGGAATGAAAAGAACAGTAAGTTGGGCCGATCTTTCCCGAATGAGAAGAGGACTGGCCATTTTTGTGAACTGCTTTAGTGAATTTCAAGGGCCCTGTGACTAACGATGCCATCCCCAGGTTCCACCTCCTGACTGGAAGCTCAGGGGACTTGGGTTTTCAGAAAGTTGAGGAGTTCTCTCAGAGGTGCAGCAGGTTAAGTGTCCATCATTGTCACTGCAGTGACTTGGGTTACTGCGGTGGCTCGGTTTTGACCCGTGGCCCGGGAACTTACTACTATATGCTGCAGGCACAGCCTGGGAGGAAAAAAAAAAAACGGAAGAGAAGGAGTTGGTTATTGAAGTTGCTGAGTTAATGCATAAGCAAAGAGACAAATGGAATGTTTAGGGCATTTATTATAAACCAGACATTTCTTCTCATTTTATCTTCAAAACACAGAATGGGTGCTTTTAATAAATGAGACTTAAAAATGATTCATGTTAACAGAGAAAAAGTTGTAGTGTAGAGAAAGCAAAAGGAAGAAAAATTTAAACAATCATTTTTCATCACCCAGCAATCACCACTTTTAAAATTTGCTGCATGTTTCCCAAATTTTATGAACATGTGTGTATTTTTCCTCCAACGGGATTCTGTTATACATCTTGGTTTTAACATGCTTTTTTTCCTGTTAACGACATGGTTTATTTTCTGTCGTTAAAGATTCTGTCTCACTTTAATGCTGCAGAGTATTGCATTAAATTGTACTGCCTTGATTTACTTGGTCTACTGTGTCCAAGGCTCAAGCTTACTAAGTGCTTAGTAAATATTTGTCGAATGACTTACTTGAAAGAATGCTGAAGAGTTAGGTTGTGTTTCTAAATATTTGCTGTTACAAACAGCGCTGGAGCAAACATCCCTTTAGCTAAATCATTAACGTGTCCATAACCATTTCCTTAAGATCACTCCTCAGAAGTGGAATGGCTTGGTTAAAGAGTATGACCATCTTTAAAACCTTTGGATCATCTTCAAAAAGGTTATGTCAATTTGCATTTCCACCTACAGGTCTATGCATGTTTTCCTTCATCTTGGCCAGCCCTTGGTGTTTTAAAAAAAAGTCTTTTCTAATTTGATAGGTCAAATATGGAATTTCCTTTTGGCAGAATTCGTAATTCTGTGATACTTGGTGAGGTTGAGTGTGTTTTTCACATGTTTATCGATCATTTATGTATCTTTTGTGAATTTTCCTTTTATGTCTGCTGCTCATTTAAATTTTTTGTTGATCATTACTATTGACTTACAAGTGCTCTTTATATTAAAAATATCAATCCACTGTGTACATACAAAGTTGCACATTTGGCATTTTCTCTTAATTTCTTCATTTTAAAGACCACAGATTTACCTTAATCTTCCATTTATATCTCTATGCTTTGACCTTGTGCTTAGAAAGGATTTCTCCAGCTCTAAGGTTATGGCTCTTCCCTTATGGAGGTTTTAGCCTGTTTTGCTGGTGAGGAAAATGACATTCACAGAGTCTAAAGTCAGACAGCTCATGAGTAAGATTTTGTGTTTGACTTCAAAGCTCTATGCTTTTGCTGCTAAAACAGCCTGTCTCTTTTATCCAACAGTATTCTGAATTACTCGAATAAGTTCTTTTAAGTAGTTGATCTATGCGTGTAGAAGCTGAGAGTTTCCACTTTCGGAAGTAGGTTCCCAATCGGAGAGATTCCAAGGTGATCCTGGAATAGCACACCTCATCTCCTCCTCTCATCTCTGCCACGTCAGCGGCTCCCCCATGTAGACCTTGCGTTCTCAGAACTCAGTACACGTTCCTGTAAGGGTGTCCTTGGAGGAACATGTCTGGCCTTGATGGGAGTCAGAAATTTCACCTGCTAGTAAATTACGCTGATAACAGGGAGCCTGCAGAGTGGAAGGAGAGCTGCGGCCTTGACCTTCCGGGGCTTTGTGTAATCCCGAGCTCTGCTCCCACTGCCCTTTCAGCGCGCACGTCCATCCTCCACGCCGAGCTCCAGGTTGTGAGAGGAGGGAGCCACGGGGGTAGGGAATGCTCCCTGCGAGGCCTGAGTTCCATCAAGGACATCAGCTGGCCTTCGTGCTGTTTTGGACTTCACCGCGTGGAGAGGAAATTGAGTCGGGAAGAGAGTGAAGTTGTGATGCGGGCTTTGTGAAGAGAGATGCAACTTAAAGTCTTCAATATTTGTGTTTCCTCTAATGGTCTCCTAATCACTTCCACAAATAGTTCTTACCTGGTCCCAGGGTTTGGAAATTATATAATAAGCTAACAACATCTGCAGCCTGAGAGAGAACTTTTTTAAATTTCTCGTTTCATACTTTTTTTGGGGAAAAAAATCTGTTATAGCTGTGGTACCTTCAAAAACTACTAAATGAATAACAGTTGTCATGTTAGTCTGATTTATTTTCACCGTTTCCCTGAAAAAGTAAGGGGAGGGACCATAGGGAAAGTAACAACTGCCTCTCTGAACCCACGTTTCTGCAACAGAAAATAGGCTTGTTTTTCTCTTAAAAAATAAATCACTACGGCACCTTCAATAGAGGTTCAGAGAATCAAGTCAGCTTTTTTTTTTTATTTTGACTGATAAAAGCATAAATTTTGAATATTTACTCAACTCCTTGACATTTGAGAAAGGGGTGTTAGATAAGCGTTGACTGTATAATTCCAGAATTAGTTACCAGCAATTGTGGAGCTTTTCTACAGTCAAGAACCACATAGGTTTCTCCCCCAAGGCACAGGGACCTCAGTCATGTGGGCAGAGGGACAGGCAGGCTCTACACTGGGGGAGGTGGTGGAACTGAAGGTCTAAGTGGCAGTGATCTAAAACATCTTTAACCAGCCGTGTCACTCTGGGCCTATCCATCAAGAGAGTCGGAGGATTCTGGGCACCAGCATTTATTGTCAACCGGTGCTGGGCCACCTTGATGTGTTGACAACCCATGCTGTCAGGCTGGGACATCCTCGCTGGACAGGAGCCCTTGGGCTCCCCCACCCCTGGTCCCCCCAGGTTCGGTGGGTGAGCCTACCTATGACATTCAGTGTGATGGAGCTGGCATTTACGCTCATAAGCAACCAGTTAGAGGATGCAACAGCGTAATTTGTGTTTAGGTCCCTCCTCCTTTTTTTTTTTTTTTAAAGCAGTTGTACAGATAATGTAACAATTCAGAGTCAAAGGGAAGAAATATGAATAAATAGAATAAAATGTGACAGTGTCACCTCTCCCCTTTCCTCCTGCACCGTTGGCGTGGAGTGGAGTTCGGAGGCCATGGAGGTCCTGGGGTGAGATGCAGACCTTCCTGCTTCCATCTGTGTGGAGGAGCCCTGGGCTTGCTGATGGGGGACACCGTGTGTGGCCTTTGATCCAGTGATGCAGGAATAGGCTCCCAGCAGCCTCCTCCAAGTTCATTTCTATTCCTCAGAAAACTAGGAATCTCCAGCACGTGAGCTGATTCTGGTATTTTTAAAAAGCAGGTAAAATAAATGCAGGACAGCTCCACGAAACTCTCAGCCCCCTTTCCACTAGCTGCACCTTGCTCTGGAAAGTAGCAGTTCTCTGAGAAGTCATGGATCAACCGTTGGCGTATCTCCTTGTCTGTGACACCATGTAGCTTAGTTTCTTCCAGTCAGTTTCCACTCATTGTTTCGTTTTTAAGCTGGCATTTGTGGAAAGTGACAGAGGTGCCAAAGCTCTTGGAAACGCGTGGAAAACTGTTCAGAAGCAAGGTAATGCTCTGTTATGATGGAACAAAAGAAAGAACACAAAGGCCGGTGGGCTCCCCAGTGGGGGAGGGGGAGCGGACTGCCCTCTGCCCTGCCTCAGTCTTGGAGACCATATTTTTGATATCCAAGCTGCCTCCACTAATAATTTCACCGATTTTCCAGCTAGCATCTTCTTGACTAGGCACTCCCAACTCTGGAGCTGACTTTCTACCCGTAGCTGGGCAACCCTGGCATGTCTGCCCCTGAGATGAGTACCTTTGCCAACTATACGTTTGGTTGGGATCTTGCATATGGTGCGTACAGCATGCCCCCGACAGAGCCCGACAGAGCGGGGCACTCCCGCCTGCTCCAGGCAGAGTTTGGTTTGGAGCAGAGCTGGTTTTCCTCCAAGATGTCTCAATCAGCGGGGCCCCCGCAATCTTTTTTTTTTTAAAACACTGTCCTCTCATTGCCTATGTTCCAAGGATCAGACGTGTGAGTGATTCTTTCATCCCTTGCAGGGAATTTGTGGGGAGCTGAACCAGGACGGCAGGATTTGGAACCGGGAAGTGGTTTCCATTGTCTGCAGTGGCCTATCACCAGTCAAATCCAGTGTGTAGGTTAATAAGGCTTAAACTTTAAAGGAAGATTGAACATCTGATTGACAAGTCGGTGAATAAGAGTCCAGGGGGAAGTTCTGTGTTTGGAAAGTTACCCGCACAGCTGAATTTCAAAAAGGGTGAGTTATCAGTTAGGCAAGAGCAGACGCCTCTGAGAGCTGAACTTGCGTGGAAATACCAAATTGTTCTGTAGAGCCCAGTTGCCAGTTGGTCCAAAGACTGGCTGGTCAATTGCTTCAGTTAATTGCTACTTCTTGTTCTTGGGTCAAAGGGTGACTAGAACTTGGTCTTCAAGTCTGAATCATCTGCTGTGACTTCTGAGATCATGCTCTGAGGTGGCCCAAATCTGTCATTTGCTGGCGCCAAAATGTTGAATGGGCATTATGTCTTCCAGAGGACAGGTCTTTTACTCTGAATACTGATCAAATCTAAAATAAAATTATTAGGGGCCTTTTTTCCTTTTTTCCAGGAAGTCCAAAATCATACTTACCTTGCAGCTTGGTAAGAATGGTATTTTCTGCGATCTTTAGTTATTTTCTTCAGAAACGACCTGAGATTTGCCCAGGCACCCTGGGCTCATGTGCATGGACTCTGGTCCTTGGCTTCCTGTGAGGAAAACTCACACGGTGATGTTTGGACTCCTGTAGACAAAGGAAAGGGTCTGTAGCAACATCAAATAAGGACAGCTAACCTTTTTGGTTACAAGTTAAAAATATAAAAGGAGTTCCCACTGTGACTCAGCAGTAATGAACCTGACTAATATCCATGAGGATCCTGGTTTGAACCCTGGCCTCACTCTGTGGGTTAAGGAACTCACTTTGCCACAGCTGCGTTCTAGGTTGCAGCTCTGACTCGGATTCGATCCCCAGCCTGGGAACTCCATATACCATGAGATGGCCAAAAGAGAAAAAAAAAATTACACTGGAGATTTGCTTAGAGAGTAAAATTCAGTGCTCTAACCACACACACACACAAATGGGTGGAGGACATGTTAACTAGCTTGTAATCACTTTACTACGTAATTATATATGTATGTGTGTGTATGTATGTACACACACATATATGTATACACATATATCACATTATACACTTCCTTTTTTATTAAAGTGTAGTTGATTTACAATGTTGTGTTAATTTTATACACTTTAAATATGTATTATATATATGTGTGTGTGTATATATATATATATATATATATATATATTTTTTTTTTTTTTTTTTTTTTTTTTTTTTTTTTTTTTTTTTTTTTTTTTTTTTTTTTTTTGTCTTTTGGGCCCGTACCTGCAGCATATGGAGTTTCCCAGGCTAGGGGTCAAATTGGAGCCGTAGCCACTGGCCTACATCACAGTCACAGCAACACAGGATCCGAGCCACGTCTGCAACCTAGTCCACAGCTCACGGCAACGCCAGATCCTTAACCCACTAAGCGAGGCCAGGGATCGAACCCACATCCTCATGGATGCTAGTCAGATTCGTTTCTGCTGAGCCATGACGGGAACTCCTGTATAATATAATTTTTATTAACAAGTAAATAAAAACTTCAGCATGAAAAAAAATTCAGGTAAAAATTCTGGTTATCATTTGCTTCATTTATCTTTAGCACAAGGCAGTGAGAAGTAAATGCTTCACAGGAGTCACCAAACCCACCAATGAGCTAAAAACAGGCATTTGAGGAAACATACATTCAGGGATTAGGGGGTGAAGTGAGGGAGTGAACGGCTATTGAATTAAGCAGGATGGGGAATGTTTTCAGATTGACCGGAACCACCGCAGCTCCAGCAGTGCTGGACAGAGTTAGACCACTCACTCCATCGGAGAAGGCAACAGAGATGTTTGGCTTAATGAGAGGGATTATCAGCCCAATGTACTAGAGGATCGTACATCAGCCTGTCATTTATCTATTATCTTTAGGAAACCAGACCTATCATATTAAGCGGTACAGATAGCGAAAGTGGAAATACCTTTGTTCAAAAATTTTGACGGAAGTCATCCTGAAAATCAGTGAATCCATCGTCACCAAGCTGCATCACTTTTCAGCTCTGTTACCTTGGGGGAGTTTGATTTTTCCTGTACTGAGTCCTGGCTTTGCTCTGTACTAGAATCTGCCCACAGGCTCATGGGTTGACGATTAAATAAAAAGAAATGAGGTAGGAAAAGTACTTAGCACAGGGCCTGGCTCAAATGAGTGGTCAATACCTTTTACCATTATTAATAAGGATTGCTAGAATTCCCACTCATTTCCCAATGGTCATAATCATTCAGGTAATTTCTTACATAGATTTAGGGAGAAAGCATGTGTCACATGCCAGACACCATTCTATTGCATTAAGTCATTTAATCTTCAGCTAGGAAGTACCCACGTCAATTTCCTCCCTGGCAGATGGCTTTAGAGCCAACACCGCACCTGCCATGCTACACTGCTTGTCTTTGCTTTTGTATTTGTGGGTAAGGTTTTTTTTTTTTTTGATATTCTTTATTTAATATATAATGATGCTTTGTTTTGAAAATAAAGAAGACCCCGTCTTCATAGTGTTTATGCTGTATTGTTATCAAAAATAGGTCTTCTCTTTCCAACTCCGTTCAACGAATACAGAATAAATATTAAATAAGTTAGAAAACAGAAGCAAACTCACAGACTTCAGAAGCAGTCTTAGGGTTACCATAGGGGAAACTGTGGTGAGGGAGGGAAGGATGGGAATAACATGTACACGCTACTGTATAAAATAGATGATTAACCAGAAATCTCCGGGAAATCTACTCGGTGATTTGTAATAACCTATATGGGGAAGAAAGAATGGATATATGTGTAATTATAACCAATTCACTTTGCTGTACACTTGAAACTAATACAAGGTATTAGTCATCTATACGCCAATAAAATGTTTAAAAAAATAATCGAGTAAATTAGACCTGACTAGGGCAGCCATATGACTCTGTCTGACCCCAACTCTGATCCAGATATTGGCTTAGGAGAAAAAGGGGGGAAAGTAAGCCATTGAGAGACCTTCGTTTCCTGTGATAGCGCTGCTCTTGCTTCTGAAGTCTGTGAGTTTGCTCCTGTGATAGCCTCTGCCTGCCTGGATTTCTGACATCTCCTTTCTGGGTCCTCCAGTCTGCTGTCCTATCTCTTGGGACAGCCACACTTCCAGAATCAGAGATGCTTACCATTTCCCTAAATCATTCCTGGGGGCTGCTGTACCTGGAGACGCTGTGCTTGGCCATTGGCTAAGTCTCTCCAGGCAACATTGTGGGCAGGTTTGGAAGAAGAATAACCTTAGGGGTTAGAATTCTAAGTTTTGGACAGAGAAAAACCTCTGTCACACGAACTTGAAGTTAGTCCTGAAAGTGCTGGCCTTTGAAGAGATTGCTTTCCATGTAAGATTTCAAATGACACACATTTGTTCTGAACAATTAACTCTGCTGAGCACAGATAATGTAGATTATTTGTGGTAATATAAACGAAAGCAAGATGTTAATTAAATAGTTACTTTTAAGAGCTGTAGTCTTTTAATGGCTTAGGGAAAAAAAAACTATCAGCTGCGTTATTCTATTACTACTAATGCAAAAATTTCTAAAGAGAAACATCAAAAGCGAATGATCATCCTGAGTGTCTAGATGTCTATAAACTCACCACTGAGCTCGCTGTTTAATATCTTTCTGCCCAGAATCCTCGCCACGAACTCATCATTTTTATTAGTATTCCTGTATGTGAGGAGAAGAGGGCTCAAAGATTTTCTATAGCTTGCCCAAATTCCCACAGTCAGAAACAAAGGAAGGGAGACCTACCTGGGACCAGAATTCCATGGCTGGCAATATTCTTTCTACTTTATCGCATTCTAATCTGAGCAGATCTAGGGCTGTTAAGATTAAAACCAGTGAATACTCCCAGGCTGAACCTGAATCTTCCCAACTTTCCTATTTGATACTGAGCCCATGACCAGCTGTAGGCCAAACACCCCGAGAGTATGCCTAGAGGTAGAGTAATTCTCAAACAATTGAAGCTTGGAGTTGCCTGAGGTCAGAACAGGCAGAATGATGGACATTCAGGTAAGTAAGGGACAGGAATGTACCGAGGACAGAGAGATTTAATGTCCAAAACCACAAATGGGATCAGACATCAATAGAGTGTTAGAATTTGAGCCCCGTTCTGAATTCTTAATTGCCTTCGGCAGGAATCTCCTTTCTGTTCTCTGCCAGGATGGGGGCCAGTGCCCAGGAATGGACAGGCCAGAGTCCATGAGCCTAAGTGGGGATGTTGCTGTATTTGTTAAGCAGAAGATGAGAAGTTGTAGTGAAGTTTGGTTCCAGGGTTGCAGGATGAAAAATGTTGGTCCCAGAGTTGCGGGATGAGAGAGGTCGGGGTCATGGAATGGACCTCCTTAACAAGGACTGTGAAGTTAAACTCTTGAAATAGGTCCAAGCCACAGAACTTCTGTGAGAAAAGAAATTTTCTGTATCTGTGTTATCCAATATGGTAGCCATTACCTTCATGAGACAATGAAATACCTGAGTGGTTAGTGTGAATCAGCCATGTATCGTACTGACACATTGGACTGCATTTTTAAAAGTTTTATTGAAGTACCATTAATTTACAAATTTGTTATAATTTCTGCTGTACAACAAAGTGACCCAGTCATATATATACACATATCCATTCTTTCTCAGATCCTTTTTTTTTTTTTTTTTTTTTTGCGTTTAGGGCCACGCTTGTGGTATGTGGAAGTTCCCAGGCTAAGGGTTGAATCAGAGCTACAGCTGCCTGCTGGCCTACTCCACAGCCACAGGAAAGGGGAATCTGAGCTGCGTCTTCAACCTGCAGCACAGCTTACAGCAACACCTATCCTTAACCCGCTGAGCAAGGCCAGGGATAGAACCCGCATCCTCATCGATACTAGTCGGGATTGTTAACTGCTGAGCCATGAAGGGAACTCTCCTCTCTCAGATTCTTTTCCCACGTAGATTATAACAGAATATTGGATAGAGTTCTCTGTGCTATCAGCAGGTCACTGCTGGCCAGTCTTTCCCTGTACCTCAGTGTGCCCATGTCAGTCCCAAACCCCAGTCCTTCCCACATGTGCCTTTGGTAACCATAAGTTTTTCAAAGTCTGTTAGTCTGTTTCTGTTCTGCAAATAAGGTCATTTGTATCCTTTTTTTTTTTTTTTTTTAAGATTCCACATAGAGGTACTATCATATGATGTTTGTCTCTCACTCTCTGGCTAACTTCATTTAGTGTGATAGTTTCTAGATCCACCCATGTTGCTGCAAATAGCATTATTTCATTCTTTTTTATGGCTGAGTAATATTCCATTATATATATATGCCACATTTTCTTTATCCATTTCTTTGTTGATGGACATTTAAGTTGCTTCATGTCTTGGCGAATGTAAATAGTGCTGCAATGGACATTGGGGTGTATGTATCTTTTCAAATTATGGTTTTCTCTGGATAGATGCCCAGGAGTGGGATTGCTGGATAATACAGTAGTTCTATTTTTCGTTTTTTGAGGAGAGCCTCCATACTATTTTCCATAGTGGTTGCACCAATGTACATTTCCACTAAATTACAGTGTAAGAGGGTTCCCTTTTCTAACTTTACTTAATTTTAGTAACTTTAAATTTAAACTTAAATTGTTGGCTATTACATGTGGTTAGTCACTACCAAGTTGAATGGTACACCTCTGAAAAGGAATTAGGATGTTCCCCAGAGAAACTTCAATCCCCTTGCTCAGGATCTACACAAAAACTCTAAAATGGTAGAAACACCTCTCACAGATTAGCAAAGCACCGTTTGGTTCAAGTGAGAGTTTATTTTATGATGGATGAGACAACATAAGAAAATATGTATCATGATGATAGAAAAGAAAGATATTTATCACAAATAAATTCTGTAAAAATTTAAACCCTACTGGCTGATTCCATCTGCTAGGTGGGGTTTTTTTGGTTGTTGCTGTTTTTGGGGAGGTAAAGAGGAAGTTATCCTTAAGAAAGATAAAGATAAATTAGTGTTTATTCCATTGGGGGGGAATTCATCTCAAAAGAATGATTGGAATATTGTCAATCACATTACACGAGAATAATTTGTTACATGGTTAACTCTAAATTCTCAGATTGTTTTGGTCAAGGGTTCTAACAGAAACAGGCAAATATCCAACAAACGCTGAAAATAAATTCTGGCAAGTTCTCTGGTGCTTTTCAGCAGGAGGGCAGGGAGCTGCCCAACAATGTGTGGGAGTCAAGGTCACAGCCACTGCCTCATCAAGTGATGCTCCTGGGTATGGCAGCTGGAGATGACCTAGTGAGGGATGCTGGGGGAGGGGTGTTGGGGCAGGGAGCTAGGACTTTCCTTTGTCTTCCAAGGAGGTGGGAATAGGTCTGTTTCCTTCATTAGCAATCCAGAATTCCAAAGGTTGGAGAAGTAGAGGCTGCTACATGGCTTGGAAGCAGGGTTTTCATAATCTGTCTTCTTCTGTCCTTGAGGCATTTGTGCGTCCTCCTTGGAAGACAGGGTTTTCCGACCCTGTGAATTAGGCAGATCTTGCCTCTCAGGAGACAGAGTCAATGACTTAATAGGCCTATCACATCTTAATTTTTTTTTATGATTTTATATCCTGGGGTAACAGTGGGGAAGGCATGATTTTATTATTATTAATTATTATTACATTATTACAGTTTTCCAGTCTGGCTCTTTGATGTTTACAAGTTCAGACAACATGTGATTTCCAAACCAGATTTCATAACCTTAAACTACCTTTCCATTTGGCTCACGTCCATCTTATTCTGTGTTAGATCTTGTTTATGTTTGGCTAAAACGATGAATTGGCTGGGCTGTTTATTTTGCCACATGGCTTAACGGCATCAGGAGAAGACAGCATTTGGGATGCATGAACTTTGAAGCACAGCTACAAAGCTTGGGTGTCAATGCTTGTTGGCACCTGCCGGGTGTCTGAGTACTGGGTTCCTGTTGAATTCTGCCTTTTTTCTACCTCTAGTCTCGTAAGGGTGTGAGCTTCAGACTGACAGTCTGGAATGCCTGCTCAAACTAGAAAGTTTCTGTTTTACAAGGATATTTGGCTCTGGTAGTCACAAATATTAAGAGTCTGTGTGTATGGAGGAACTTGAAATAAGATGAAAGAACTATGCTGGGTCCAGATTCTGGCAGTTCTTGAGAGTCTGGATAAGGGTTTACACCTTAACGTGCAGGTCAGTGGTACTTAAACTGTGGTCCCTGGAACAGCAGCAGCATTACTGGCAACTTGCTACAAATGCCATTTCCTAGGTTCCAGCCTGACATAGTGTATCAGGAAATCTGGGTGTGAACTCATCAATATGTGTTTTCAAAACTCCTCCGGGTGACTCAGGTGCAAAGTCAAGTTTGAGACCACTGGTGTGGAGAATGGAAGAGCCAAGTGAAAAGTGTTAGGTTGTAGCCTGACATAGTCAGTCGTGCTTGTGTTTTAGAAAGGGCTCGCCCAAAACAGGAGAGATGGTGGAGCCAGTGATGAAGAGTTAACCAACATAATTGCAAAATCCTCTCTCTCTCTTTTTTTTTTTTTTTTTTTCTGGGCTGTACCTGCAACATATGGAAGTTCCGGGGTAGCGTTTGAATCAGAGCTGAAGCCACCGGCCTACACCATAGCCACAGTGACGCAGGATCCGAGCTGTGTCTTCAACCTACACTACAGCTCACAGCAACACTGGATCCTTAACCCACTGAACAAGGCCAGGGATTGAGCCTGCATCCTCATGGATACTAGTCGGGTTCGTTACCTCTGAGTCATGAGGAGAACTCAAAATTGGAAGATTCTGAGCAAGGGTCTGATGACCATCTGAGCCAGGAGGTGGCAATGGGGCTAAAACGCGCTGGATTCATCTGAAAGGTGTCAAGGAAGCAGGATGCAGAGTGCTTGGTCACTGGTTAATTGCTGAACATGAGGATCAGAAATCTGGGATGTCTCCCAGCTTATGTTTATTTAATGAGATAGACAACAAGGTAAGAGCCTTTTTCCTGGAACCAAAAAGAAGCCAGAGCACAAGAATTCAACATGTCATTGAATTTGTAAGGTTTCGGCCACTTGGCCAGAAACTCCGGGGGAAGGAGTCTGTTGAAAGGCAGACAATAAAGTATCAACCGCAATGTCAAGAGCACAATGGAGTGTATTGAAACCACATGCCTCGTGGATCTGAATACATGTTATGATGCTTCTGTCATCACTGGTGTGGGGCACCTGTATTTTGAGTGGTGAGTGAATTGGTTGTGAAGATGCAGGCTGAGACCGAGCGCAGACAGGAGGGTTCTGTTAGCACACCAGCTTCGAGTCCTGGTTGATGTGGAACATGGCACCCCCTTGTCAGATCCTTGACGCGGGCAGCTTTGCTCTTACTGAGGATATGGTTATTGCCACGGTCTGTAAACGTGTAGGTAGGAGGAAGGTGTATAAGAGCAGTTGTTCTGTGTGGTCGTGGACTTCAAAGGGCGGACATCCACCCAGTCATGGCATTTTTTTGTGGAAGGAGACCTCGACCATCAGAAATGAACCCATTTATTTAACCGAAGGGAGAGAATTGACCTGCCCAAGGCCAGGGATCCCATGCAGGGCAGAGCTGAGAATACCCTTCTGCATTATCACTCGCTGGCATTGCTTTGTGTCAGCTGGCATCTTACTCACTAATAGCGTTAAAGATGAAGGCATCGAGGGCTGTTCTTGACCAGAAGGCGGAGCATATTCCAATTCCCGTGAATCATCTCATTTAGTCACTGTCTCAACATCAATACACTGAGACTGATATTGTGCCCATTTTAGCAGATGGGAAAACAGAGGCTTAGAAAGATCAAGTTCTTGCCCAAGTGAATTATCATCTAGTACATGTCAGAGCTGAATTTTGAAGCCAGATGAACAACTCTAGAAATTGTGGTTTCAGCACCAAGGTTAGGTTGTTTCTCTTACCTGTGAACATTTTCTGAGCCCCCTAACTTTGAGAAGAGGCAGCTTGGGTTCTAACAGCTGTGGGCTCTAACAGCTTCCATGCTTCCCTCTCTCACAAGCATCCTCTCTCATAGCTATTATCTGCTGTCTCACCTACACTCACATGGAGCCTGGTGCTCTCTCCTCACCACAACGCTCATGCTTTCTTCCAGGCTGTCTCCCAGTTGACCACACGCCACTCCCAGAGGAAAGATACTCCAGCCATCTTGGTCGCAGCTATAAGCATGCCTGGCACTTAGTCGATGCTCAATAAGTACATTTTGAGAGAACGACCATGGGGAGGGATAAGGGCTTTTCGTCCTCTCTGCTCCTCTTCCAAATTGACCACACTCTGGTCATGCATTGGAACCCCATAAAAGGCTTCTGGAAGCTTGGATCAAGAGGAGGATCCTTCCCAGAACAACGAACGAGGATGGGTCTCACGTGGCTTCAGGAGAAGCCTGGAACTTCAGGAGGAGAGGAGGCAGTTGACATAGAAGGGAGAGTTTGGGGGAGTTCCCATTGTGGCTCAGCAGAAACGAACCTGACTAGTATCCATGAGGATGCAGGTTCGACCCCTGGCCTTGATCAGTGGGTTAAGGACCCAGTGTTGCCATGAGCTGTGGTGTAGTTCGCAGAGGTAGCTCGGATTCCACACTGCTGTGGCTGCGGTGTAGGCTCCAGGTCTGATTCGACCACTACCTAGCCTGGGAACTTCCATATGCTGTGAGTGCGGCCCTAAAATGCCAAAAAAAGAGAGTTTGGAGAATCCCCGGGACAAACCATGGTGACCTCCCGAAACTTTCCCACCCGTGGAGCAGGTCTGATGACGCTTCTTGACCGGGGTGAGGGTGGAGGGCCCGGGCTGTCTTGGCTTGGCTTCTAGCTGCCAGCCTCCCTCCCCCCTGGGCAACACAGTGTGGGGGCCGCAGCTCCTGCCCTTCAGGCTGAAGAACAGCTGCAGTGCCTGTACACAGTAGGCACACCATAAATGTCAAGTTGGTGCAGATGAAAACACCACTAATCTTCATCAACCCCTACGAAGCACTTACCGCAATCAGTCACCACCGGTGCTCCGCGGGCATCCTGCGTTTCTAAGGGAGATGTTGATGTGTTTCTTTACCCCCGGTTTATTATGGGGGAGACCAAAGTTCCGGGGGATGGAGAGGCCTGTCTGTGTTGACACAGCTCACGGTTGGCACAACAGGATTGGACTCGGGATTTGTCCACGTCATCACCGCCTTTTTCAGCTGCGGGTGGAAGGCTGCAGGAGCACAGAGCCGCGTCCACACAGGCACATCCTGGGGGAGCCTGTACCTCTCTGATGAGTCAGGGCAAGGCGGGGGCTCCCGGAGCAGTCTGCCATCTCTCGGGCAATTATAACAGCGGGAGCAGGGAGGCGAGAGGTCCTGTGAAAGCGTGGATGGAGGCACAGAGGCCACGGTGGGAGTGGGAAGGGATAGGAGGCAGTTTTCTCCCCCTTGTGGGTTTTTTTTTTTTTTCAAGGCCGTACCCGCGGCATATGGAAGTTCCCAGGCTAGGGGTCGAATTGGATCTGCAGCTGCCAGCCTACACCATAGCCATAGCAATGCAGGATCCGAGCCCCCTCTGTGACTTACATCACAGCTCACGGCAACGCTAGATCCTTGACCCACTGAGCGAGGCCAGGGATTGAATCCACGTTCTCATGAATAGTAGTTGGCTTATGACTGCTGAGCCACAATGGGAACTCCAATTTTCTCCCCCTTTTGTGGGTGACCTCGTCTCTTCCTCGCCTGGTGTCCCTGAAAGATGGCCCAGAAAGCCCTGCCTCGATGAGAGGGGTTCTAGACTAGACTGGGGCCCTCTGGAGGTCTTGAGCACGTCTTTCCTTGAGAGAGGCTGAGGGGGCTGCTGGGATTGAGGCCAGAAGACAGAGGATCCCAGGGCTGGGAATGACCTTGGCCGGGGTCCGCCCCCTCCCCTCTCCACCCGGAACCGAGGCTCAGACACTGAGGAGCTATTTCCAGAACCAGGAGGGCAAACGAGGCAGGGACTGGGCCTTGCCCACCGGCTGCAGGCTTCACCTACTCAGTGGGCCACCTTGCTGTGTGGTCCCAAGGAAGCCCTTTAAACGCCCGGGCCTTTTGTCTGTGGAGAGGATGGTGATAATACAGCCGGGCTCCTGGAGGCCCTGAATGAGAGTCAGAGACTGAAAAGAGCCAGGCAGCCGCTGCTCTGGTGGGAAGGCGGCCACAATGCGGTTCCCTGCTGGATCCAAGCGGCCATGAAAGCCTGGCTCTCCTGCCCTGGCCCTCTGGCCACCCCACCGTGCCCTCCTTTGCAGGTCTGGGCCTGTGTGCACCTGCAGCATGTGTGGGTGTCTGTAGATGTTCCATGCTACTGACCAGGAAATTATTTCTCTACCAACGGCCTTTGAACGCGACTTTGTCAGGGTCTCCCTGCCCTGGGGAGAATGGATGCTGCCTGCCCCCTCCTCTTCCTGCCGTCCGCCCTGTGACCCCACCCTTCCAGGCCTGGGGTCCTTGGGGGTGAACCATGTCACATCGTAGTGTCTCCCATCCTAGCACAGGGCGGGCATTTCCAATTCAGTTTGCGATCTTCACCAAGAGAAGGAAAATTCCAGTTGTGAGGACTTACTCTACACAGGCACTGTGCTGGTCGCTTTACGTGGGGACCTTTCATTCTCCAACATGATTCTGAGCAGGAGGTGTTTTTATGCCATCTTGCTGATGAAGATATTAAGGCTCAGAGACGCTGAGTGAAATATCCACGTTGCACAGCTAGTGAGTGGTGGACCTTTGGTTTTTTCTCACCCCGTCAAGACTCATGAGTCCGAGCAGGGACGTTTTGAGGAGCCACTGAGACAAGACCCCTTGTCGTCTTCTCTCTGCTCTGAGAGGGCTCCGTGCTCGTTGCCCAGGAGGGGACCGTGGGTGCTTCCTCCTTGTTGGAGCCTAAGTTGCCAAACCTGGTTTCTCTCGACGAGCCGAGCCAATGCCTGTGTTTTATTCTCTGATCGCAGCTTTGCCCATAAGCAGGTAGCCACAGAAATGACAGGCTGAGTTCTATGCCCTGGTGTGTACAGCTGTGGGCCAGTCTCAGTGGGCCTCAGATTTCCCCATCGGTGACATGGGATTATCCCAGAATGATGTTTCAGGGTCTTTCTGGCTCTGACTTTCTTGCATTTCATTTTATTTCATCTCTAGACACCCTCCCAGCTCTGAAATCCGACCGTCTCCAGAGGCTTCCTCTCTTCTGGCTATAGCCTGTCTTAAGGTGTAGCGCCACCTTCTGGTGATGGGTTTACTTCCTTTTTTCCCCCCTTTGGCCACTATGAATTCTTGGCTTGTTCTCTCCCGACTCCCAAAACCACTCAACTGGAGCTGATGGCCAGTCCAGGTCCCCTAGGTGTGCTCATCTCTCTGCAAAGCCGCAGGCAGAGTCCTGGGTGGGCTGTGGCTGGACCCCGCTTTCTTCCCTCAGGATGGGGCTGGTGCTTTTCCCAGAGCCCCAGCTTTTATGGGGAGCCTGGGGATTGACCACCGAGGCTCAGGGACAGAGGGCCTTGGGCGGCCTCCGCTGAAAGTGCATAATTCGCGAGGGGCTCGTTCCCTCAGGCAGCCAGGGCGTGAAGAGGTGAGGTCCACAGCACGTTTTCTTCTTTTTGTTACTGTTTTTATTTTTGAGGCAAAGGAGCAGCCTTCAGGAAATCCAACAGGTGGTCAAGTTTCAGAGGCTCTGAGAGTTCTCGATACTGTTTTGGGTTTCACTGGGGTTGAAAAAAGTAAAAAAGAGGATGCGAGGAGGGATGTGTGCTCAGAGGCTTTTTCTCTCTGAGAGAGACATAGAAATTTCTCTGAGTACGTGGCTGAGGTCTGTCTGTCTGGCTGAGATCTGTCTCTGGGGCAGGACCCAGGAGCCACCTTCACCCGCCTTACACCCAGCCGCGGGGAGCTCATGCCCCGGAACCTCTGGGCTTCTCTCAGTGAGGACAGGCTAGGGGTGGCTTTAAATTCCCGGAGGTGCACTTAGTATGTATTTGGGGATATTTGCTGAACAAACTCCGGGCTGGCGGGTAGGTGACCGGATTCCAGCGTCACCAGGAACCAACCGCTCTCTGCGTTCTTAAGCGAGCACTTCCTCCCCCTCCAACTCCCCCTCTGTCCCCAGACGACACTTTCTTCTTCTGTGAGGAGGGTGTAGGCAGTGAAGCTTTTCAGGATTTCCAAGCTCCATCCCATCCCACCCCACGATTCTAGGATCCTAGGAGTTAGGTGATAGGGCTTTCTTTCTGACCCTGCTCTTCCTGGTAAGCTAGGGGCCCTCTCTGGCTCTTACTGTGTGTGTGCGTGTGGGGACTGTCATTATAGAGCCCTGGTCATTGGAGTGAGGGAGGGGCAGGGATGTGCAGGAGACCCCCCTCCCCTTCCGTATAGACTCTCACTGCATCCGGGGTTGTGGGCCGTGCCCTGCCAGGCGGGGCATCCCTGCTGTGGAGGCAGTGGGTCAGCACACACATGCATGTCCGGAATCTGCATCCTGCTGGGGACCTGCAGGGCAGGCAGACGCACCCAACAGAATGTATGCAGTGAGGTGCCCAGAGTCGCTGATGGCCTTAAGGATGGCTCGGATCTTAACGCAAAACAAAGGGATTATCAACAATTTAAAGAGACCTCTAAACAGGATTCCAAATGGTTCTTTATCTCCATCCCGGCTGGTGGTGCGTGTTTTTGGTTCATGCCATCGGGCACACGTAGGTACCTGCCCAGGCACACGTGTGTGCCTCTGCACTCCAGCCAGCCAGGCCAGGAAGGTGATGCCTGGCTGCCAGGTCTCGGCCCGGTGGGAACTGGCAGGAGACTGCTGGTAAGTGCTGCGGGTACAGGCTGCGGTGTTCATTGAAAGTATCATTAATGCCTTTTGCCAGGAGCCAGAAGCCCACGGTGGAGTCAGATGCCTGACTTAGCTTGTCCAGCAGTGAAATGAACGTAATAAAACGCAGTTACCAGAGATACTCCGGTTTTAATTAGTTCCTTCACAATTAAAGAAGAATTATGAGAGCCGGAGTGTCCCGTCTTCAAAAGCCATTTCGGTGGATTGATGTCACTGTCTGACATCTCAGCCGAAATTCTGGGCTGCCGAAGTCGACTGGGGAAATGGCTCACACCATCCTGCTTCCGGGCAAGTACATACACTTTGCCTTTGCCGCTGCCTTGAAAGGAAGCACTTCCAGGAGCCCGGGGCTACGCGGGAGGGGGTGGCTGGGGTAAGTTGTATCATTAGTGTTCTGAGGCTTCTGCTTGGTAGGGCCTGGCCTCTCCTGTCTCTGCTCTCGTGACCCTCCCCCATCTGCTTTTACATCCGTAGCTGTTGAGCCAAAGGGCCCTCCCCCATCACCTCTTTACATCTGCAGGTATTGAGCTAACAGCACTACTGTAGAATCCATCCTATCATACGCCTGACTTCCTGTATCATAGGTGCCTCTCCCGAGCCTGCATTCGATGCTCTTAATGAGAATATGGCCATGAGGCTGTTTTCAGCGCTTTGATTTAGCGGGGTTCCCACGCTGTGGTAGGGACAGTGGAGGAGTCTGGGAAATCTCAGTCGGGGTGCTCTTGGCTGGCTCAGCTTAGTCTTCCGGTTACCTCCATCCTCAGGGGGATCTCATTCACAAAGCAGCCTCCTGACGGGAGGCTAGCTGTGGGACCCAGGTCTCCTGACCCCGAAGCAGGTGTCTTTTATCGCCTGTTCCTGTGGTCCTTGGACCAGCAGCCTCAGCATCATCTGGGAGCTTATTAGGAATGCAGAAACTCCGGCCTCCCAACCGAGACCCGCAGAATAGGACTCTGCCTTTGAACGGGCTCTCCGGGCAATTTGTCGCTTTAGGTATGTTTGCGAGGCACTGCTCTGTAACACTCTGTGAGGATCCCTTTTGTTCAAGAGGGCTCCATTCCTGGACCCAACTACCTGAGGGAGCCAGGTTCTTGTTGCAAGAACGAGGTTCTTGCTCCTGGAGGTTCCCGTAGGTGAGGATCAGGCAGCCCCGGCGAGCCTTGGTTCTCCCGACCCTGAGGTCCTTGTCCCCAGGGTCAGCCCTCTCTGGTGGCAGCACTGTCCTTGCACCTTCCTTGGTGGTCCAATTTCAGCATCTTGCCAGTCCGGCGGAGGCACCAGGCCACACTGACAGATGGCCCAAAGTAGGACAGACAGAAGACATGTATGTTTATCAAATTTGGGTTGAAAAGACTGCGTTCCCCCAGCCTAGGCTATCAAACAGCTGTCGCTCAGGAGCATATGGCTCGGCGGCGAGAGGGCAGGGACACGGCTAATCCCACTCTTACAGAGATTAGCTCTGACGAGTAATAAGTGTAGAAAGTCGCGGCTGTTGCCAGGGTGCTGCCCGGGAGGAGATGGTGGCGGGCCCTCAGCGCAGCTAATTCCTGGTCATCCAAGCTCCCACCTCCCAAAGAGACACTAGAGTGAAACTCTGCTGATGTGAATAATAACAATGACGGTGATTATAACAAATCTGCCGTTTATCCGTCAGCTGGTATGTGTCAAGTGACACACGAGGTTATTGATTTCTACGCTTTGATTTATCCCTCTTCTTTCAGAGACTTATTGTCCCTGTTGCGCGGATGAGGAAAGTGGTTCTCCGAGATGGGACAGTGGGTCCCCAAGATGGTGCCGTTCTTTCAGGCTCGGGCCGGTCAGGTCTCGCCTCTGCGTTCACATGCAGGTTCTGACCCCATGGAGGAGGGAGGCTGACGAATAAAGCAGAGGAGAGGGCAATGCTCGCCAAGCAGACCCAGAGGAAGCGGTGCCCCGGTGCAGGGGCCTAAAAGCAGTTTGCCGGCTTACGCTGCCCCGAGGGTCCAGGACTGCAGAGAAGGGGGCCAGCAGGCCTAGCACAGGGCCTTGGCCTCTCCGGTGCAGCCGAGTCTGTGACTCCTGGCGCTTTCCTTCCTGCACCAAGCTCCACATCTCTGTGGTGAGGGGCGAGGGGCTAACAGCTGAGATTTTAGGGGCAGGCATGCAGACTTACTGGACATATACAGAAAAGCGGCCTTTCTCCAGACACCCATCAGGGAGCATGGCCAAGGCCTGTGGCCATGTTCCCCTTGCAGATAGAGGGCTCTGAGCCTGCAGGAACTGGGGAGAGATGGACTGGTTCTGATCAGGCTGCAAGTGAAACGGCTTTTGTTTCAAGCCCAAGACAAATCCCCTTGGCAGGCATTTCAGCGTGGTTCTGAGTCCTTGACTGAGGCCTTTTTTTCCTTTTTTTTTTTTTTTTTTTGCTTTTTAGGGTTGCACCGGTGGCATACAGAAGTTCCCAGGCTAGGGTCTGAGTCTGAGCTGTAGCTGCTGGCCCACACCACAGCCATAGCAACATGGCATGTGAGTGCGTCTGCAACCTATGCTGCAGTTTGCACAATGCCTGGTCCTTAACCCACTGAACGAGGCTGCAGATCAAACCCTCCTCCTCATGGATACTAGTCAGGTTCCTAACCTGCTGAGCCACAATGGGACCTCCCAATTCTGTTCTTTTTAATAACCATGTGTGTCTCTCACTCCGTCCAGGGATGAAGCTGAAGGCTAGAAACATGGTCCTGTTGACGAACTAGAGAAGTAGAGATTCTGGCCTGATCAGAATGTGAGAGAGTGCTGATGTAGTATTAGAAATTAAAGCAGATTTAATTCTGGTTAATCATTTTTTTTGGCAAGGGTTCCTTGAACGATCTTGTAGAGCTCTTGTTCCCAGTAAAAGCCAGCATTTCAGGGCATGGAGCAGACAGCCGTGTGCCAGGAACAGGTCTTACCTCCTGGGGAGCTTGTAATTGAGAGGGACGAACAGCTAAAAGATCTCCTTTCCCAAAGTCTTAGCTTTGTTATTCACAATTTAAATTATTATAAGAAAACCCAAAAGTTCATGATATGTACTTTCTTGTAACCGACTGGGCCGTATGTTAGGCAGAATAATGGCTCTCTAAAGATGTCCACCTTCTCATACTAAATCCCGAGAATGTGTTACCATGGTGTGCAAAAGACTTTGTGTGTGTGTGTTTAAGTTAAGGGTCTTCAGTTGGCGAGATTATTCTGGATTACTTGAATCAGCTCAATATTATCACAGGGGTCCTTATAAGTGAAGGGGAAGGGAAGAGAGTCAAAGTAAGAGAAAGATGTGATGATGGACCAGGAATCAGAGTGATGCTGGTCCAGGAACCAAGTCATGTAGGAAGCTTCTAGAAGCTGCCAAAGGCAAGGAAATGGATTTTCTCCTGGAGCCTGCGGAAGGAACACAGCTCTGTGGACACCTTAACTTCAGTCTGCTGAGACCCGTTGCAGAGTTCTGACCTCCAGAATTGAAAACTAATACATTTAGTCATTTTAAGCCCCAGAGTTTGCATTAATTTGTCACAGCAGCAGAAGGAACTTACTGCAGGTCTCATTCTGACTCCTGCACCTGAAAATGCTTGAGAGGGTGTGCCACCAGGCTAGCGAGTGACCAGCTCAAGCCCAAACACCTGCCTGCCACAGACTGATGCAGCTCCACTCATCACCATGTGTGTGATGACAACTGCAGAGTCATTTTCACTGCCTTTTATGGGGAAATGATAGGTTCCCATGGTAGTTACGCGTTTGCGTGGTTTTGATCGTCTCATACTTGGTTCCTGGGAACCCCTGCCTCTGCTGTCCAGGGGAGGGCATCACACCAAGCTGGACGGGTCAGAGGAGATCCCCCCACCGCCCCAAGGAAAGACCTCGGCTGGGGTTTAAGGGTCCTAGCCAGGCAAGGACCTAGGAAATAGTGGGAACAAGCACTCAGAAGCCGTGAAGTTGGGCATTAAGAGAACATAGAGCACAAGGCTGGGGGTCTACAGAAGAAGGCCACTGTCTGATCGTGGAGAATGTTTTATGCCAGGTAAGGGATTTACATGTTTGGTCAATAATACCAAGCCATCAAAACATTTAAAATAAGGATTAAATCAGGCTGTGCCTTAGAAAGTCGTACGGACCCATCAGAGTTGGATGGGTGGGAGCAGAACTGAAGTCTAATGAGAAAAATCCCAGGTGAGGGCTCTCCTGGGAAAACATTATCACTAAGATGCTCTCTTCCCTCATTTCTTAGCACATTTCATTACTCTCCTTCCCCAGGACGCCTTCTCTTGTGTGTTTAGTTATGTGACTGGGCTTCTCCCTTAGAACCCTGACGTCTCTAGAATAATGAAGCCCATATCTTTCTCTAGTTCGAGTCCCCAGGATGGGCCCTGAAACAAGTACTCGCAAACACTGAGTAACTTAAAGAATCCATCCTATAGTGCATTCTGTACTGTAGGTTTAAAAGATAATCGAGAGTTTGTGCTAGAGTCCATGTTGTAATCTGTCCAAAATTTCCACGTGCTAGAAGTCTGTCTAAATACTGGGAAATGATTTACTTTCCACAATGTACAAGATCAAGAATTCTGGAAGACATAGATGGTGGAGACTGGTGTTGATTTGCTGCAGGATTCTAGAACAGCTTACAAAGCAGATTGCTAATATTTTGAAAAGAGTTTGATGATGACAAGTATCACGTCATCAATTCATTAAGAATAAGAATTGTCTTTCTCCCCCACCTCCCACCCCAAGTCTGAGATTAGATCTAGGGATAAACAAATATCGCTAGATAAAAAATAAGAGCCCATTTCCTTAGCTTACAACAGCAAGAACAAACAAATGAATATTTATTGCGGGCCTATTGAGTGTTGGGGTTGGAGAAGATGCCAGTTTTTTGTTTGGTTGTTTGTTTTTTCTGTTTAGAGCTGTACCCACAAAGTATGGAATTTCCCAGGCTAGGGGTAGAATCAGAGCTGCAGCTGCAGGCCTATGCCACAGCCACAGCAATGCCAGATCCAAGTGGCATCTGCAGCCTACACAGCAGCTTGCGGCAATGCTGGATCCTTAACTCACTGAGAGAGTCAAGGGATTGAACCCACATCCTCATGGATAGCAGCAGGGTTCTTAACCTGCTGAGCCACAACAGGAACTCTCAGATGCCAGTTTTGAGAGATGTCAGGAGTGGTCCCCAGAAGCCACAACTAGCAGAAGGATTCTTAGAGAGGAAATTCTTTTCTTGCCCCATTTGGGTACCTGAAAGAGGCTGAATAATCCTGGTTTGGAAGCAAGCCTAGGAAATCAGAGAGAAAGGAGGGCATCAGAGAGATTTTAAATAGGGTTTGGCGACAGAAATGTTATAAAGATAGATAGTATTTTATTTTGTGATCCTGTTATCACAGAATATTAATGCTCGCTCCTCTAGCTGGTCCATTCACTTGTGTATTTAACGATGTGTTTCTGAGTGACTATTGTGCCCACGTACCATGTGGAGCATAGAGGATACAGAACAGCCTTCTCTAACAGGTGTTTCCCTGGCAACTGGTCTCAAGGTAGAACAAGAAACAATGATAAACAGTAATTTTGTACCTGGCCTCTTTTCATACCAGTTAGATCAGTGTTTCTGGTAGGCTCGGTGTTGCAACTTGCAAAAAAATATTTCTCAACAACTCTTTGATAGCATTTGGTTTGAAAGGTATTTATTTCACTACATTGCATTAAGATGTAGTTTTATTTTTTAATTTTAATTGTAGTTGATTTACAATGTTGTGTTAGTTTCAAGTGTATAGCAAAGTGATTTAGTTACATATATTTATTATATATATATATATATGGCTACATAGATGTGTTCTTTTTCATATGCTTTCCTCTTATAGATTATTACAAGATACTGAGAATAGTTCCTGGTGCTATAGAGTAGGTCCTTACTGGTTAAGATGTAGTTTTAAAATATCACAGCATTGGTTTCTTTTTCAGACAAACAAAAAACTCTCTAAGAAATCATCAAAATGACACCAAAATTCAGCCTTTAAGTCTTGGCATATTTTTCTCAATATGAATACATACCTTTACATACATGTTATTCTGCTCCTGAAGTGATAGGTTGGAGATTTCAAAATATTGCCAAGCTATATAGTTTACTTGAGGAAGCTGTTTGCAATAATGGAAATAACCTTACTTGTATTTTGAAAAACAATTTTAATCGGATTGCTTATTTCAAAGCTTGAATGAGTACCTCTTTCCTACACAACCAGATTGTTATCACATGTGAAAAAAACAGAAAGACCACTTTTCACTATTTCCTTAAATCCTGAATCCAGATCAGCAGACCACTGACCTCTAGCTGTGGCTAAACAATGGTTGGGTTGATATTTGGGTATAAATATTTTTTTTCTCTGGGGTCATGCCTTTTCTTGTGGCACCCATGGTTCATCCTCTGCCTGCTTGATATCTACATCATAGGAACGGGGGAAAAAAAAACAGGAGAAAAAAATCCTTTGCCTGTAGCATGGTTTTCAGCAACAAACAAGAAGTCTCAGAGCACTGTGTCCCTGTGCTATATAAATGCTAAGAGCTCGTTCATTCCCTGCCTCTCCCTGGTGATAATAATTATTCTCTCACATGTATGCTACTGATGTTATCTACCATTCATCAGCATTGGTTCCCAAAGTTTGCTGCTTTCCCTTTCTCTCTCTTTGAACACAGTATTTGTCATTAACTTTGTGGGTGGTTTTACAAGCTCCTTGGCAACTGTGTAATTGTATCTGTTTTTGTGCTAGGAAAATTTAACTTTGAATAATGCTCCTTTGGTTTTCTCATTTTTTAAAAAAAATCTTATTCTGCATTTGGTGATACAATTTCCAATAGGGAAGTAGTTTATTCATTTGGTTCTGAAATGCTCAGGTTGGTATATTAACAAACTTTGATCAAAAATGACTCTGTGACACTCTGTGACTAATTTCTTATTACAGTGTGCTAGGAATAAGGATGAACCCATCCCTTATCCAAAAACTCCAGTTGCTAGTTTTCGTTTTGTTCTGTTAGCTGTGCTCTTGGCATATGGAAATTCCCGGGCCAGGAATCAAACCCTCACCCCAGCAGCAACCTGAGCCACTGCAGTGACAGCTCCAAATCCTTAACCTTCTGGACCACAGGAGAACTCCAAAAAACTTCAGTTTCTGAATATGTCATTTTCCTTATTAGCCACATTTTTTTTTGGCTACTTGAGCAAAAATCATCAGTGGTGGCTCCCATGCATGCTCTGCCATATATGGAATCATGTTCTGTATTGACCTATAGTCACGTTTGCTCATTCATTTAGGACCTGAGTTGTAATATTTGCTATTATCATCACAACTTTTAAACTTTTATAAACTGCTTTTGAGCCGTTGATTCATACTTTGGGGATTTGGAGAATAATACAATAGAACAATAGCCTAGACACATTTCACAAAATGTACAATAGCACGCAATGAGGTGAAGATACAGTAGGTAAGAGCTCTGACTCATAGAATGATATCTTAGGAGTTCCCGTTGTGGTGCAGTGGAAACGAATCTGACCAGTATCCATGAGGATGCTGGTTCAATCCCTGGCCCTGCTTAGTGGGTCGGGGATCTGGCATTGCCATGAGCTGTGGTATAGGTCGCAGACATGGCTTGGATCCCACGTTGCTGTGGCTGTGGCGAAGGCCAGCAGCTGCAGCTCCTATTCGACCCTTAGCCTGGGAACTTCCATATGCCACAGGTGCAGGGGCCCTTAAAAAAAAATGATGGTATCTTAGCTGAACTGACAACCTATTTGAACATGTAAAACTTTGAAGGAGATGATTACATAAAATCACAATCCTTTATTCCTGATTTATGAATTGTATGTGAACATGGTTTTAGGTGAAACCATTGCACCATGTGTAGACCATTTGGAAGGCCACTGGGAAACCTCAGGGACCTGTGGACCATACTTGGAGCAATTCTGAGTTTCTTGGAACTGCATCCTTCCCATACGGCATCATCAAGCTCAGATGTGGAGTCCTTGGACTCCTGACTGGCCACCTCCTCATCCATCTTCGGCCTTTCCACGACTAGGCTGCTGTGACGACTGACCCCAATTCTTTGACTATGTCTTTGACGCACCTTGCCTTTTCTTCACACAACATGTTTCCCATTCTCTTTCCCTGCCCCAAGTGCAAGTGTACAGTAAATATATGTTTCCCTTCTGGGAGGTACAGCTGCAAGGCCAAGAGCAGGATGGCCTCCTTCCTTCACGTTCACAGGGAAACTCTGGTATCCTAGGTGTTGAAGGCCACCAGCCTTCATCACAGCCCCCTCCCCAAGGCTGAATTTAGCCCAGGGGTCTAGGCTAGAAGAGATGCTAAATGAGCTTCGTGATGCACTTCATGGCCCCTCCCTCTATTCCTGAGTGTTCTCTGCATCTGAGTTATGTGCCTGGCCCCTCTGCCCCCAGGGAAGTCTTCTTCTCCAGCCCTATCCCCTGCTAGGGGACCAGTGGTAGTCTTCATTCCTTATGGGTATAGCTGAGGGGTCAGCCTCTGAGAGTTTCATGGCCATCCATCCCAGAAGGCTCTTTGGTCCCTACTCACATAAACTCCATTCAGTCTATGCTGTCAGCTGGGCAGATATCTCTAGATACGACTGAATTCGCAATGAGGACCTAACTTAGTCCTGGACTCTGAGATTCCATCTCAGGGCGTCCCCAGTGATCACAGAATCAAGTCCAAGGACTGCACCATATTCCAGGCATCTACAGTGGGTGGCATCTTGTCTCCTAACACTGTGCCTCCACGCTTCTGGGTACCGGGCCTGTTTCCAGCACACTTGACCTCTGATTCTTCCTCAGGTGTGATGTGCTGTCAAGTCTCCAGACCTTTGCTCCCAAAATCATCCGGCTCCTCTTTCAGGAATAAACGTGCCTTTGCTGGCTATCCCAGCTCAAATGCCATCTTCTCCACAAGCTCTTCCTAGAGTCTCACCAGCCTGGGTTTAGAAGAAGGAGAAATCTGAATTCAAATTCCAGATCTACCTTTTTCTCACCCTGTGACCTTGCATTTCTCCCTTCATCTTTCTGTGGTTTAACTTTCCCATCAGCAAAACAAGGCCAGTTCTTACCTTGGAAGGAGGTTGCCAGAAATCAATGCAATGACATCTTAAGGTCAAGTGCTTTGCACAGGTACTCTGCTTGATGCGTCACCCCCTGCTGCTCCCTTTTTCTGTTTCCTTCAGCGTGTTGATTTTACCTCTGTATTGGCTTCAAATTAATTTTCTTACTTACACACAAATTTGTCTTCTTCATTAGGCTGTGAAGTTTATAAGACCAAGAAATCTTTTCTTCGTTTCTGATTTCCCTCTGTACTTGGTTTAGAGAAGGCAGGAAATATCAGTTTAGTGGGACCTGAATTTCTGTTAAGTGATATTCCTTATACAGGTTACACATGTGTGTAATTTATGGGTTCACCTTGGAAAAAACGAACGTGAATGGAGAAGAGGGAGCTGCTGTTTAAGTTAAAGCCGTGATATGTCTGACATCACAGGCTCTAACTTTTTTTTTCTTTTTAGAGCTGCTCTCATGGCATATGGAATTTCCCAGGCTAGGGGTTGAATCAGAGCTGCAGCTGCCAGTCTATGCCACTGCCATGACAGATCCAAGCTGCTTCTGTGACCTACACCATAGCTCATGGCAACGCGGGATCCTCAACCCACTCAGCAGGGCCAGGGATCAAATCCACATCCTCATGGATACTGGTCAGGTTCATTACTGCTGTGCCACAATGGGAACTCACCAGGCTCTAACTTTTTAAGTATGTGTGGTACTGTGTAGAGAAAGAGGGGGAAGTGAAACAGTTTCCTGCCTCATAAAAGCAAAAACAAAAACAAGGTGACAAGATGGACAGGCTTGTTGGAAGAAAAAGTATGCTAATCAGAAATGCCTAACCTCCAACCATCTCTGCAAAATATCAGTGCTGTTCTGGGCAAGGAAAAGACAAGCATGTGCAGTGGAAACGCCACTCTTGCAAGCTTATCTCAGATATTAGGGGATGTAAAGGAAAATGCACACACATATACACACAAATGTACCACCTGTTTTCTCTTGCAAGATTTATGACACTTTTGCCCAATGCCTGATTTCTTCAACCATGTTTCTGTGTGATGATCCGCGGCCACACGCAAGACTGCCACCGTGTATTCATTCATTAGAGATAATGATTTTGAGTTTCCGTCCCCACCGATCAGTGGACAGATGGCTAGCATGGATGCCACATTTATCCGGACATCAGCCCAGCTCGGGCAGTCCTCTGGCCGGCCTGATCGTCCAGTGGCTGCTGTATCACCCATCTCCTCTCATCTCATCCCTGGTGCTGCCAACAGGCGTGTGCTGAGTGGTGAACCTCTACAGAAACAGGGCTTTTGGTCATGATCGATTTTGCTTTCTTTTCATAACCACCCTACAAATGTCAGGACTGCATAGAGCTAATCATCTCAGATTGGAATAAAAACAGTTTGAAGTTCTAGGTTTTTGGAAGGTCTATTCTGTCCTGAATCACAATTACTGCCCCCCCCCCAGCTCTGTCCATCTTAATACATGTGTGTTCAAACAAAGCATAAAAATGCAATGGAAGAGTTGCATTTGTGAATCATACCTGCTGAACTTTTGGGTGCACTTAAAAAGATCTAAGTGCAACAATGTAAAGAGGGATGGATTTTTGATTGCAGTAACGATGGTGGACTGGTGGATGCATTTAGTGAAAAACAAACGAATCACAAATTTGATCATATTAGATTGTTTTCTGTGGTAATTACTCTTTTAACAAAAATGGTTTCTCTTGGCAAAAAGATATAATAGCATAGTTTTAATAAACTATTTTCCTCTGTTGCCTTTAATAAGATGTTTCTATCCACTAAACTTTTGGAATCAGATTTTTATAAACAAAGAAAGCAGATCAATTTTGATGTAACCACTGATGGCCAAGCCTCTCTCCAGGACAGTAACACTTAGGATGTTTGAAAATTGCTATCATTTCATTAATTCGTTCAACAAACAGTTTCTACTGATAAGATTCTAGAGTACGATGGGACCTCCATATGTCAAGACAGTTTTCCTTCTTCCAAGAAAGATTGACTGTCTCTCAAACTTCACCAGGAAGTGAATACCTAATGAATTTTTCTCTTCAAGGGTGTCGGCCGGGTACCACATCGTATTTAGCTGTCTCATCCTTTCCAGCTCTTCTTGGCTGCGACAGTTTCTCAGGCTTTCCCCATTGCTGATGATCTTGAAAGTTAGAAAGTCCCTTCTCACAGGATTTATCTGACTTTTTTTTTTTTTTTTTTGCTCATGATGGAATTACAGTCATGGGCTATCAGCAGGATGACCTCAGAGGATAAGTACCATTTTCATCACATCGTATTAAGGGTTACACGCTATCAACTTGATCATCGCTGATGATGTTGTCCTTGATCAGCTGGCTGAGTTAGTGTTTGTCAGGTTTTTCAAATTCACAGTTACATTTTTCGCCATTCCCCTTTCCATACTGTCCTCTTTGGGCAGAAGTCACTCTAGGCAGCCCACACCTGAGTGGGAAGGTATGTTTTTCAGCTCCTTGAGGGGAGAGTGTCTACATCGGTGATTTATATTATTGATTTGTCTCAGTTGATTCTTCTTCACAGATTTGTCCCTTCTCCTCCTGGTTTGTCATGTCCCAGCATCATTCTCGGTTTGCCATCCCCTGATTTAATCATAATGCTTGGTTTCCTATCAGCAGCCGTCCCTCCCTGGGCATCTCTGCCCTCCGCTGATGCTCAGTAATCCAGCTATCCAGCACCTCTCACAATAATTTAGCATGGCTTATATAACAAAGCTCATGCCTCTGCGTGTAGACAAGACCCTCTATTAGCCGCCATTTCCAACTTCCTACCCTTAATTTCATTCAGTTCCCCACCCACACACTATCTTTGATCCAGACCAAATGAATTATCATTCCACCCAGAGCTCCACACTCTTTCAAATCTTTACAGCTTTCTAAATACTCTTCTTCCTGCCTGGAAAGCCCTTCCCCTCCTTCATCACCTTTTAAGCCTCTTAAAGACAGCCCAGCCTTCTTATCCTCCGGCAAGTATCCTTGAACCCTTTAGAGTTCATCTCTCCTTTGTGCCATAAATCTTCTTGGTAAATTCCTCTAGCACCACACCGACCAAGTGGCATTTTAATTATTTGCTCATATGTCTGCTTCCATGTAGGATTCAGACTTAACCATCTGACACTTAGCATCAGCAGAATGAATGTTAAAGTGAGTTTTCACTCATATACCTATAACTGTCTCACTAGCATGGTGAATTCCTAGAGGGCAGGCATCACTGCTAATCGCTCTTTATCCCTGTACGGTGGCTGGAGGGTCACCTCCACATGGCAGGTCATGAGCACCTGCTCTATGTGGGTTGACTAATCGTCAGGCAGATGTCCTAGGGTGGGGGCAGAAGTCCTTGAAGGCAGAGATGTTTCAGGTGCCCAAAGAGCTGCTGCTCTAAACAAGCTGTTGAAATAAGTGGCTCCTTCCTCTGAGAGTTGGTTTGGGTTGCAGAATAGCTCTGACCATCCTTGAATACTGAGACAGGGAAGAGGCACTGCAATCAAACATAATTGGATGATTACGGGAGCTCGGAATTACCCTGTGACACAACATTCGCTTTCATGCTAGGCAGATGAACTTGGTCATTGATTTTTCGCCCCACCTTTATGTGAAGAACTCTCTTGCAGGTAATCAGATTTCATTGAGAAGATACAATTGCAGATCCCCCCATGAAACAAATACTTCAACAGACATCCCAAAAGACCTTCTGCCATGGTGGCAGGAATAACAGGCACTCCTCAATGGGAGAATTTGGATTTATATACATCTGAGTTTGCAAGGCTGTCATGATGAACTTTACTTACTTCTGGATTTTTTTTTTCCCCATGCTGTACAGGTACAAGGTGTCCAGGTGTGTGGTCATGACTGGGCCTAAATATCCCATAATTTGTTTTCCAGATGCATGACCAGCTGAGAAATACACATTCCTGCATTTATCCAAGCGATGATATATTCTCTTAAAAATATTATATGCTCAGCACTCTCACGTGGGCCTATAAATTACTGCAGCTTTTGAGGAAAGCAATTTGACAATACATTTTAAATGCCTTGGAAACACTCATACCCAGTAATTTTATTTCTGGGAGCATAATGTTAATTTTTTTCAGAAAAAAGTGTCTTGGTGGAAAATTTCTAAGCAATACAAGAACAGAAGAAAATAATGAATGTCCATGGACCCAGCTTCCATCTTCAGTAATTCTCAATTCATGGCCAACCTTGTGTTAACTGTTGCTTGCAACCCCTCCCCCACTGGATTATTGTGAAGCAAATCTAAGACATCAGATCATTCACAGCATTTCTTCCATAAATAGGTCAGTGTCTATCTTTAAAAGCCATTTGTACAATAGTCACAATTCTATTACCATCACTTCGCAAAATCCACAGTTCCTTAATATCATCAAGTATTTTGTCAGTGTTCAAAATTCTCTGGTTATGTCATAGAGAATCTTTATGTTAGGTTTGTTCAATATAAATTCAGAAAGAGCCACACACTTCATTAGGTCAATAGGCATCTCAAGTCTCTTAACGTTTTGGTCCCTCCTGCCTCAGGCTTTTGTTTTTCCTTGGCATCTGTTTGTTGAGGAAACTGAGTGGTTTGTGCTATAGTTTCCCACATTCTATATGTTGCTGCTTTATATCGTTGGGTTATCGATTGATCTGTTTCTAGCCCAACCCCCATATTACCTATACACCCGTGGTCAAGTCTGGGGTACTTATCAGATCCAGGTTTGATTTTTTTGAGGAGAGTAACTTCAAAAGTCATATTGGCTGTTGTCTCTCATTATGTTAAATTGATCCTTTCATTCAAATGACTTAATTATTATGAAGTTTACCAAGAGAATGGTTTTAGCCATAGCCGATGATCATTGCCGAAGTCTGTTGCTTTATAAGGGGTTGCATAATGCTAATAGTCTCATCTACTGTCCTTTCATAGTTTATTTGCTGGACTACTTCTTTAAAAAGAAGCTTTTCTGGGAGTTCCTATCGTGGCTCAGTGGAAACAACTCTGACTAGTGTCCATAAGGATGCAGGTTCGATCCCTGGCCTCACTTAGTGGGTTAAGGAACCAGCGTTGTTGTGAGCTGTGGTGTAGGTCACAGACACGCTTCAGATCCTGAATTGATGTGGCTGTGGTGCAGGCCAGCAGCTACAGCTCCGATTCGACCTCTAGCCTGGGAACCTCCATATGCCGTGGGTGAGGTTCCCCCCACCGCCACACACACGCAAAAGAAGAAACAGTTCTTCATCAGCCTTTGGCTATTCTGTGGTGCAGTTTGTAGAGAAAAGATAGGATAAAGACTTCATCCTTTATTTACCAGCTTTCCTAATAATAAATTGGTTCCCTTGCAGCCTACAATGAAGACTGACTGCTAGAATAATAAGTCCCTGATGACGTCATGTCCTAACCCAGAAAGTGAATATGCTGCCTTACGTGGCAGAGGGACTGTGCATACGTGACTAAGTTAAGGGCCTTGAGGTGAATGATTCATTCATCATTCTGAATGATTTTACTTGGCTCAAGGTAATCACAGGGGACCGTATAAGAGGGAGGGGGGACAATCATAGAGAAGATGACGTGACAACAGAAATGGAGATTGGAGTGATACGGGGACAGATACCAGAGGGTGGTCAGGCTCAAGAAGCTGGAAAAGGCAGGAAATACATTTTCCCTTAGAGCTTTCCAGAAGGAACAGAGCCCTCAAGACTCATTTTGGACTTCAGAACTGCAGAACGGCATAATAATATATTTGTGGGCTTTTTTTAGATTGTGATAATTTGATAGAGCAGCAACAGGAAACAGTGATTCCATTTTTAGTATATGTGATATGTTTTTTTTAATTTTTTAAAAATTAAATACTTTATTTTTTTTTTAGATTTGAAGTATAATTGATTTACGATTTTTCCCAATTTCTGCTGGACAGCTAAGTGGCCCAGTCATACATATATGTCTGTTCTTTTTCATATCACCCCCCATCTTATTCTACCCCAAGAGATTAGACACAGTTGCCTGTGCTATACAGCAGGACCCCATTTGCCCATCCATTCTGAATGTATTAGTTTACATCTACTAATCCTAAATTCCCTCTCCACCCCACTCCCTCCCTCTCCCCCTTGGCAACCACAAGTCTGTTCTCTACGTCTGTGGGTCTGTTTCTGTTTTGTAGATAGGTTCATTTATGCCATATTTTTTCGCATTTATTTTTGCTTTTTGGGGCTGCACCCACCGCATATGGAAGTTCCCAGGTTAGGGGTCGAATGGGAGCTTACGCCACAGCCACAGCAATGCGGGATCCGAACCACGTCTTTGTCCTGCACCACAGCTCATGGCAACACCGAACCTCTGAACCACTGAACGGGGACAGAGATGGAACCTGCGTTCTCATGGATACTGGTCAGATTCATTTCCACTGCGCCACAACAGGAACTCCCATACCATATTTTAGGTTTGACATACAAGTGATATCATATGGTATTTGTCTTTGTTTTTCTGACTTACTTCACTTAGTATGAGAATCTCTATTTGCATCCACGTTGCTGCAAATGGCATTATTTCATTATTTTTTAAGGCTGAGCAGTATTCCATTGCATGTAGGTACCACATTTTCTTAATCCATTCATTTGTCGACGGACATATTCATATTCTTTTTGATGCTCGAATTATCCCATTGGCTCCTGTGGTTTTTTTGTTCATTTGTTTGTTTGTTTGTTCTTTGCTTTTTAGGGCCACACTCGTGGCATACAGAGGTTCCCAGGCCAGGGATCAAGTCGGAGCTACAGCTGCCAGCCTATACCACAGCCACAGCAACATGGGATCTGAGCCGCATCTGCGACCTATACCACAACTAATGGCAACACCAGATCCTTAACCCACTGAGCAAGGCCAAGGATCGAACCCGCAACCTCATGGTTCCTAATCGGATTCATTTATGCTGCACCACAATGGGAACTCCCGGCTCCTGTCTTTTATAGACAGGACCACAGTGATAAGTTCCTTGCTCTTTGGTATGATAAGATATCCTAGGTTAATCTTGAGTATTTTCTTGCATGAGCCATTTTTTTCAAGGAATCCTTGTTCCTTTTATTGGGAAGAGTGACTACAGTTTGAATGTTAGAAATGATCACTGATACTGCATGCTTCATTTTTTCCTAGACCTTTGCAGTACGCAGAGCTCGGAAATGTATCACGAAATCACACTAGTGCTTCAGATTCAAATTTGGAATTGCAGGATTGTTAGTTCTTTGATATTTATATCGCTTATGCTGAAAAGCTTAACAAACTTAACATAATTTCTTATTTAAATGCTATTTCTGTGATTTGTTTCTTCTCTCTGTCTCTCTGTATACATATGCTTTTTCCAGTATATCATATATTTAAGACAGATTCCTGGAAGGAGGATTACTGGTCAAAGAACACACACATGGAATTTTGAAAATTTGCCGTATTGTTTTCCAGGTGACTCTACCACTTTCTTTCCTGCCTGCAACTTCTGGCAATCCTTATTCCCTGTAGATTCAACAATTTTCAGATTTATTCTCTCTCTCCCTCCCTTTTTTTTTTTTCCTCCGGTTTTGTGTTGTGTAGCAGCTTGATGTGGGATCTCGGATTCAAGACCAGGGATTGAACCGGGGTCATAGGGTCAAAGCACCAAGTTCTAGCCACTAGACCACTGGGAACTCACATGAATTTTAGAGTTGGTATCTCAGTGTACCTTTTTTTTTTTTGGCTGCTCCTGCAGCATTCAGAAGTTCCCAGGCCAGAAATCGAACCCACACTTCTGTAGTAACCAGAGCCACTGCAGTGACAATGCAGGATCCTTAACCCACTGTGTCACAGGGAGCTCCCTCTCAAAGTACTTTTAATTTACATTTTTATTCTAAATGAGGATGAGCATTTTCTCATATCTTAAGGGCAATATACCTTCTGTTCTTTGTGAATGCGCTGTTCATATCTAGCCAATTTTTCTACTGGCTGATTTTTTTTTTATTATCTCTATTTGTAGAAGCTTTTTATGTATTAGGGATATGAACCTTTTATCTGTGGGATAAATTTCATATAATTTTTTCCAATTGCTATTTGTCTCTTATGTTGTTGTTTTTGCCATGCAATCAGGTTTTCTTTTTTTTTACATTATAAAATATTTGTGTAGTCATATATATTGAGTATTTCCCTTATTGCTTTCAGATTTGGGACTATAGTTAGGAAAGTTTTTCCGACTCCAGAGGAGTTACAGAGAAATTCATATTTTTTTTCTAGTATCTGTGTGCTTTCATTTATTTAACTTATTTTTTTATATTTAAATGCATCGTTTGGTGTACAGCATGTGGGGCAGATCTTATTTTATTTGTTTTCATATGGTTATTCACTCACCCCAACAATATTTATAAAAGTCCATCTTTTCCCTGTAGATTTTCAAAATAGTCACCTATGTCAGAGAGTACATTTCTGTATGCAATGGATCCACCTCAGGATTTATGTTATTTTCCATTGGACTGTCTATCTAGACACATTTTAAAGTGCACTGGTTTTACCGTAGGGAGTCTAGCAGTATGTTTCATACATTGCTCCTCTTTTACAGGTTTTCTTGCTGTTATTGCTTATTTGTCCTTTCAAATGAACTTTACAATCAACTCAGTTCTGTCCAGGAAAAAGTACAAACCTCACATGATTTTTTTGTTGCATCCAATTAAATGTCTTCACGTTAAAGAATGTGGTGTATCTTTCATTCGTTCAAGTTAACTTTTATGTATTTCAAAAGGTTATTCTCACAGATATTCTTTCAGTTTAGGGATGTGGGCTTGTGCATCTCTGTATTCACACTGTCTAGACAATAACAAGGCTCATTACATGTTAACTAGATAGAGGGATCAATGGATGGAAGAATGTTGCAACTAATATAAGATGTAGTTTAATTAGTGAACAAGTTCACTGTAAATACATGTATAGTTTTCTGGCTTTATTTAAAAAAAAAAAAAGAGTGCTTTTTTTTCCAGGAACATATTTTTCAAAGAAAGTGGGTGAATTCAAAGTCCTTGACATGAAACCTAACAAGCTCAAAACCTGCTTAGGCTTGGGCTTCCCCTCCGGCAGCCCTCCTACCAATGCCTTCTGCTCATCTGCATCCATTCACACACGCTTCGCACGCTGTGCTCTAGGACAGGGGGCTCTGAACCATTTCGGAGATGCTGGAGGCTCTTGAGGACCTCTGTGTGTTGGTATGTGCTCTTTCTTCCGCGAGGTCCCTTGCTACCGCTAAGGCTGTGGGGATGAGTGAATCACATGATCTTGTAGATGGGGAGAGGCATTCTTTCAGCAGGTGATTTCTCAGTGCCTTGTACGTGCCAGGCACTTGCTTGAGCTGGGGACTCAATAGTGAAGAAAACAAATTCCTTACTGTCATGCTTCTTTCCTTCCAGTGGAAAGAGGTAGATAACCAGATGGATAAGTATCGTATTCAATAGTGATATACGCTATGAAAGGCATCAGTGTTAGGTAGATAAAGCAAGTGGGGAGTGGTGACTAGCAGACATCAGGTGATAGTGGAGGGGCTTTCTGCCTCTTTAGCAGAGACTGGAGGAAAGTGAGGCACTGAGCCATGGATATCTAAGAAAAGCTATTCAGGGAAGAGGAAATAAGAATCACAGTGTCTCTTATGTGGGGACCTACAGACTTGTCAAGATACAGCGAGAGGGCCAGTGTTGCTGGAGCAGGTGGATGAGCAGGACATGGAAGGAAAGGCAATCAGAGAACCAGTAAGCTCACGCAGGCCCCTGTCAAGAACCTGGATTTTACTCAAAATGAAATGGAATAATGCTGAAGGATTCAGATCAGAAAATGAATGTTTTCTGACTTATGTAGTGTATTAGATTCTGAGTGCTGCTGAACTTGGTGTGTTAGGGCAACAGAAATTTACTCTCATAGCTCTAGAGTGCAGAAGTCCAAAGTTAAGGTGTCAGTAGGGCCACACTCCCTCCAGAGGCTCTAGAGGAGAATCCTTCCTTGTCTCTTTCAGCTTCAGGGGGCTCCAGGAGTCCCTTGGCTGGTGGTCACATCACTCATCTCTGTGTTTTCACATCACCTCTCCTGTGTGTCTGTGTCTTCTATTCTGTGAAAGACACCTTTCTCAAATAAGGTAACATTCACAGGGTCTGGATATTAGGACAGAGACATAGCTCTTTGAGGGTGACCATTAAGCCACGACACATGGTAAACAAGTCACATCCTCTGCTGTGGGGAACAGTTTGTAGGAAGACAAGGATGGAAGCAGGGGAACCAGATAGGCTGCACATGCAATTATCCAGGTGAGAGATGCTGTGGCTTGAGGCAAGATGCAGAAGTGGAAGTGATAGTAGATGTTCACATTTCAAGCATAGAGTGAAGTTTGAATGAGACTTGTGAAAGAAGGAGGCAAGGATTTCTTCAAAGATGGAAGGAAATTGACATGAGAATAACTGTGGGGAGAGCATGTCTGGGGAAGCGGAGAACAATCAAAATTTTGGTTTTGGATATATACCAGTATTTTTGGATTTCAAAGTGGTGATGCTGAGTAAGTGTTGGATGTATCAGTCTGGATTTCACAAGAGAGGTTGTTGATTTTGATAGAGATGGATGAGTCACCAGTGGGGACAGGATGTGATCATCTATGAAGTGGGTGTAGACGGGAAAAAGAAGGTCAGAAGATGGAGCCCTGGAGCTCTCCAGCAGTCAGGAGAAAGGATGAGAAACAAGCAAGAGAGACAGAGAAAGAGCAGCTAATGTTTCAAGGACCAAGCACTGGGGATTTGATCAAAGTTGTTCTGAATACAGACTTATTTTCCCAACACCCTATCAAAAGGAAGCACTGTAAATTTTAAGTCTCCACCTCTATACTGGTATTAATATGGCCAGCATGGAGCATTTGTCAGTCATGTACCATCCCTCCCTGCCTCATGGTGAGAAGGAGCTCAGACATGGTACCATGTAAACTGGAGCCTCTCCAGGGCTGACACTCAAAGTGACTGGTGGAACAAGGTGGAAAGAGGGCAGAAAAAATGGCAGGACCTTGACTGTCCTCCATCAGCTGAAGCGGTCCTGTGCCTCAAGCTGGCATTTTAGGAAACCCTTGGCCATCCTGGACGATCCCAGCCAGAAAAGCTCAAAAGAAAAGCTAATTAGGCAGAGGAGATGGTTGTCTGGCATGTGAGGTGGGAGGAAATAAAAGGCAGAAAAGATAGGATAAGAAGGGAGAAAGTGTGACCATGGTGAAGACAAGGGCGGGGCTCAAGGGCGTGGAGGAGGACTGGAGCAGGGAGCTACCTGGGTGACCAGGAGTAGGGTATCATGGCAGAGCCAGGGCTTGGATTCTTGCTCTGGTCTAAGTTTTCCACCTTTCTGCTCTTCAGTTTTCCTATCTGTAAGTGAGGATGGGCCTTGCTCTCCTCAACTTTGTAAGGAGGACCAGCAAGATTGCACAAGTGAAACATCTTACAAAAGACAGGTGCTGTGAACAGGAAAAGGGATCATGAGCAGAGGTCAACAGCCGTAGGTTGGAAAATAACACTAGCTCTTACTACAATCAGCTAATGTTGTACACCAGATATATACAGAGTTCCTACCTGGTGCCAAGCTCTGTGTCTAGATTTGGAGGAATACAGCAGGACCAGACCAGATCTTCACTCTGAAGGGCTCCTTGACCAACTGTGGTGGTAGATGGGGAAAGTCAGCTCAGCTTATACAAGGTGTTTACATCTTTCTGATATTTCTTGAGGGCTTCCTACATCAGTGATCACCCCACTGTAGGCTCAGAGGATACAGCAGTGATAGCAGAGTTATCTGTGTATTCCAGACTGTGGGGGGATATCTTTACAGAGGTGAAGGAATCTAAGCTCTGGAAGATCAGCAGTTTGGGCATCACCTGAGAGTTTAAACAGTGCAAAATCTTGGGCTGCTGCCTCTACCGACTCTATCAGAATCTGCAACCCAACGCAATCTCCAGGTGGTTCACAGGCATGTTAACATTACAAATGCTTTGACACTGTTGACAATTTTTTTAATCTCGACTGACCCTTTAACCCACTCTTTTCTAAGAAATTTACATTCCATTTTTTTTTTTTTTTGCCCCCGCCCGAGGCATGTGGTAGTTCCTGGGCCAGGAATTGAACAAGTGACACAGCAGTGAGCCAAGCTACTCAGTGACAACTGTTGGATCCTTAATCCAATGTGCCACAAGGGAACTCCCAGGCACTGTTGACAATTTGGACTGGATAATCCTATTTGGAGGGAATTCCCCATGCCTTGTAGAATGTTTAGCAACATCCCTGGCCACTGCCCATTGGGTCCCAATAGTACCACCTCTCCAGGTGTGAAAACCCAAAATATGCCCAGACATCCCCTAAATGTCCCCTGGGACCCAACCACTGAGACCACTGGACGAGAGCAGGGCTTCTCAAAAAGTGGTCCTAGACTGACAGCATCAGTAGTACCTGGAAACTTATTAGGAATGCAGACTCTCAGACTTCACCCAGACCCACTGAATCTGAAACTTGGGGGTGGGGGCTGAGCAGGCCATGTTTTGACAGACCCTCCAGGTGATTCTGACAAACACTGAAATGTGTTGGAACAGTGGTTGTCATCCCTGGAGGCACAACATTTTTGAAAACTCAATAATGTCCAAGACCCACCCCAAACTGATTTTATCAGATCTGTAGGAGTAAGTGGTGCAGATGATTCAAACGCACAGCTCAGCTGAGAACCAATCAAGACAAACAAATGAAAGAGGAAGGATTGGCCCACCCTCTTGGAGGCGGCCAATGGGAAGAGACTAATACTCAAATCTCCTCTCGGATCCTTTCCTCTAGGAAGATGACAGGGTGACAGACAGCCCCTTGGACTAGCTCCTGGGGAATTCCACACCCACAGGGCACGTTCGAACATAGCTTTGATCAGGTGTCTCAGTGTGTGCAAAACACTCTCATCTCTGAGATGTTATGTGACACGAGTTGCCCGGTGGCCTTTGCAGAAGGAATTCACAGTGTTCACAGCTTTCTGGACACCAGCAAGTAATTCCAGGCCCAGATCTTCCTCTCTCTGCCTGCTGTCCCCACCCCTAACACCCCACGGTCAGAATGTTTGCTGACTTCTTTCCACAGGGCTCCCTAGGTGATATTGTCCTATCAGGAAACACCAGAAATGTCAACACTCGTATAAAAATGTTTGTCGCAGATGATAACCCACATAATCACTCAAGCACCACAGGACAAAAATAGGCAGAAGGGGCTTTTGAAATTCTTTAGGGGAAGATAGGCAGTAAGTGGGCTTCACACTCTTTCCTCAGCATCCTCACACACTGTTTCAAACAAGCTCAGAAGAAAGCTCTTGGTGAAGCCAGACGCTATCCATGGAGGGCTCTAGTGTTTTGTCATGACCTGAGTCCCACTGCTCATGGCTCGCTCACGTCCCTCATCTTGGCAGTCATCATGACAGTTCTGTGGAGAGGGATTTAGCTCCACTTTGCTGCTGTGGAAGCTGAAGCTGAGAAAACTCTTACTGAGTGCTGACTGCTGGGGCTTTGTGCCAGCCCTGTGATGGACTATGGTTTGGCCCACCTTCATAGAGCCTAGACTTGAATGCAAAGGTCAGTAGATAAACAGTGGGCTATGGGCGTATGCCAGGTATTGACTTTGGTCTCTTGGTCAAAACCACTCCATAATCTGCTCTGTGATACCCGGTTGGGGAGTCTGTGAACCACATTTCCCAGACTCCTCTGCCAGCTGGCTTCCTATTAGGTTTCAACAATAGCAGAGGCCAGTGATCGCTTCCTCTGGGTTGACTCGGTGTCAGTTTTTAAAAATCATTTCAGCCTTTCATCACCCGCAAAACAAATCCCCTGGATTAAATTCCCTCTGTTTGGAAAAATCAAATTGAATTCCCTCTGTTCTGGTTTCCACGTCCTGGCTGGACCCCGACCGATTCAGGGAAGCTAACCTCAGGGAAGGCCTTAAAACGTGACAAAGCAGAGAAGCGGAGAATGAACACAAGGTGGGTGGGTGAAGAGAGGAAGGAAGAAAGAAGAAAAAGTATGTGCAAAGGCTCTGGAGTGCTGGAGAAGTTGAGAGAAAACTAGTACAGCTGGAGTGAGCATGGAAGCTGGCAAGGCTGGAGGGGCTGCTGAGGGCCTTGCAGGTAGAGTGTGGGCCTCCCCTAGGGGGCGCCATGACACGAACGGCCTCTCCTCCGGGGATTGTTATATGAAGTCCTGGCCTGTAGGTCACGTGAAAGGTGTTGGGTCTGATCTCCATGGTAATGGAAAATCATTCAAGGATTTTAAACAGGTACGTAATGTGATTTGTATTTGAAAAGGGACCGTTTTATTGGAGTGTGGAGAATACACTGGAAAGAGGCTAAGTGGAAATAGGAAACCAGTTAGGAAGAGGTGTGACAATTTCTCCACAAAGAGAAAGGAGAGGAAGGGACCTTCCATGTGAGGTCACTCCCTATATGACCTGGAGTTAGTCATCTTGTCTTTCTGGTCAACCACATATCAAATGAGGAGGTTAGACCAGAGCAAAGATTCTTCAGCTGGAGTTGCACCCCTGGAGAGGGGTACATGCCTGGGCCTCAGGAGGCTGCAGAGCCTCTGAGATTGTTCACAAACGGTTGGACGTGTGTCCACATGTCATTTTGTCCCACCAGGCAAAGGGTCCCTGACTTGCCTTCACCTTGTTCTCTGAGAGGTTAAGAATTCCAGTTTAAAACTCCTATCTGGATCATCTCGAAATGCTCTTGCAGCTCAAATTGCCAGTGACTTGCAGTCCTGCGCCTCTCCCGGGAGTCATAAATCCAGAGAATTTTCCTGCTGGCTGTGAAAGCAGGAGGAAGGAGAGGAAGGGAGGAAGGGGAGGGTGTCCTGCCTGCAGTCCTGGAGGCAGGTGGCCAGCCCCCTGGGGCCACTCCCCGCACAGGTGCGGAGAAAATGCCCATCGCTGTGTCCTTCTCTGAGCAGGAGGCTGGAGGACAGCACTCTGCTAGAGCATCCCAGCCACCAGACGGGTCAGAGGCAGGGACAGCGGGTGACACTGTTTCGTCGATGGTGCAGAGGCTCCCAGAGGTCAGCACCTCATCCTGCTGTCCTGCAGGAGAAAGAAGGACAGCCCCGGGGCCGGAGATCTCATCCCGTTCACCGTCCACTGTCACCCCCACCGCCCGCGGCTGCTCCTCAGCCCTGGCCTGTGCTTTCTCCAGCGACCCACTGCCTCCCCTCTCTGCCGCCGCCACCGCCATGTCCCCAGAAAAAAAAACAACATCGAAAATCAGACGCATCCTCTGTCTGATGAATCGAGGTCACTGGGTCCCATCTCCAAAGGGAAATGTAGCTTCGTGCTGCAGCGAGACTGGAAATTTCATTCCTTTCTATGAAAGTAGGTCAGGCACCAGACGTTCTCGGGGTTGGGGTCTTTTCGCGGTGCCCCGAAGTCCCAGCGGGCAGGGCAGCAGCTGGCTCCTATGTGCACGTCCCCACCCATCCCGCCTGGCCAGCCCGCGGGCAGCCTCCTTCACTCCAGCTGAGGGCGGCGAATACAATGCCTTTTCTATGGCTCCCACATGCCCCATCTTGCTGGGATTTTTCAAATTTCTCTGTGGAAGCTCTTTACGGTCCGTGACCCTGGCCGCTGCCGAGCCGAAAAGACAACAGATTTATGGTGGGCCTGGAGAGCAAGAATCCAAGGATGGCGTTTTCCCTGCTTTCGGTCTGTAATTTATTTTTAAATGATCTTTCTGTTATTTATGGGTCTCGGTGACTCTGATGATCGGGGTGAACTGCATCTTATCAGACTAGCAAAACTAACCGGATTAAAGGGAAACCTGCACGTTTCATCAAAAGGATAATTCAGAGGGCTGCTTAGCAGCTGGACAGGGACGTGTCCTTTTGTCCTTGGACAGCAATGTGGCTCAGGGAAAGCCCTGACCAAACACGCAAGGGTCAAGACCGCAGTGAGGACCCTGCGCCAGCATCCTGCCTTGTAAAGTGGGGTTCGACACACCCCAGCAGGCACGTACAGTGATGATTAGGGCGAGACAGCATAGAACATTTGGCACTTCTGTCCTCAGTAAGTGCTACCTACGAGATTATTATTACCTTCCTTACCTGGCTCTCAGCTCGCCTCTGGGAACACACGACTCAAAGCCCAGGATGTAAAGATGATCATCTTTATGTGGGGTTTTAGCACTTTCAAAAATATAAATTCAAACAGTAAAACCCGCTTGGAATCCCAGACCCTGATATTCAAATAACATCCGAAGGTAACGAGGCGAGGATGGCAGTTTATTTCTCTCACCGAAATGAAGACCCGCTTCTGTTCCAGCATAATTACAGTTTAGCTGGGCCTTGTCTGAGGCTGATGATTTTCGCAAGTACACAACTGTCTATTGTTCTCCTGTAGCTCGTTACCATGGCGATCTAATTAAAGAAGCATCCGATGCTGCCAACCCATAGGTAGGGGCTGCGTGTGCAACTCCTAGTGGTGGTAGGGGGGGGCAGGGAAGGGCTCATGGTTGCTCCTCAACTCCTTCCCCAAATTCCAAAATGGGGGCTAGTTGTTCAGGATATGACTCAGAAAAACGTCTTGGTTTTTTGAAATGAGCTGGAGTTCAATGCCACTCCTCCGTGTCGTCTGATGGGAAGGTGATGAGCTAGGGCTGCCAGATTGCTTTGCGACATTGGGAAAGTTGCTGAATCTGTTTCTGCTTCAGATTCCTCACGTTTAACTGGAATGACAGTACCTGCTTTGCAGAGAAAAGAAAAGGTCTGTGAAAGGGCCGTGAACAAAAATGCAAAGTGTGGATGGTCACTTCCACTCTTTTGTGTTATCTCTTGCCAACAGCAGGAACACAGTAGGGTAGGTGAGAGAGGACAGGCATTAGGCCCATAGCAGACCCAGGTCCATGTCACGGCCTGAGGAAGTGTGTGGGGGCCTCTCAGATTTGTCACCTAGCCTGTGAAATGAGGGCAATAGTAGAGAGCTCCCAAGGTTGATGATGCAGTGAGGCCGTGTCAAGTTCCCGGCCCGTGCCTGGCCCACAGCAGGTTCTGGACAAACACCAAGCCATCAGAAGGATGATTCCGTGCAGGAGCTGGTGGCCACCGTGATGGGAACAGGTGTGTCACGGAGTCGTTAAAAGCAGCGGCTCTTAACCTGCGCAGGAATTATATACGGTGAAATCCTAGTGAGCGGGACCCTGGCAAAGTCACTTCATTTCTTTCTACCTCCAGTCTTGTCTGTAAAATGGAAATAATAAGTGATGGCTCTGGACCTACAGGAAAGACAAAAATGGTGCCTACTTGGAAGCTAGCTGACACTGAATCAGAGGTTAATCGTCGTCCTGTCCCATCCGTGTCTGGAGTACAAGAAGCCCCTCGCTCCTTGAATAAAGGGCTCAGCTCCTTTACATCACGGACACAGTCCCACTGAATGGGCTCCTTCTAGATGCCGACATCGCATGTGTCATCTTCTTTAATCCTAGCGTCATCCTGTTATGCGAGTACCATTGTTGCTCCAGTATTTGGAAGGACAGACACTGATGCAGAGAGCTGAGGGGACGTGCCCGAGGTACACGGCTCATAGGTAATGGAACTGGGATCCGAGGGAGGCAGTTACCCCAGGTTTATGCTTTTTCTTAACCACTGAGTGTCTGCGGCCACTCACCGAATTGCCACTGAAAACCTGTGACGAGGCACTAGGATCCTGATCGAAGGAGGTGAGTGGACAGGTCAGGAGAAAGGCAGGGCTTCACGCCGGGCCCGGTGGTTAGTCAGTGGTAGAGATAGGACTTCAGTGTCGCTCTCCCCTCAAATTCAAGGTCATGTGTTCTCTCACTAGCCGCGTCGAACATCACCGATACTGGCGAGCTGTCCGATAAGTTACCTGCCAGGGTTTCTCCCTCTTGACCGTTCTCCCTGCTTCCCCTGGCACTCCGTGTGAGTCAGGTAGCGTAGCATGAACATGTGCTACTGATTATTAACGGGGCTCATCAAAGGCCCAGTCTCGCTCCTTGCAGCCAGAAAAGCTTGTCCACCCACCACAGCCCTCATTTCCTTTTTATGAAGATTGGGGAGCAAAAAACATTTCAAAGGCTACCAATTAAATGAACCCTGCCATGCCCATAACCACAGGGCACCTATGGAGAGCTGGGCAGTTGTAGGCGTAGTAACTGGAGGCCCAGCACATGTGGTCTTTACGATCCTGCAGTTCTTCTCCCAAGCTGTTGGCTGCTTTCCCTCAATTCTTGTTGCCCTGTGTTCTGCCCAGTCAACCCGAGGGACAAGGCTGTGGCTCCACTTGGCATATTTCCAACGGGTCTGTGCTAAGCCGCCGAGCCCACACACAGGCCCCTGGGCCAGGATAAGCTCATGGCCCCAGAGTGGCAGCTTCGATGAGGAAGTCTGGTTCTGTACATCTAATTGCTCACCTAAGCCTGATTGTCCTACATCCCCCGAATCGCATGGAACTTTGCTTTCTTTCCATCCTATCTCTGATCTCTGCTGTCCTCATTTGACTCTTCATCTTCCCTCTGGGAAGCTACAATAGCCTTGTGGATAATCTCCTTTCCGCTACCAACTGCAATGTCAATCCGCCCTCTACATGGTCACCCAAGGATCTCCCTAAGGCAGAGACGTCTCTACCACCATCCTTAAGGTCCTTCAGTAATGCCCTGTGGCCCACAGCATGGAGTTGAGTCTCCCGAGGCTGTTATACAAAGTCTCTATGATGGGTCCCTGTTTTCTTAGATCTGCTCCTCCCTGACTTAAACTCTTCTTCTGAAGAGTCTGAAGTTCCCTATGGCCGCCAACTCTTTCTCACCTCCATACCTTCGCTGATGCTCGCTACTCTGCCTATAATGCCTTCCCAAGCTCTTCACACTACTCCTTCTCTTAACTCTCCAATACACAGCCTGGGTATCGCCTCCAATAGATGTTGACCTCGTGGTCATCCAAGTTCAAGGACCCACTTCCAAGTTTCTCTATCCTCATGGGCTTCTTGTACAGCACATGTTGTTTTATGCCCTAATGATCTGATCTCTCATTTTTTCTCCTCTGGCAAATGACAAACTCTTGAGAGCAGGCACTATACCTTATTCGTTTTTTGTCGTTCTGATGTCTCACTCAGTTCCTGGCTCAGAGTAGATACTCAATGAAAGTCTGTTGAACTGAGCCAAGACTGAGTTGGCTCAGGGAAAAAGGAACAGCTGGCAGTCTGGGAAAAAGATTCTTATCACTTTGGGCTCAACTATGTGTTTCACTGATCTTGAATGAGAAACCAATAAAGGAGTTCACACATCTCTGCTCCCAGGAGGGTGATGTTTGACGAAATGGCAGAAGAGAGGTCCCCTTCATTCAACCAAGAATGGGCTGAGTCTTGCAAAATTTGGAAGACATGCTTTAATACGTGTCTCAGGGCCAGAAGCATATTTTAATTAATTAATTAATTATTGTTTTAGGGACACTTTTGCCACCTATGGAGGTTCCCAGGCTACAGGCTGAACCGGAGCTGCAGCTGCTAGCCTACACCACAGCCATAGCAACGTAGGAACTGAACCGCATCTGCGACCTACACCATAGCTCATGGCAATGCTGGATCCTTAACCCACTGAGCAAGGCCAGGGATCAAACCCGCAGCCCCATGTATACTGGTCAGATTCTTTTCTGCTGAGCCACAACTGGATCTCCCGAGAAGCATATTTTTTAAACATATTTTTATTAAAATTTTTTTTTTCTATTGAAGTATAGTTGATTTACAAAATTGTGTTAGGTTCTGCTGTACAGCAAAGTGATTCGGTATATATAGTCAGTGTATACACATATACATACGCTCTTTTTAAAATACCCTTTTCCATTATGGTTTATCACAGGACATGGACTAGAGTACTCTGGGCTATACAGCAAGTCTTGTTGTTTATCCCCTCCATGCATAAGAGCGGAAGCATATTCCTCAGTGCTTCCATTACTCACCAGAGGAATGCTGAAAGGAAGAGTCTGCGGTCCCCAGGGTGGCAGGTTTGGAGCTCGACTGAATAATATCAGCATATAAGGAACTGCTGCCTTGAGCCAGGCACCGGGGAAGGTCCTGGGTAGACAGGAAAGAGTCATCCTGGTCTCTGTCCACAGAAGTTTATGGTTCAGGTGCCAGGACATCTTCATTTTACTGTGCTTTGCAGATATTGGGATATTGTTTTTGTTTTTACAAATTGTGTGTTCACAGCAGCCCTGTATCAGGCAAGTCTCTTGGTACCACTTTTCCAACAACACTGGCTCCCTTCATGTGTCGGTGTCATGTTTTGGTGATTCTCACAGACTTCCTACTTGCCATATTTGTGCGGTGACCTATGAATAGGGCTCTTTGATGTTGTTGTAGGTGCAGATGTGGTGGAAATGGCAAGAGAACCAGAAGCAGAAGTGGAACCTGAAGATGGGACTGAACCGCAACCTCAGGATAAAACTTGAACGCCTGGGGAATTGACCTTTATGGACGAGAAAAGAAAATGGTTTCTTGACATGGACTCTACCCCTGGTGAAGATGCTGTGAAGACTGTTGAAATGACAGCAGAACATTGAGAATATTATGTAAGCATAGCTGATAAAGGTGAGACTGGGTGAAGGGATGGGTTCCAATTTCGAAGAAAGCTCTACTGCCGGTAAAATGCTGTCAAACAGCATTACGTGCCATGGAGAAATTGTTCCTGGAAGGAAGAGGCAACAGATGAGGCAAATTTCACTGCTGTCTTATTTTAAAAAATTGCCACAGTCGCCCCAAACTTCATCAACCACCATCCTGATCAGTCAGCAGCCTACATCGTTGAGGCAAGACCCTCCACCAGCAAAAAGATTCGGCTCAGATGACAGCATTTTTCAGCAACAGTGTATTGCTAACCGTGTACATTGCTTTTTCTGACCTTATGCTATTGCCCACCTAATAGACTACAGTATAATGTAAATGTAACTTTTATATGCACTGGAAAGCCAAACAATTCCTGTGCCTTGCTTTATTGCACTATTTGCCTTATTGTGGTGTTCTGGAACTGAACCTGCAATATCTCTGAGGTCTGCCTGTACCTGGCATTAATATGACAATCGAGGGAAAGCTGAGAGGTGGCAGGAAGCCTCCAGGAGGGAGGGGCTCCTGCACTCACTTGCGAAGGGCTGCTAGAGGGGCATGAGCTGTGTGCATACAGAGAAGGGTTCACATTTCTCAGTGGTCTCAGCATCTCTCTAAGCGCCTAGTCTCCAGCCCACTCTCTGCAGGACGTCTTTGGCGATGCTAACCCTGGAATCACCCTTCCAGATATGCCCTACGGATCACGGCTCTTAAAGTCAATGGAAGCATTTTGAGATGTAGCTTGTGGAGTAGAATGATGATGGGGCGGGGGGTGTTCCCCTGGCTTCCAGTGGTCACTTTGTTATATATGAATGAGCTGTCTGACTTTAAGTCTCCTGTACATCTCTAAGCCTCAGTTTCCCCAAATGTAAAATACAGCCCGACTTCCACGGTTTTTGGGGAGGTTTGATTGGCATCTTCTACCTTCTGCAGGAATGTCCCCTCCCTGGGCTGGGCATCAAGTCTCAGCTTGGGGTGGGAGGAGAACCTGAGATTTTAGACACTGGATCTGAGGACTGGGGCGGGAATGGTCTTACCTGGTTTTTCTGTGCTGGGCCGCCAGGGCTGTGACACGGTGGGAGCCACGGTCCTTCGGACAATCGCTCAGACACAAAGCCTCAGAATTACCCTGTGATGCACACAGGTCACGAAGCAATAAAACGCCTTTTAAAATGTCATCTGCTGAACCACAAATCCCAACTAATAAATCCCCGTGACCTGGAGGTACCTGGAGGTCACACATTTGCAGTAAGGCCCCTGGAGCTGCCCTGGTCCCTGGAAGATGAGCCAGCTTTATGAGGTCGCTGTTTGATGGTTGTCATGGGGGCCAGCACATCCACGCTGGGCGGGAGGTACAGGGGAGGGGAGCAGAGAGACTCAGCAACACCTTGTAATGAGCCCAACATCATATTAAATCATTTGTCAGCACCCAGAGTTGGGGAAAAGTGGAATCTGCCACTCTCCAAAGGACCAGCTCCATAATCTGTGAAACAATGTAACCACTGTCTGGGTCAGGGGCCATAGCAACAGGGCTGGCTCAGTTCTTGGGAAGTAAAGGAAAGGAAGAGAAAAAGAGATAAGGATAGACAGCTACAGAGAGCAAACCAGCACAGAGCAGCGCTTCTGCATGCCAGGAATGCAGCTAGGTCGATTCGCTATTGGCCTCTCCTCGCCTGCCAATGCCTCTTGACGTTGGCACCTTAGCCCCTTTGCCAGATGATGGGCATGAGTCTGGAAGAGCTCCTTTTGCTTTCCCAGGGCCATCCCGAGAGGAAGAGCTAGGATACCAGCCTGGGCCTTTTCAGCTCTTTCCTCAGCTCAGCTTCTGCTTCCGGAGAGCATTCCCTGTGTGTTCTCTTCTGTTTTCTGTTCCTGTTCTGACCACTGCCTTTCAGTTAGACCTCTGGCCTTCTGGGAGCTGGAATGTCAGCCTCTTTCTTCGTGGACCCCCACCAGGCACTTCGTCCTGCAGTGAGGGGGTGGGTGGGAGTGGGTGGTATCAAGCTTGGAGAAACCTTACGGGCATAAGAGCTGATAGATGAGAAGAACCTCTCATTAAGCACTAACTATGTGTGTGCCAGGTTCTCTGATGGGTGCTTTATAAACATTGATATATCCTGCAAAAACTCTAATTTGCTAAAGAACAAGCAGAAGCTTAGAGTCCAAGTAACTCCCTATTTGTAGATGGTGGAAGGATGGAGCCAGGCTTTGAATCCAGGTCTGTTGGGCTCCAGAGAGTCTGCTGTTTGTTCAGCTGCGTGAAGTAGGACAGAATTGGTTGAGTGGTCATTGCAAGAGGGCATCTTCCAACTCAACTGAAGAGTGCTCTTTTGTACCATGAGAGCCGCTCACCATGGCACGGAGGTAGCCTTTTAGGATGGCGAATTATCTGGGATGCACAACCAGGAGTTGAAAACCATGGCAGGAGCTACTGTAGAGGAGTTTCCAGCCTCTTGCTGTCGAAGGTCAGTGAAATCAAAGGCAAAGCTCTTTTTCCTCTTCTGGCCCCAAGTTGTTGAGTTGCCTTCTCTCTCTGATGGATGATGCCAAGAGCCAACTAGCCCAGTGGCTGAGAACGGCGCCCACTCTTGCTCAGCCTCTATGTCTCCACAACAAACCTACCTCTGAAACTAGCGGACGGTCACCTGATGCGGTTGTGTTCCTGGCCACCTCACTGCCACCATCTTGGGCTTGGGCTCTCCAGAAAAAACTGCAGCTAAACCAATGGCCCTGGCGCCCCTTGCACCCAGGCCTCGAACACCCATCCGAGCGGGACCAGGGACCCCCCCCTCCCCACCCCCGCCAGCCTGAGTGCTCCATCTCCGGAAGGGTCCCCGAAAGACAGGCCCCACCCGGGGAGGCTTTGGTGGGGGTCTGATTGCATGACAAACACCACACATATTGAAACACTCTGGCAGTTTCCCGGTGCCCCCAGTCAGAGCCTGACCCCCGTGACCTCCAACATCTTATTAAAGCCCCCAGAGCCCCGCGTCTCTGCGAGGGAGAGAAGGAAGCGCCTCCTGGATTCATTCTCTTCCCTAATTCATTCAAGTGAGCCTGGCTGAGTGGGGCCTGGGCCTTTGATGTTAAAGCCCCCTAATTGGAAGGAAGTGAAGTGTTAGCCTGTCAGCCTTTCAGCCTCTCATCAAATACTTTAAGAGGTATCCGCACAACGCGCGGTTCTCACACTGGTGCTGGGAAAGCCCGGAGTGGACTGCTTTTTGTTAAAATGTTTAAACTTTGCATCTGTCTCACAGAAAGTTCCATACAGATGTCCCAGTTCCCGGTGGGCTCTCGCTTTCCCCACCCCCCTCCTGCCTGGGCTCTGGGGGGTTGGGGGGGGACTCTGCTGCTGGGCCCACAGCGCTGGCCCACCCGCCCGCCCCGAGCCCGCAGAGAGGAAGGTGGCGGCAGGAGCTAATTACCGACCCCAGACGCGGGCCTGCCAGGAGCTCCTGGTTGGGGCCTCCCTCTTCTGAGCCCCTTTGATCTCCCTGTTTGGAATTGTGTCACTCCCCAGGAATGCCGCTCCCCCACCCCCACCCCACCATCTCTGAGTCCCAGAGTGTTCCAGTCAGAAGAGACTTGCAGAGTAACCCTTTAGTCTCACCTCCTCGTGTTATAGCGGGACACCCGGCCCAGAAAGGGAAAGTGACCGGCCCGGGTCCTTGCGGGAGCCTGCGGCAGAGCTGGGCTCCAACCCACTGAACGTCCCCGGGGTGGTCAGATTCGACCAAGGCCTCGGTGCATCACTTCAGGAGAATGAGGCGATGAATGGCCCGGTTGAATTTGAGAAACTGGAATTGATTGATAATGGATTAACTATGCCTGCAGTCGGGCAGCCTCGATGAAGCCAACCCAGTGGGCGGACGCTGGGGGCCTGAGGGTGAAAGGGATGGAGGAGGTTCGCGTCCCTAACTGGGAGGTGGCGCATGCTCGGAGAGCCCGCAGCCCTGCGGCTACACCAGGGAGGAGAAAGGGGGAAGGAGAGGAGAGAGATGGAGAAGGAGAGAGAGGGCTAGTCCGCCCACAGAGAGCTGGTGATGAGCAGTGCGGGGTGCGCGGGAGGCAAAGGCGCGTTTGGAGAGGGGGGCGCGAAGGGCAGGGCGCGTCTGGGTCTGGAAATTGGAAGTGGTCCCATTTCCCCGGGAGGCACGTGGTGAGGGCCGGGGTGTCGAGTGGGCTTCCACCATCTGTGAAGCACTGAGCACTCGGGACTGTGCAGGACTCTCAGACCAGCATCCTCTGCCCCAGGGTGCCCCCCTCAGGGTGCAGATGCAAAAAGGAGGGGCTGCAGGGCCAACCGCGGACTGCATGCGGGTTTTATGAATACTGTAAGTGTCTGACATTCCTTGCAGCTGATGGAGAGGACAGCCACATTCCTGCTTTGTGGGGTTCTTGGGGGTCCCTGCAAAGACCGTTCCTATGCGATGTGGTAGAAAGCACCGAATACCTAACAAATTGCAAATAAATGTAAATTCTCAATCTCTTTTTGATTCTCTATAGTTTCATGATAGACACTGGGCACTGGTGAGATCCTGGCTGGAAATCTAATCCATATTCTCCCTGACATATTTTGATATCCTTGATGTCTCCGTAACAGAGAAAGGCAAGAATTGATATTCATTCCTGGCTTTAGGAGTGGGAATTGAAGTGGAAAACCAGGACGGTTTTCTCCAGCAGGGATCTTCTGACGGAAGGTGCACATGCGTGCCTGCCCCCCTGCCTGCAGGTGGTTTCCCTCTCAGATGCCCTCTGGCCTGTGTCATCAGGGCGGGCCACTCCCTGATCTTGAGGGCACATAGGAAGTCATGTGTCTGACCCTATTCCAACTCAAACAGGGTAATGAGCTGTGGCTAAAATAGACTCAGCTCCAAGTCAGCTCACACCAGGAAAGCCCTCAAACTGGTCACTTCTTTGGAGAGCTGACCTGAATTCTGCAGCGTTTGTTTTTGAAATCCATTTTTTGTTTTTTTGTTTGTTTATTTGTTTGGCTTTTTAGGGCCCTACCTGTGGCATATCGAAGTTCCCAGGCTAGGGGCTGAATTGGAGCTACAGCTGCTGGCCTACGCCACAGCCATAGCAATGCCAGAACCAGGCAGTGTCTGTGACCTACACCACAGCTCACAGCAACTCTGGATCCTTAACTCACTGAACGAGGCCAGCGATCGAAACTGCCTCCTCATGGATACTAGTCGGGTTCATTTCCACTGAGCCACAAGGGGAACTCCATGTTTTTGAAATCTTGACCGACTAAGGGTTTAAGAAGAAGACAGAGAAAGTCAAGGGTCCTTTAGGAGAGAGACCCAGGCAAACACATGGTGGTCCCTGACCTGAGAGCAGGTCCCACACCATTCTAGGACATCCTTCAATCTAATTTACATTCAACACTGGTAATGCCACAATATCTCTGTGAAGAGACTCCTGGAGCAAAGCTCTGTTTAATGAAGCTTGCCTGGGAAAAGACAGATTTGGAGAAAGCCTGGCATGGAGGCCAGAACCCTGGCTGTGGACTCCAGGGCCCTGGGCCACTGTTGTAATGTCCCAAATATGAGTTCTAGGTTTCTTAAAGCCTTGGAACATTCAGAAAATGATGCTCTTAGGTCAGATTAGCTTTAAGATCTGTTCCAGAATGAATGGCTCATGATATTATGAGAGTACAGGAACACATGGAATAGTTTAATTATCATTACTAAATATATTAGTCCCCAGGTTGCCAAGCATTTGAATAAAAACAGGAAGAAAAGGCTTCGTCGCCCAAGCCTGTTTTTATAAAGTTCCATGTCATTTTCAGATTATTCAGTTTCTTCGGAAGAGTCCACGTCAATGTAGCCTAACCTTTCCGTGAGCTCCTTGTATGGATCCCGTGAGCTCCTTGTATTGACCCTGTGAGGCTGGACCCCTTTGGCCAGATGAGGAAATCGAGGCAGAACTCCCAATCTCACAGTCAAACACTGATGGGCTGGGAGACCAGAGTCCTGGCCAAGTGCCACCTGATGGACCAATCCACCTGCACCCTAACTAAAGCCAGGTGGGTGTTTTTACATGGGAATGAAGGGCAGCTGCGTTTTCACCCATATCAGACTGAGATTTTCATGTCTCATCTGGCTGTTTTCCTGATGTAAACAAAGCCACGAGTTACTCTTTTCTCAAGATGGCGCAGGGTACCTGTCAGATCCCTTTCCTGCAGTTCTGATTCTATGGAAGAACTTCAATCGCATGGAATCGATTCATCGGTAGCTTCTCCAACTTTAAGCAAGTAGCATTTTTGTGCTAAGGCACAAACCAAACAAAATTTAAAAATGCAAAGGAGCCATTTCCAATCAACCTGACTCCCCTTTGAAGCATGTGAGCTGGGACGCTTCTTTGGCCCTTCTCTAATTGTCTAATTAATGTGATATTAAATTGACACCAAGCAAATGGGAGCCGAACTGTGTGCTAACAGTTTGGGCAAGCTGAGAAGAATGTAATTTCTGTGAGGAAGCCAGATGGGAGGGGAGAGCAGGAAGGATGCACTTGTGCTAATTTGCAATTTGACGGACTCTCTTTGTAAAAATAAACACTTTTGCAGGAGTCTAAGGAAAGCAAATGTCATCCGTTTCATATCACACAAGGCCTACTGGTAGATACTGAAAAAGTGCTCATTCCCAACTGCGTTTTGCAATAAGAGTCACAGCTAATTAAAGCAGAGAAGTTCACCTCTTTATAATATCACGGTAACACTGGCTGTTAGATGCAGAGTGATTTGAACTGAATGGGGAGGTGTATACACCTTTGTGCTGGGGGTCGATGCCCAAGTTTCTTGTTCTGGGACTGGACAGAGGCCGAGGTGGTTGCACACTGAACTGGCTTATCATGTTTGCAGGTGCAACCTGCCCACGGGAGACATTGCCCAAGGATGGCACATTGCTCTGGCTGGCCTTCTCCATCAGGTCTTGAAAGTTAACCTGAGGGTGAGGGGAGATTTTCTGCACTCCATCCCTGGGCGTCCAGTTGAGGCTTTAATGGGACCAAGAGGTATATAACCAGGGGCCGTGAGGACAAAGCACCACAAATACACATCCTATCAGAGTCAGACTTCCCTTCAAGGAAGGTCTCCAGTCATCGGGAGTGATGTCAACAGACGCAGCACCCATGGGGAACTGCCTCGTTCAAAGCCACAACTTCTGAGGCAGTATGGATCAGGTGACTGATCAGGCAAGAGGAGCACGAAGGCCCAGCTGGGTACCCCCACTGTGGGGCCTCTGGGGGACCCTCCAGAGGTCTGCTACTGGATGGTGGAGACTTTGCCCAGCCTGCCTCCCAGTTCAGTGTCTCCCTCTGCCCAATCCTAAGCTTCTCTTTCCCTTCACAGGCATTGATCTCTAAGAAACATTTTGATCTCCTAACTCCCTTCTCAGCCTCTGCTTCTGGAGCACCCAGCCTGGGACCCTTGATTTCCTTCCTGTTTTGCCTTATTTGCTGTTGAGGTAGCAACAATTAGCCACAAGATCCTGTCCAATAAAGGAATCCGCATGTTGATTTTTAGGGATGTTGGTAAAAGTGGAGAATATTTTGTACTGCTTGGACCACTAGGAACTGAAGACTTGGGTTAGGCACCTGAGTGAGGGATCCCTAACATCCTTTCAGCAGTAAGAACAATGGCTTTGTGTGACTACTCTGCTGTGCAGGCCGGACTTTTATGGGAGGGAGGGAGGACAGGGCTGGAGTGCTCACAGGCTGATCTGAGCAGAAGCCTGTCGGGGCAGAATCAGATTAATTTAAATGCCCAAGATGAACATTTCTGAATGTATTGAATTCAGCCCAAAGGCCAATTCAGGGCTGAAAACTAGCCTGGGCATTCATGTTTTCAAAAGCAAACAAACAAATTCTGTTTTCCTCAGAGAACATCAGATCTCTAAGATGGAATTGAGCCCGAAGACCCCAGAGCCAAGTACTGTAATAGCTGTGGTCTTAGCCTGTGGCGCCATATTGCACAAACCTCACTAGGCATGTTGGTGGGTGGGAGTGGTACTATCCTAGCGAGAGAACTGCTGCTGCCACAAGCTGCCCAACACCAATGGTGTGGGTCAACCAGCCACTAAAGTGACCCTGCGTCAGCCCACAGGAATCCCAGGGAATCCTTCTTAGGACCCTGGTTAGGATTTAAAATTTAACTGGTCACCAGAGATTAAATCCATCACACCCAGACATTTTACCAGGACAAGCTCAGGCCTTCTCCAGAACGTAAGGAAATGCTGTGGCTCAATATTTACGTGAAGCTAATTGTTATTTTGACTTTATTCATGGCTTAGAAACAGCTCATAATGAAGGCTGAAGTGTCTCAGCTACCTCTGCTGTGGCAGAGCTTCAAGCCTGGGGCGAAGGAAGCGTGTTAACTAAAAACCTGGCGAAACAGGAATTATTAGAAAACAGACTGGCATCTAGTGATTAGAGGAGAGTGGACTCTAAATTGAAACCAGGAGACAAAACCACTGTGCACTCTTTTCTGCAAACCACAGAGTAGGATGCAATTTCAGCTGAACTGAAATGAACAAGACTGAAGAATGGAGGAAGATTAAAGATAACTCATTTAAGGACATTCCAGTGGTCCTGATTTGATATTTGATGGTCCATTAGAATTCTTGGAAAGTATAAAAGGAGAAATGCATTGTTGCCAATTTCCAAAGGGTCATCAGGCAAACACCTTCTGGCCTGCCTTCCTGGTGGCCATTCTGTGTGTGGATCTCAGTTTTCTCAAGGACCCTCCTTTGAATCATAGAACACTAGAAAGAGAGGATACTTCAAGATGCTTCCATGCCTCAGATGAGGAAACTGCAATCTAAAGGGGGTGGGACTTGCCTGAGCCCACACCACTAAATCCCTGGTGCCATGTGGGGAGCAGGATTTCTGGCTTCTGATCCATATTCTTCCTGCAGAGCTTTGTTGACTTGCAATACTTATGCTTAGGATTTTTCAGAAGCCAAACAAAGAGAATCTTGTTATACCTCTAAGCCTTCTCTGGAGTCACAATGCATTGTTCAAAACTTGGGCCTTGTTGAGCTCATAAAATAGATCTGTGGTCTACTGCGTACTCTCCACCCTTGGAGACCACAGCAAGCCTCCTCTGAGAACGTACTCCAGCTCCAGCTAGAGAGGACATTTGTAGACTACGTCTTCATCTATTTTGGATATTGATGAAACAAGTCTGGTTGGTTACTGATGGAAAGCACAAGAAGAGGGAAGAGGAGATAGCCTCTGTGTCTAGCCAAGGGCAAACAAAGATGGGTGGAATGGAACGGAGATCAGTGATGGCTTAATCAGTCCTCCTGTCTGCTTTCCCAATCTCTTCCAGATGGTTCTGGTCTCTCTATGCCATAGAGCTCTGAAGAAGCTGGAGTTCATCCTCACTCCAGGGTGGTTCACAATAGATTTCAGGCATAGACACAGGCACTAGAGAGCCTGTGAGCAACAGGCTCAAAGGAATTTCTGTGTTAGGGACTGACTATTGAGTAAGGGATAGTTTGGCAGCTAGTTCTTCCCATTATCTCCCCCTCCAGTAATTACCAGTTGTTTTACAAATTATGAAGTTCCTCCTAGTACAAAATAGTCATACAAATCACTAGGTCCTCTTCAGTCTTTTCCTTTACAGGTTGCACAAAAGCACAACTTCTGAATGATAGCTCTGCACAGTGCCTTAGACCACCAATCTCATTCGTTGTTGAGATGCAGAGGGGTCTTAAATGTGACATCAAATGCACAAGTGATTTCTTGCCTGTTGATTTTGTTGCATTGACACTCGACCTGTACTTATTGACCAGTTTGTGATTTAAATGTTTCTTTGTTATATAAGTCTGATTAGGTTAGAAAGAGGCACAAGCTGATCAGACTATTGAAAGTTCATCAAAGCTGAAATGTGTAAGACCATGGTGATACTCAAGCTCTCTGTTTGAATTTAAGAATAGGACAGGAAAAGATAGATTGGCAGCTGTATCTGTGCATAAGACTCATCAACTTGGGGCTGCCCTTTAGGGTGAGTATCTTGAGTCATCCCTATTTGGTAAAGCAGTTTCTTTATCCTTGTTCTTTTTTAGAAGTATCCTGGTTACCTTTAGATTTTAACTCTTTCATATGTATATCAGCTTATCAAAATTCATTTAAAAGTATCCTATTTGGGAGTTCCTGTCATGACTCAAGGTTAGTGTACCCAACTAGCATTGATGAGGTTGTGGGTTTAATCCCTGGCCTTACTCAGTGGATAAAGGATCTGGCGTTGCTGTGAGCTGTGATACAGGTCACAGACATGGCTTGGATCTGGCATTGCTGTGGCTGTGGTGTAGGCCAGCGGCTACATCTCCGATTAGATCCCTAACCTGGGAACCTCCATATGCCACAGGTGTGGCCCTAAAAAGCCAAAAAGACCAAAAAAAAAAAAAAAAAAGTTGGGATTTTGACTCTCCGGATTGACTGGGGACAACTGACAGTGTTAAAACTGTCTATTCATGGTCTTACACATTTCAGCTTTGATGAACTTTCAATAGTCTGATCAGCTTGTGCCTCTTTCTCAGTTGTGTAGCAATGGCTACACAACTGAGTCTTCAGAATTAAATTTAAAACACACAATTGCATCTCTGGGCCTGTTGACTTGATGTTTCTTCTACTATCTCTTTGTAAATGTTTAAAATTTTCTTTATGGAGATCTTGAACTTCTTTTGACTATTGTAGCTTACATATGTTTTCTCTTTAGTTTTTTCAATATGCTTCGGCTTGTGTTTAGACTAGCAGTTGAAATTTTTATATTGATCATGTGCACCGTCACCTTTCTAAACTCTGACTACTTCTAATTATTTATCAGTAGATGACAGTTTTATTTCCAAGTTTCTAAATTTTTCTAATATTTTTTTCTGGTCTTATTGCACTAGCTAAACTTTTCAATTCAGGGTTGCCTAGATGTGATGACAGAGTAAGCTTTTCTCTCCTTAACTTTAAAGAGAATGCTTCTAACAGTTTCCATTTTAGAGTGGTGTCTATTTTAAATTTATAATAGTCAGTGTTCACTGAGAAGGAAATTTCCTTCTATTCCCTATTTACTGATTTTTATGTATGGGTGTTGAATGTTTCCCAATGTTTTCCTGCATCTATCAAAATGATCCTTTGGTACTTTCCTCTTTCGTTCAGTTTTAGTCAGTGAACGTGATGAATTATATTTATAGATTTTCTAATATTAAACCATCCTTGCATGCTGGGAAAAAACTCAACTTTGTTGCATATGATAACTGCATCTGCTAATGTTTTGTTCAGCTGTATGGTCTGGTCCTGAGTTACTTTGGCTTCTCACTTGCCAGTGGTGTCAAACATGATCTTGCAGCAATGGCTACACAACTGAGTCTTCAGAATTAAATCTAAAACACACAATTGCATCTCTGGGCCTGTTGACTTGATGTTAGCTAGCCATCATACCAGTGTTTGCCTTCCCCAGATACATAGCAAAAGTGTAAAATATATAAACATTTTAGTGTGTATTGTTAAAAATTAACAGATCTTAAAGTAGCCAATTAAAATCATTTATTTTATTCATGAAATAAAATGCAAACCATATTGAGCACATTGAATTTTCCATCAGGAGTTAGTATTTATAATACAAAACTTTTACAGGAAAAATTTTCAGTTACTAAGATAATTATTCATCTGTAGATAACTTTGAGAAATACTATTTAATACTATGAAGTAGAGTTTTCATATTTTCTAGGTCAATTTTTTTTTCCTATGATCATACTTCAATGTAAGAAAAATTCCTCAGTCCAATGAAATTTCCTGGTGAGTTGAAAACCGACACCTTATGAAATACAACCTGTTAAAAATAACAGCAAAAAACGATTTGTCCTGGTTTCACAGATAATTTAATGTTTGTGTTTCAGTAAAAGAAACCGATATTTTTTAAAACTTTCAGTTTAGATACAGAGATCATCACAAATGTGGATCTTTGAGAAGGAATGGATACTTTGGGACATAACATTGATAGAAAGGAGAAAGGTACTTTTTTCAGCATTAGAAAGACAGCTGTAGAAGGAAGAAAAGATCAGGAACAGGATGGACATGTTTGTAAGTTACAATGTAAACGTTCAAGTCAACCTCCAGTTGGCTGCCCAGTGACAAGGAGGGCAATGTTTATGGAGAAATAAAGGGCCCTAGCCCAGTTCGCATAGTCCACATTCAAGGAATGCTTGGGATTCACCAGTGAGAGGAGGTTCAAGGCTGAGCCCAGCTCTGGGAACTCTAGGGCCAGGAAAGGGTGCACATAATTCTCCCCAAGTCTTTAGCACTTTTGTCTCCCCCTTTTTTTGACCTCAGATGTATCTATAAATAGTGGGTTGTCTTTAGTGCTTCTCAAAGGAAACATTGTTGGCATTTTGTAAATGCAGTTTTTCCATGTGCTGGACTGGTTTGTGTGCTGCAGGATGGGTTGCAGCTCCCTGCCTAAAAAATGCTAGCAACACCACCTCAGTTATTTTGGCAGCTAAAAATAACTGGGTTCCTGTTGGAATGCCCCCTAGAGGGCGGTACTTCCTCTGGTTGATTACCATTGGCACCTGATGATCTCTGCAGTCTATTTCATCTCAGAGAAGTGTGATTTTCCTCTATGTGTTATGCATTTTCACTGTGTGGAAGAATACACTGGGGAGGGAAAAAACCCATTATATTTTGGAAGGCTTCTAAGGTACCATTCATTTTGGATGACTTGCATTCACGATCACTGCCATCTGGAAGATTCCTTTGATCTTGCCAAACTTTGGTGATTTCTCCTCATGGGTTACACGAGACGCAATTTATCCCTCTGTTATAGCAGTTGCCGTATTGCTGTCATTACCTGAATTCGTCCTCCCCCTTGACCCCCAGCTGTGAGCTCTTGGAGAACACAGACTGTGCCTTATTTATTCTCTATCTCCAGTAAACAACATAATGCTGGCATATCACAAGCACTCTATAAAATGTTGCCAAATGAATAAATGGATGAGAGAATAGCTAAATTGAATCCATTGCATTTTCACATGAACGTTTTCTCTCCAAAGGGATTTTCATTATATTTTCAGTTTACTGAACAGAAATGGAGAGCTAACAGATTAAGTCAGATTGATAACAACCATAAAATGACAAAATAATAATAAATAACAGTAAGAGTAAGTCAGAATCATAATTATAAACATCTTTACCTAAAATCTTCCTATGTGCCAGGAACACTTGAAGCACTTCATTTACCTCATTTCATTATTTCATTTAATCCCTACAGCAGGGCTGGGACTAGGGTGAGGAGAATGACCTAGAATGCAGAATTTAAAGAGACTTCACTCTCCCCTGCTGACCTTGTACTTGTATGACCCGGATGGAGTGCTTGCCTCTAAAATATTTTTACGTTAACTTTATAGGTGAAGAAATTAAGCTCAGAGAGTTAAAATAATTTGCCCATCCAAGCGGGCGGTAAGTGATGGAGCTGTAATCAGACCTAAGCCTATCTGGATGCTGAAGCACATGCTTTGAACCATTAGAGACAGAGCTGGTGCCAGGCTGGGAGCTGGCGGTTACTAGTCCACAGCAGGTGAGTACAGAACCAGAAAGAAAGCCTTTTGAAACTTTGAGCAACTTGGCATTGCCTCTCCAACCAAATCCTCTATCAATGTACTCATCATCTTGAACAGAATATGGATACAAAAGTATTAGCCCACCAAGGACTGGGAGAAAACAAACAAGTTGGTCCTCTGACAGAGTTTGAGAAGCATAGCATTAGGACATACCAGAGAAATTTGGATATCTAATTTTTTTTTAATTTCCTTTTTTTCAGTTGTGTGATTAGCTGGAAGGGTTATTACTTAGTAATGTAATAATGTGAAGCATCTCCATCTTTTAAATTACATTTTAGTTTTATTTTTATCTTTTAAAATGATTTTTGACTCCTCTTATACGTAGACTTGAGTTGAAGTCATCATGATCTATTGCCTATGACGTAGTCTCAGCGTCTTGTGAGACCCTCTTTTATTTTATTTATAGATATTGAATACTCATGGATCAGCACCCACCACAGGAATCAGATCAATTTCATTAACTTATAACTACCTAAGTACTCCTCCATAATTCTGATTCCTTCTCCCCATCCTCAACATTATGCCACAAAGAGTTACCCACGTTGTAGCTGTGGATGTTTTTGCATGGAGTTGTAACTCTGTCATACTCATGATGATGAAATTTCATGGTATGAATATCTTCATTCTCCTCAATGGCATTTGTGTTGTGTGCCAGCCGTCAGTTCATTGCCTCTCAATTTCAGAGTCAACTCCAGAGCCTGTTCTGTGACAACAGTATTGAACCCTGTAAACATTTCATCTTTGTCAGTATTGGGCACAAGATTTTGTGTGTGTGTGTGTGTGTGTGTGTGTGTGTGTTGGGGAGGTGGGGAGTGGGGCAAAGGGCTTTTCTTCCAGTTTCCATGTGCTCCTCTTGGAAGGTTTCTGACTCATGTAATGGCTTCTCCAGTGCACAGCAGGCAACAGCACCTGGAAGCAGATAAGTTCCTTTTATATCCAATTTGTTGAGAATTTTTAATCATGAAATGGTATTGGTTTTTCTCATGTTTTTTCTTCATCGATTGAGATGATTATGTGCTTTTAATCTTTATTTCTATTAATATGGTGTGCCATATTTATTCATATGTGTGTGTTGAATCATTCTTGCATCCCAGAGATAAATCTCATTTGATCATGGTGCATGATCCTTTTAACAGATGTGATGCATTTGTTATGCTAGTACTTTACTGTGAATTTTCATATCTATAGTTACCAGAAATATTGGCCTCCGGTTTTCATTTCTTGCAGTTTCCTCATCTGGCTTTGGTACTAGGGTAATGCTGTCCTTGTAAAATGAGTTTAGGAATGTTCCCTCCTCTTCAACTTTTTGGTAGAGTCTTAGAAGGACCAGCCTTAATTCTTATTAAATGTGTGGTAGAATTAATCAGCAAAACCATCTGGTCCTGGGCTTTTCTTTGTTGGGATGTTTTTGATTAGTGAGTCAATTTCCTTAGAATGACAATGGATCTATTCAGATTTTATGTTTCTTTTGTAGGCTGTATGTTTCTAACAATTTATCCGTTTCTTTTAGGTTGACCGATTTATTGGTGTATAATTGTTCTTATGATCCATTGTGTTTCTCTGGTGTCAATGTAACATCTCCTGTTTCATTTGTAATTTTGAGTCCTATTTTTTTTCTTGGTTACTCTAGCTAAATGTTTGTCAGTCTGGCTTATATTAAAAAAAAAAAAACGGCTCTTACTTTCATCCATCTTTTCTATTGTTTTTCTAATCTTTATTTCATTTATTTTTGCTCTGGTCTTTGTTGCTATTTTCTTTCTTCTACTGACTCTAGTCTTTGTGTTTCTTATTCTAATCCCTTGAGGTGTAGAGTAATGTTGTTTATTTGAGATCTTTCTTTTTCCTTAATGTAGGCCTTTATCACTATAAAATTACCTATTTGTTTTTTTTTGCATCCCATATGTTCTGGTATGTTGTAAACACATTTTTCCCAAGATAATTTTATTTTTTGTCTATTTATTTATTTATTTACTTATTTAGGGCTGCACCTGTGACACATGGAAGTTCAGGCAAGGGGTTGAATTGTAGCTGTAGTTGCCAGCTTATGCCACAGCCACAGCAATGCCAGATTCAAGCTGAATCTGCAACCTACTCCACAGCTCACGGCAATGCCAGATCCTTAACCTACTGAGTGAGGCCAGCGATCAAACCCCCATCTTCATGGATACTAGTTGGGTTCGTTACCACTGAGCCACAATGGGAACTCCCTCTTAATGTAATTTTTTAAAATAGCCCTTGTGATTTTTTTTTTGACTCATTGATTATTCAGGAGTGTGTTATTTAGTCTTCACATGTTTTTGAATTTTCCAGATTTCCTCTAGTAATTGATTCTAGTTTCATACTATTGTGGTCAAAAAAGATTCTTGATATGATTTTAATTTTAAATTTCTTAAGACTTATTTTATGGCCAAATGTTCCCTGTGTGCTTGAGAAGAACGTGTCTTCTGTTGCTGTCAGATGGAATGTTCTGTATATATCTATCAGGTTCATTTGATATAATATGCAGCTTAAGTCCAATGTTTCCTTATTGATTTTTCTGACTAGATAATCTATCCGTTGTTGAAAGGGGGGGTATTGTAGTCACCTACAATAATTGTATTGCTCTTTTTTCCTTCAGATTTGTTAATATTTGCTTTATGTATAAGTTCTCCAGTGATGATTGGTAATTTTTAAAATTGTGTTCCTTCTCTCGAGGGTACTGACAGCCTCCTATTTGCTTTCCTCAGGGCGGTACTAAATGCTCAAACATGGGGGCAGCTTTCTCCATCTTGCAGAGCTGGGTGGGCTTTCTGTGTATGCTCGTAAGCCATCTGCAAAGGTTCACTCTCCATTGTCCAGTGCACTCAGAGAGAGTTGGCTATGGGGTGAGGGTCCGCCAATTTTGGGGGGTGTCTGTTGGTCAATTGGGGGCATCCAGAGATGAAGCAGCTCCAGCAGGTCATGGGTGGCCTTTTGGATGGTGTCTGTGAAGCAGTTAGTTGGGTCTGCATCCCTTGACATGCTCTGAGGGTGCTGGCTGCTATTCTCTCAGGGGCTCCCTGCCTCCACTCATGCAGCACACCTCAGTGTAATGGATAAGTAAGAAGTGGACTCTTTGGTGGCATCCCACACAGCTGAAGGTGATCACACTCACACACTCACTCTCCCCTGTGGGAGAAATCATGGGCTGAAAAGGCCTCTCTTGACACTGAATTGTGCTGCCATAGGGGAGGGATGACATGGGTGAAGGAAAACTGCTTTCTCACACCCTCTTCATTGTGTCCAGTCTCAGTTTTGTTTGTTTGTTTGTTTACCAGGGGTGGGCTGAAACTTTTCTGCTGGACTCCTGGATTTCTACAAAGGCATTCTCATCCATGAGCGATAGTCTAAATTGCTGTTCTTTGGCGGGGGCGGGGGGGGGGGCGGGGAGACAATAGGAAACTCCTATTTTGTCATGTTGACTTCATCCTAAAAATATTTCGAAGATTTCTGTGACCTGAAGTTTTACTCTTTAGCACAGTCAAATTCATAATCCGTCTTATTTTGTAATTAACATTGCATTGTCTTAAGAAATTCTTATCTATACAAAGGTCAGATATGTTTTCTCTTATATTTTCTTGCAAAAATTGTGTAATTTTGTTGTTGACGATTGTGTCCAAAAGGATTTGATATTTTGTATGGTGTGAAGTAGCAATCCATTTCATTTTTTCCATGTAAAATAATTTTTCAGACCCATTTTTCCTCCTTTCCACCTTGATCTTCCACACTTCCTTTGTCTGTGTCAAAACTCTATAGGTAGTGGATCAGTTTCTGTGCTCTCACTTTAGCTTCCTTATGGACCTTATTTTCTATGTAATCTTTAGAGTCAGGATAATGAAATGCTAGTAGCTGGTGCAAAAGGGGCATTTACAATGATTAAGAATCAACCAAGAATTATATTGGGCAACTTATTTGCATTTTATCCTTTAATCTTGGCAATGTTCTCTGAATTATACATCATTATCCAAATGTTACATATGAGGAAACTAAACCTCAGGAAGATAGTGGACTTACTTAATCTCACTCGGCTTGGAAGTGGTGGCGGCCAGAATATAAATCAAGATTCTGTGTTCTTTCTCTTGTCCTATATTGTTTTCCTGAATCACCCAAATTAAATTAATTCACGACTTTAGGAAGTGGAGTGAGAGTAAGATCAATGTAAGAATAATTACATAATTTAATTTAGGCTTTTCTCCTAGTTGGAAAGCAGACTTTGGAACACAGAGTGAGCATGAAATATGCAGGCATTGTTTTTGGCATGTAGATAATGGGCTTTGGGCCACATTTCTGCCACCTACCAACTGGTGGGGTTGGGTCACATACCACCAACTCTTAATCTCATTGACTAAGGGAATAAGGTAGAGCCCATGGCCACATGCTGAAGTGAAAAAAGCAGAATCCAGAAAGATTGCAGTTTCATTCTGGTGCTGCCATTTATTTGTGTGTCCTTGCAAAATTACTTTCCCTCTCTGAGACTCGTTAAGTTCTATAACTGCAAACTAGGGAAAATAAACTCCACTTTGGATGGCTCTTGTAAGAACTGGAAATAGCTCTTAAATATCTAGCATAGCGATCGTCACACATCAGGCAATGCATACACAGCAGCTATCTTCTTTCCTTTCCCTCCTAAGCTACTTCTCCTTTCTAAGAATTTTCCAAAAATACTCTTCCCTGTGGGGTCATTAGTTTCACCAGTGAAGGAAGTTCAGGTCTCCTGGGGACGCGGACCGCTAAGAACAGGCCTTACCACTCTGGCCACAAAAAAGATCAGATCTCTATGTTCTTCCCAGGATGTTCCTGAATGGGAAATCATACTTTTCAGGACGGAGAGAAGATTACTGCATCTCAGCACAGTCCTTGGCTGCATCACATTTGCTTTCACTCCTTCAATCTTGCCTATTTCAGAGGAAGATTAAGTTATGAAATGTCAGAGGGGAAGGAGGATATCTGGGGGTCCACTAACTCAGCCCATGTCTTGTGCTGAGCAGGGGACCCAGAGAGAGCAAGGGAGTCACCTAGTGACCCACACAGTGACCCGCGGTGGACCTCTCAACTACCCGGCTGCTACCGCTACCATAAGCCATTATGCAACACCCTACTGAAAATTTGACAGTCACCTCTTGTTATAAATCAGCTACTCCTACTCATTTGCTGTCTGGATACTTCCTTGTCTTTTAGCTTCAAGCAAAGTGCTTACTATATGATTCAACAAACTTAGAATAATAACTTCATGCCCTAAATAACAGTCAATATATGCAAAGCACTTACTCTGGATCAGGTGCTATTTAAGTGTTATACAAGTAGTAACCCATTTAATCCACATAATAATACTATGAAATAAGTACTTTATCACTCCTGTTTTGGAGATGAGGAAGCTGAGGCATTGAGGTATTAGACAACTTACCCCAAGTCACTTGGTTCCAGAGTTTACATTTTTACCCACTCAGAGACAGTGTCCTATTAGCTCTGATGCAAAAGAAGAGATGTCATAAAGAACAGAAAGGACCCAAGAAATATACTGCTGCCCCAAGAAAAATTAGATTTTAGGATAGCTAAGAAACTCTTGGAGTTAGATTCCAGACATTAAAGCATCACTGTGCTTACTTCTTATTTTTCTCCATGGACTTATTTCTCTGGGAGGGAGCTCCCAAGCAAATAGCTCAAATACTACAACAGGCTGTTATTCAAAGATATTTAGGGAGCCTTTTCTGGTAAATTTGATGATGTCAACACTAGAAAATGATGGAAGATAGTATGAGAAGAAGAATGCATATATATATATGTATATATGCATGACAGGTCACCATGCTGTACAGCAGAAATTGGTACAACACTGTAAATCAACTATACTTTAATAAAAAAAGGAAGAAAGTTTTTCTGAACTGTCAAGGATATAAGCTCTACAAAATAGCCAATTATAGAAATTAAATATCAAAAATATGCAGTCTAAGACAATTTCATAAATAAACATATGTGCATATAATTAAGTAGAATCTACATATACAATGTTACTGTAGATAGTACTGGACTTTTTTTTTTTTTCTCAATGGATTTTATTTCAATTATAGGTGTGCATAAATCATCACAAGTCAATTTTACAGATTTTGTATCCCAAACCCCAGTGCATCCCCC
>PVHT021183518.1:3876804-3973458 GCA_004024745.2 Catagonus wagneri
CACATGGATCTGAGAAGATGTTGCTATCATTTATGTCAGAGAGTGTTTGGCCTATGTTTTCCTCTAAGAGTTTTATAGTATCTGGTCTTATATCCAGATCTTTAATCCATTTTGAGTTTATTTTTGTGCATGGTGTTAGGAAGTGTTCTAGTTTCATTGTTTTACATGTAGCTGTCCAGTTTTCCCAGCACCACTTATTTAAGAGGCTGTCTTTTGTCCAATGTATATTCTTGCCTCCTTTATCATAGATTAGTTGACTATAGATGCGTGGATTTAATTCTGGGCTTTCTATCCTGTTCCACTGAAGTACTGGACTTTCTAACTGTGTAATCAGAATACATCACCTCAGTCTCGCAGCACTGAAATTTCAAAGGGAAGCAGCAGCCTTTGAGACAATAATGATCAGTTATAAAATTAGTCACTGAACATCCTTCGAGGCTTAAGTAGACTTAACAAAACATCAGTCCTTACCCATGGCTTCAATACTTACCAGTCTTCCACCATTTTTAGGTATTTATTAGAAACTGCCAATCCTTACCATCTAAACCAATTACAAAGTGGGATTAAACATTTCGTAAAAGATGTTAAACTTCATGAAGTTTGTGTAAGTAATACTGGCTGTTGCTTGGGTCACATGTAAAGCTGTTGACAAATCACTAACTGACAGAGCTTGTCCAGTTGAAACATAGAAGGGAAATGAGAAAAGGTTAATGACAGCGTAGGTGTTCTGAAGGAGATTGACTTAAACATCGGAGCCCTCTTGGAGGAATTAACAAAGTCCTTGACTTTTAAAATTTTTTACTAAAATTACATGAACTTTATTATGATGCAGTGAAATCCAAATGGGAATTGAGAAAAGTTACAGTCAACTGTGATACAGTTTTTGCCCAGAAGAAACAATACCCTCTCAAATTCTAAGATTTATCTCATTTTGGAAATGTAAGATTTGTTAAGCATAAGATTAACAATTTATTCTAATTTTTTTCATTTTAATACAGTTTACAACCGACACTTACTTTGCCCTGATATACACAGATATGCATGTGCTTGTTAAGCACTGTATGTTTTCTTAAACCTTGGAATGAGGCTGGACATTCAGGCCTTTATTTTCTGTTCCACATTTGTTTTTGTGGGGTACTTGCTTTCTGTTGTAGCAACCGGTGAAAACCTGACTCTGCTAATATCATGCCTTTGATAGGAAGGAAGGGTGATCTAATGTTGAAATTGAGAACTGTCTCTAGCTACTAGCCATGGGATGTCTAACAGATATTCCTTGAAAATTTTGTGTCCCATGGAGCCTTTGTGTATTTGTGGACTGCTTCAGTGGACTGCTAGAAACTGCATGTCTCAGTTATTTGGAGACATTTTCTGAACATAAGAATTTCTTAGGTTTCACAAAAACACCTGATAAAATTTTGATTGGAATTACATTGTTTATAGAATAAGTCAGAGATAATTGTTATTTTTTGTGATATTATATCTTTCCGTACATGCAAAAGATACATTTTCACTTTGGTCCTTTCCCATAATAGTCTTGCATCTGTTTTTTCTTTATTCCTCATTATTTTTTTATTGCTATTAAAAAGAGGATATATTTTTCCTGTATAAATTTCCAAGTGATGATTGCTATTTTTATGCTTATTTTGCATTCAACAGTATTGGGAAACTCCCTTATTCGTTTTATTACTTTGTTGATTTTTTTTTTTTAGGTTGTCTGTGTAGACTATTGAAATGTCCAAAAATAAAGAATATTTGGGTCTCCTTTTTCACTGTGTACCTTTTCTTTCTTCTTCTCTTCCTCCCTTCTTTCACCTTTTTCTCCATTATCTAGCACATCCAATATAATGTGGAATAGTGGATAATAGAGAATAATAGCCAACATCCTTGTTTTAGTCCTGATTTTATTGGAAATGTTACCAAAGTTTTGTCATTGAATATGGTACTGCTCTAGTTTTTCAAAAGACTCAGGATAAAGAAGTTAATTTTGTGTAGAGATATATTTGTTTGTTTAGGCATTAATAATTATGGAATTTTGTCAAAAATTTACTTCCTGCCAGTGTTAAGAAGGTTATATACATTTTAGTCCATTCTGAATTTAATTAATAGACTTTATGACATTAAATGATCTTTGTATTCCCAAGGTAATATGATTTAATCCCATATATTGTTTCTAAAATAATACATTCCTGGATCCAATTTGTTAACACTTGGATTTTCACATCTATATTTTACTTGTGATATTAGCATATAATCTTATTTTCTCATAACATACTTGTCCAGTCTTTGGACAAAGTAAACTAATTTCGTAAAATGGATAACAAAGCCTCCCCTCTTTTGAGTAGATGTTGAATTTTGTCAAATGATTTATTTTGTGTATATTGAGATGATTGAATGGTTTTACTTTTCTAATCTGATGGTATGATGGATTATATTGATTGGTTTTCATTTAACCAGCCTTGCATTCCCAGGATAAACCCCAGTTGGTAATGACGTATTATCTTTTTGATATATTGTTGGATGCAATCTGTTAAAATTTTGTTAAGAATTTTTACATCAATGTTCATGATGCATAATTAACATGTAATTTTCTTTTTTATAATGTCTTTGAGTTGGAAAATTTTTTCTTCCTCTGTAATTTTTTGGAAGTATTTTATAAAATTGTTGCTATTTTATTTATTTATTTATTTATTTATTTTATTTTTTGCTTTTTAGGGCCACACCCACAGCATATGGAAGTTCCCAAGCTACAGGTTGAATCAGAGCTACAGTTGTCAGCCTACACCACAGTTACAGCAACGCTGGATGCAAGCCACATCTGCGAACTACACCACAGCTCACGGCAACGCCCAATCCGTGACCCACCTAGCAAGGCCAGGGATTGAACCTGCATCCTCATGGATAGTAGTCAGATTTGTTTCCGCTGAGCCACAACAGGAACTCCTGTTGTTATTATTTTTAAAATATTTGGTAAAAATCACCAGTGAAGCCATATGAGCTTGAAGTTATCTTTGTGGAAAAATTTTAGACTACAAAATCAGTTTCTTTAGTAGATACAGATTATACACTTCTTCTTGAGTGAATTTTGGTAGTTTGTGTCTTGCCAAAACATTTTTTATCTCATTCAGGTTGTCAGTTTTTTTTTTTTTAACATAAATTTCTTCATAATATTTCCTTTATATATGTAGAATCGGTAGTGATGTCACCTTTCTCCTCTCTGATAGTATTGATAATTTATGTTTTCTCTCTTTTTTCCATGATCAATCTGGCTGGAGTTTTACCAGTTTCACTGATCTTCTTAAGAACTAGCTTTTAGGTGTTCTCTTGTGGTGCACAGAGTTAAGGATCTGGCATTGTCATAGTAGTGACTTGGGTTGCTGCTGTTGTGTGTGTTCAGTCCCCGGCCTGGAATTTCTCTTCTACATGCTACAGGCAGAGCCAGGGAAAAAAAAAAAGAACTTGTATTTAGTTCACCAAGTTTCTATGATTTTAAATATCTTATTGCTCTAGCACTAAAAGAGGTAAAGTAAGTGTACAACCCAACAGTCTCTGGCACAATGGGAGCCATTCAATGAATGATAGTTACTAATGTTTTTCCTTTATAATTGTTGTCATCTTTTGTGATATTAATTTTCTTCATTGCATATGCATATTGTGTGTGAACTTTATTTCTTCTTTTCTCTATGGAGTCTTGCAGTTTTACAGTGCCCTGTCCCTGGTGCACTAGTGTTCCTTGTTTAGAACTAGGTAATAAGTGAATGATTTGGATTTCCACCCCCACAGAGATACTGTAAATCACTTTTCAGAAACAACGGGCAGCTAGGCCAATGGCCAGGGAGCAGCTTGGCCGGGAGGCCATGTAGATATCTCTGTTCCCTCTCAATTCCTTGGTAATAGTTTATTATTCGATGAAGTTTGGGGTGGGTTTTATATCTCTTTGCACGCCCTCTTCCCAGGCAGTGGATGCCAGCTCTGCTTTCTTCACGTAAGGGAGCTTCCTTAGAACAACTTCTTGAGTGGGGTAGTGGAATGGGAATCCATTGTTTATATTATGCTGTGAATGGCATCTTAAGGAGTTGGTCAGTGTGCTACTTACCCAACTATACATGGTAGTCATGCTTGCTCTGGACTTCAGTGTTTGCCCTGAATGTGAATAGTTCTTAGCTGCTCCTGTATATTTCTGCTTCTGCAGCTCAATAAGATTATATTTCAGCTCTCTGGTGATATTTTTCCTCCATTTATGACTCATGGGGTTGATAGTATTGCCTTTAAGTTTTTCAGTATATTTAAATTCATTGATCTACTGTGTTATGTGTCTGGAGTGCAAAGAACGGGATGAGGTGGTTTATGTAGGAACTCAAAACCCCACCTTGACTGGAAGCCAGCATTAATTTTAACAGTAAAATTTTTGATACAAACTAAATACCCAACAAGGTTAACTTGATTAACTAAATTATATTTCTTTCATAGTGTGGATTTTATGCAGCCTTTCAGATTTATGTTTTTGAAATAATTTTAATGACATTTGAAAGTTCTGGAAAAATAAGGTTGTTAGCCCACATATATACTTTAATATCAACCAGGTAAATATAGGCTTGTAAAAGGAATGAATGAACTAAGGTAAAATAGTAACTACTATTCTCTGGAAGGTGTTGCTATGGGTTGTTAAATTGCTGAATAAATACTTTCATAAACTTTAAGGTTTTAAAATAATGGATATGCATGACATTGATTAGGAGAAACACGTGACTAGTAGAATAAAAGCAAAAGTCTACTCATTGTGTGGCTTAGCTTGAGGCAGCTTTAGAACTCACTTCTGTGTGTCTCCTCTTTCGGTACCCAAATCTAGGGACTCTCAGGCTCAAATGATGCTGCTGGTTGGATGGGATGGCACTCGGGGACCTAGACCTCCATTATCACGGTGATGGCCCACACTGGTCTGCTCCTATAACTGTCTTTGGGCATCTACATACTGCATGATCAACAGGTCAGTTCTGCCTCCATGACAGAGTACATGAGGTCTACCACTGTCATATTCTATACGGATCTAGGAGCTACTGCACTCAATAGATGTTTCATGCCTCCATGCTGAAATCCTCAGCAGGACAATTATAGTTCTGCTTCTGCCCAGGATGAAGGGAACAAACGAAAGTAAAAAGAAACAATCTAACAAAGGGGTAGAGCTCTGTGTAGTTCTATTTTTTCATTTAAAACTTCTTCCTGTTTTTTTCTTTTTTTCTATTTAGGGCCACACTCGCAGCATACGGATGTTCCCAGGCTAGGGGTCAAATCGAATTTACAGCTGCCAGCCTACGCCACAACCACAGCAACGTGGGAGCTGAGCTGCATCTGCAACCTATACCACAGCTCACGGCAACACCAGATCCCTGACCCACTGAGCGAGGCCAGGGATCCAACCTGCATCCTCATGGATACTAGTCAGATTCGTTTCCGTTGCGCCACAACAGGAACTCCTCATTCAAAATTTCTATTTTTTTTTGTTAAAATGTTTGAGGCAGTAAAATATGATTTAGCATGTGTTCTTTGATTCTTTGGATCCCTCTACATAGTTGGTGGGTGCTGTGGTCAAAAGTCCTAGAGACCTAGGTTCAAATACTGGCCCCTTCAGCCCAGTGTGGACTTAGCAAGTCTTTTTTCCTCTCCAAGTCTCACATCCTTAGCTGCAAAATAGCAGTTAACTTTCCTGGCTTTGAAGGGTCACTGAAATTCGGTCATGGTCACCTATGTACAGGTCTGTACATACGCATATACATATGTAGATATACACCTATGGACATTTATATGCATGTGTATATCTATAGCAGTTAATTGATGAGAAAGCTCTTGCTTTCCAGCCCCTAGCATAAACGCCGGTGGGTATGGGGTAAGTCCTCACTGGGTTTCCTCAATGGAGTCTTGTACTATTGAAAGGCTTCCACCCAGAATTCCAGAGTGGCTTTATCTGGATGAGCAGACACTCCTTTTGTTCATGTTGCCTCCTCTGAAGGATGCGCACCTCGGAGAATTCAGGAGCTTGGCCCTTGCATTGCTCTGTTCCTCGGGACTTTCCTCAGGACCAGGCAGGGCATCTTTTTCATTTCTCAGACACCTCTGCCACCGCCTTTCATCTCGGGACCCAGTAGAAGAGAATTTGATTGGACCTGTCAGCGTCTCTAAGGGACCACTTGAAAGTCATTTGAAGAATTCCCACACCCAAGAGCGTCTCGGAACAGCTGGGAAGATCCAGGCGGCCTTGAACCACATAGCCAGGTCTTGCCCCGCAGTGCTGGCTTTTCCATGGAAAAGGGCCTGGTTAGTGTGGAATTGTCAAAGGGGTTTTCCTTGTGTGCATTTGTGGTTTTTCACTTCATCACAGTAGTAGAAAATTCCACGTGGACCAATCAGACAAGAGGTTCTTTTTCTGCACAAAACATTATCATCCTTGGTTATAATATTTAGAAAGATGCAATATGTAGAAAATAATATCAAGCATCAACTTCCTAATATGTTTTAGGGACTCTGGTAGCTGCACTACCTACCTTATATCAAATCAAACCTTCTACAAGATAAAGATCACTACTCAGCAAGGTAAGAATTACAGCTTCCATTTATAAATGGGGAAACTGAGGTTCACAGAGGTAAAGTGACTTTCCAAAGGTCAGTTTGACAGAGGAGCCTGAATTAATGTTTAGGTCTACTTCATTTCCAAATCCTTGTTCCTGAAAAATGAATCTAACTGCCTCTCAATAAACATAAAGATAGTTTGTTTGAAGGGGAGAAATATGGGCAGTTGCTAATATTAAGAGCCAAGATATGGGCAAAAAAAGCCAATTTCCCTGGACTGATGGTTGAGTTAAAAAGGTCCTTGCTGGCATGAGCCATAGTTAAACTGGTACCAATTAGAGTCAAGTGTAATGAAAAATAAATACAGCTGAGCTGTGAGACTGGCTGCTATGGTCCAGCATCTGTCAGCACTTCTATTATACATTGAGTTTTTCAAGGAATTATAAGGGCTGTAAAAATGTGTGCTATGGTGGAACTTGGCAGAAAAAAAAGAGTTTCCATTTAAAGAGCTTTTCAAATACATTTTCTAAAGTTTTAAAAAATTAGGTTTGACACTTTAGTCATGAAGTTAGCAACCATTTAAATAGCCAAACACATTTTAAGCAACTGCTGGCATGAAAGAGTACTCGGCACCAGGACACCAGCCTCCGTGGGGGTTCCCTCGGCTTCCATCAGGGGCTTCTGCCTCAGGGCTTTTGCCCTGACAGTGTTCTTGTTGGTCTCTGCAGCAGCCTGGTATACCAGCAGCGGCCTGGAATACCGGCACCAGCCACCATGTTCCAGGAAATGGGAGAGGAGGCTGTGAGGGCCCAGCAAAGACCCTGGTTGCTGATGCTAGGGAGATGCTATAACCCACACATCAGAAATTCAGCCTAGACCAGAACTCAGTTTCTCTGGAATGATCCCAGGCTGGAGGCTGATGGCCATCTCGGTGAGGGTATGGCCAAGAGGCTAGAGTTGAGGGAGCGGCTTAAGAAAATCTAGGCTCAATATAGTCTAGTTGCAGAAAAAGGTGAGTCAGAAGGTCTGGTTTTAATCAATAAGAAGCACTCTAGACTTGGAGATAGAAAATCATGGTGCTTTGGTCTGAACACTTGTGTTCCCTGAAATTCTCATGTTGAAATCCTAACCCTGAAGAAAGGTGGTATTAGTTGGTGGGACCACTGGAAGGTGATAAGTCATAAAGGTGGACCCCTTTTGAATGGGATTAGTGTTTTATAAGAGAACCACAGAGCTCCCCATCTCCTTCCACTCTGTGAGGATGTGACCAGAAGTCTGTGACCCAGAGAGGACCCTCAGCGGACTGGACTGGCACCCTGATCTCAGATTTCTGGTCTCCAGGATATGAAAATAAAATTTCAGTTGTTTGTAAGCCACCCAGTCTGTGGTATTTGGTTACAACAACCCAAAGGGACTAAGGCACGTGGTATGGCCTCTAGATCTGCCACCATCCTATCTTTTGACAACATGCCTGCCTCCTAATCACTTTGAGCCTTAGTTAATATGATTTTGAGTGGACGTTATAATCTTTCTACAAATCACAAATTTGTAGGATAAAGAGATAATGTGTGTAGAATTACTCTATAAACTTTAAAGAGCTATGCAGATATAATGAATGATAGTCACAGTGCAGCATTTGCTATTTTTTCCTAAGGGTATTTTCCTAATAGCCAGACACTGTGAAGAGGAGAAACATGGGTAAGACATGTTGCCTGCACACAAAATCCTAAGTAGTAGTTGGATCAAAAGACATATTGACAGATGCCCTCCATGAAGGCAGAGCGGGGAAAGCTAGGATTCAGTAGGCTGAAAACAAGCAACCTGCCCCTAAATTTCATCAGGAAAGTTCTGGGGAAGAGATTATGTTAAATCCCACTCTGGAGTTTCATTTCCCCACAATTCAACTATTTACCATCATGATGGCCTCACATGGTCTCGGTGTTTCTTGCTATAAATTCACAACTAATGCCATAGTCAAGACTCAGATAATGCTTTTGCATAAGCCAGACTGGAACAGGCCCATGGAAGCTGTGTCCTCAAACTTGACTCAAACACAGAGTTTCTCTGTGGAGTTTATTAAAACACAGAGACTCTGGGCCTCCCACTCCTTAGGCAACAGGCCCAGAATCTAACTTTCTAAGAAACTTTCCAGAATGTTCTGTTAGAACTGAGCCACATGGTCATACTTTGAGAATCACTGAATTAGAGTTCTCTGAATTGGCCCCATGACCCAAAATGTCAGAGCTAGAGGAATATAACTTCCTCAATTTATTGCTGAGCAAAATCCGTAAAGGGGAGCACTGTGTTGCCTGGGCATACAGTCTGGGTCAGTGCTGTGCGGGCGTTCAACCCGGGCTATCTCATGCAGTCTTCGTGGTGTGTCTAAGCCCTTCCATCGAAGGCCTTTTGATGTATTCCAGCTCGGGATCAGTGCATTAATCTGTTTCTCTGCTCTAGCACCTTCTAGCAAGTCATAAAAAGTAACAAAAAGGAGCCTGTAGCCCCTGCATGTTCTTGTGTCCCACTATGGTGGGGCCGTGAGAGCCACCTGCCAATCATTTAACTTTGGGGATGGCCTCCTCTCCTACCCCTCAGCCTTTAACTTGTGTTTTGCCACCCTATTGCCCAGTTAATTTCACATCACCCCTACCTGTGCCTTCCATCATTTTTTCTACCTCTCTTTTCAGCTTCTATTTTGTGTTCAAGCCTCTTCTGTACTCAAATATAACCTCTTGATACTATATCACCTTCTATTCACTCTGCCATCTTGCTTCTTTCCTTCTCATCCAAACTTCATTCCTGCCTCCTCTTCAGTATTCAACTCATTTCAATCAGGCTTCTGGTCACTTTCCTTTAGTAAACTTCATTTTGCTAAGGTTACCAGTGATGCAGTTTTGGCCAAATCCAATGGACATTTTCCAGTCCTCCTTCACTTGTAAAATAGATAAATTAATATATATCGCACAAAGCTGCTTTAAGAACTAGTGTAATAAGTGTATGGCAACTGCTTGACACGGGGCCTGGCACAGAATAAACATTTAATAAGTGGTTCGCTTTCCCTTTCTCCTCCGCTTTCTTTTCCTCCTCTTTATTATTATTATTGTTGTTGTTATTATTTCAGGGTCTTCCAACTGTATTTGACACCATCAAGCATTCTTGTCTTTTGGGAAACTCTTGAATATCGTGACACCCTATTGTCTTAGTGCCCCCCATCATCTGACTGTTCTTCCCCCTTCAACACCCACAGGCGAGAGGCTTCTTGCTTCCCCAAAGACTGATGTTCCCAGGAGTCTATCTTTGGCTCCTTTCTTATCTTGCTCTTCATGCTCCCCCTGGTGACCTCGTACATGCTTATCCTTTCAGTTACCATCTACAGGCCAACAAATCCCATGTTGTTCTTCCAACTCAGACCTGCCTGGGCCAGATAGCCAGTATTCCTATGCTGTGAACCGGACATATTGCAGATGCTCATGACCTGGCTGGCCTCACTAAAGACTCAGCCAGCAGCTCACTCTGTAATAAAGCCTGGGGCACAGAAGACAAGTCCCACAGGATAGTGTGTGTGTGTGTGTGTGTGTGTGTGTGTGTGTGTGTGTGTGTGCATTTAAGGGGAAGGTCTAGGCTCTGCTGACTCCTGTTGGGATGGAGCACATTTGGCAAAGTGGGACCTTGGGCACAACTGCCGAATGGGGAGGAATGGAGGAGAGGGCGCTGATGAGGAGTCTGAGCCAGCACTAGCAGAGGTGATTAAGAGAACTTTCCCAGTGATATGGAGGGCCTTGGGCCCTCTTTGTCAGAAGTCATCACAGAGACCAAATGGCATTTAAAAGCCTACGAGACCACATGAAAGTTGGTATCCACGTTCAACTCACAATGCAGATCTTCTAGGCCTTGATTCCAACTTCCCATAAACATGGGCAGAAAATTGGCATAGGAAAAAGCCACATCCTCAAATCTGACATAGGACAAACATGTAAGGGCTTGGATTCTGGATTTAGACAGATCAAGGTTCCAATTTTGGCTCCCCTTGCCCACAGGATGACTTTGGTTAAATTATTTAACTCTTCCGAGCCTCCTTCATCTGTAACACAGTGACAATACTTGCCTCAGAGAATTTACCACTCATGAATTCCACATGCATTGAGAGCCTGGGAAGGGCCCGGGTACCTCAAACATGTTCTTGCTCTCATGGTCTTCAGAGGACAGAAGAGGACACTGAAACAGGCAAGAGAGAGGGGCCTGATCGGCTCCGAGGCACACAGGAGAGGAAGAGATCAAGGATCATGCCCAGGCTACTGGCTTGGGAAACCAGGAAGACCATGGGGTCATTCAAGGAGAGAAGCAGGCATAGGGTGGGCACCATGTAAGCTCAGTTCTGACCATGGGATGTGAGGTGCCTGTGGGGTATCCACGGAGAGAGGCTGGGTAGGAAAGCAGGAGAAGGCACCCGTACTCCAGGAGAAACTCTGCAGTTGAAACAAATATCTGCTGTCTTCAGCACAAAGACTATCAGAGATGCCCCAGAATGGATGCAAATGCTCAGAAAGCGTGTATTCAAAAAAGTAACGTGAATCCCCCCAAACACAGCCAGCTGCACAAGGGCCAGGGAATCAGGAGTCAGGAGAAGGGTCATCACACAGGTTGGAGACCAGGAACTGGAAAGTGTGGGAAAACAGGAGGAGAAGCAAGAGAGAAGGTCAGAAGTTTTGAACACATTCAAGGAAGAGAAGAGAAGGAGATACAACCAATGTCTCCACAGCGAAGCAGTTCCCGGTGACTCCAGCAGGAGCTGATTCAAAGAGGTCATAAGGCTGAGACAAGAAAGCTCAACATCTTCCAATGGGACCTGAGGGAGACTGAAAGGGCTAGAGGTGTGGGTAAGCTGGTAAGTTACTTGGCAAGACTTGGTAGGACTTTCCTTCTGGTGGTTTCTAATGTGTGTGTGACACCTGGCTATTTTCAGAGTCACTCACTGTGACTAATCGGTAAGTGACTCTGCAAAGCTTGTGAAGCAAGCCTGTGAGGTGGTGGGTCTGGGAGAGTGAGGGGCTTTTCACTTGGCCTCTGGAGATGGGCATTAGCCGGGTGCCAGAGGTGTGGAAGGATTTCAGGTAGCATTGCAGACCTGGATGGGAAGAGACTACGGTTTGCGGCGAGGACCACCTGCATCCTCGGCTCTCAGGCAAAGCATCCTGGGCGTAGGTGCAAAGACCATGGCTGATAGGCTGGATCCAGGGACTTGTTGTCTCTGGATCAGTCTGGAGAAAGAACAGCTGAAGTCAGGACAGGCTGATGAGTAGAGGGAAGCTAAGGGGGCTAAGAAGTAAGAAGTCTCAATGAAGCCAGGTATGTGGACTTATGAACAGGGGGAAAAACTGAGAAAAAGCTGGAAGGATGGAGGAGATAGTGGTCAGAGACATACCATCTGTATTCATGGTTTCAGAGCTGGCAGAGTGCCAGGGACTGGTGAGTTTCTAGATGATGTCATGGCAATGGAAAACTGAGTCTGGGGACCACTGGGGCAGAAGGGCTTCAGCCTTGTTGAAGGCTGCCCTCTTGGCCTTCAAGGGAGGTTTTGTTTAGATCTAGAGTGAGCCTGGCCATTGAAAACCTTCCAGAATTTGTTCCTGGAGATTCCGGGGTAGCAGAAAATGAGACGGTGAATTTTAAGTCCTTCACAAGGAGTTGCCATGCCAGGCCCCACCTTAAACGTCACCCCCAGGTATGGCATTCCCGTGCGCAGGCCCCAGGTCTGAGCCGAATCAGTGGGTAAATGGTGACAGCGGCCTCAGTCACTCACAGATGGGGCTTGGTTTAAAGTTCAAGTGATAACTGGATGGTGACTGTTTGTCTCTGACCAACACTTGGCGTAAAAAAAAGGTGGCACGTTTTTTCTAAAAGGCAGCAAATATTAGCTCTTGGAAATAAAGGGGGAAGTTATTCATTCACTCAGCAGCATTTTCCAAGCCATCAATCTTCCGGGGATTTCTATTGCTTTAATCATCAAGGTTGTTTATTTGGAGCAATTTCTGAGAGAATAAAAGTACCTTTGGCCTTTATCTGCTGTCATCAAAGCATCCATTAGGGGGCCAGAGCCCTGTGGGAAGGCTCAAGGGATTATTCAGAGAGGTTTTCTGCAACGCACAGGAATTCTGCTTTTTCTCCTTCACTGTGTGGCAGTCGAGTTTAAACTGTAATCTAAAAGGTTGGGTTTATCGTCAGGTTTCGACCATTTGAACAGGATTTTGTTCAAGGCAAACCTACAGATAAAAGCGTTTTAAGTGGCCTGGAACAAAGGCCCGTCTGCCTGGAGAGACTGTGTGGTTTCTGACAGTCCCTGGGCCTTGGGGTTCTAACCAACACCCTGCGGAGGCGACCCAGCAGCCTGTGAGATCACGGGGGTCACCTCCTGGGAGGAGGAAGGAACCCTGGGGAGAAGAAGCTAAGGGGCCGACCACACCTCACCTTGCTGGAGGGTGACTGCTCTGCAGGGGAAGCTGGAAGTGGGTGGAAAAGAACTGACAGCGTGTGGACCTGTAAGTGTGTGGGCCTCTGTGTGTGTGCGCACACACACACACACACACACACACACACACCCTGCCATCCGTGCACACATACACACCGTAGACACACACACACACACACACACCCCACCATCCGTGCACACATACACACTGTAGACACACACACACACACCCCGCCATCCATGCACGCATACACACCGTACACACACACACACCACACATATGTATGTGCACACCCTCATAACTGCAGAGTCCTCGGCCTTGGCCTCTGGTCCCTTCCAGCACCAGCCCTCTCTAGAGCACCCGCTCCCTCGCTCTGCTCTTCCATCACTCTCCAGTGCAAACCTCACTTTTCAGACCTTTTCGCCCAGCCCTCCCCCAACCCCCGTCCTGGCAGATAAACCCCCCAGAATGGCATGAAGACCCCCTTTCTGGGAATGTTTTTGGCTCTCCCTGGCCCTGCCCCACCCTCCCCACCCCCAGACAGCTTTCTTGGGCTCCTGTGAAGCGAGGGCTGGGGAACCTCTGCTGCCTGGACATGGCCTGAGCAGCTGCCTGGTTCTCATCCTGGAGGGTGTGGAAGGCCTGGCCGAACTTCCCCCTGAGCTGCTCCGTCAGCATTTCGCTGTGTCAGCTAAACTGGAAAAGCCTGGTCAGCGGCAATCCGCACGGGAGCACACCTCACACACAAACTACAGAGATGCACACACCTGCACACCAGATACACACTCAACAGAGAGATACACATACAACATAGAGGTACACACAACTTACACGCATGCAGCACAGAAACACCTATATGCACATACATCTCAGACATATCCATCCATCCATCCTCATCCATCCATCCATCCGTCCATCACTCCCCATCCATCCATATATCCATCCACCCATCCATATATCCATCCATCCATGCATATATCCATCCGTCCATGCATCCATCACTCCCCATCCATTCATCTATCCATTCATTCATCCATCCATATAACACACACCCAGAGACATCTGCACATATGTACACACATGACACAAGGACATGACACACTCACATACTACATAGAATAACACACACTCACACCATAGGGATAGCTACACATATACACACCACCAGTGCACAATGAAGATACCTGCACACATATCTTGGAGACATCTACACACACCAAAAACCATACAGGGATGGACACACACACACACACACTTATACTGTTTGTTACAAAGGGAGGAAACACCCCAGCACTTGACTGTGCACATCAACGTGGACACACAGACACACACGACCATCTGCACAGTCTGCCCATGAATAGTATCACTAGCACGTACTTGGGCACACCCAGATATGTAAACTCCCATGGAGCCAGCTTGTGTCAGAACTATTTCTGGAATGGCCCAGGCCTGGAAGAGAGAAGGGGCAGGTCTGTCCCCACCAGGCTCAGCAGGAGAGGCAGACAGTGTCAGAGCAAGATCTCTCCAGACCCTGGCGTCACAGCAGGGCAGCAGCTCCAGATCGGAAAGCAAAGTCACCTCTTATGATGGGCAAGGATACTGAGGCTGGAGAGGGAGGAGGACATGCGCCCTGCAGGGAGCCTGCCTTTATCTGTGGCCTTGAGTGAGAATCTCCTTACTGAGAACCTCAGACTCACCATCTGTGAAACGGAGCTAATGTGAAAAGCCAACAAAAGACAGAGAGGTAGAGATGCTTGAGAAGATCAAAGCTGCAAGATTACTGTTATCTTTGTTATTTTTGTGGATGCTTCTCAGCTGAGCTGGGCTGAGCAGGGTCCAGCGCTCTGGTCATCTCTTTCCGCCTCACCCTCCACAGGGCCATTCAGGATAATCTGTTTTCATTTTTCCTGATTCTTTGGGGTCCCTGAGTCAGAGGGTGAGATGAAGGAGGAGGAAACAGGGAGATGAGGCAGGATGAGAGGTTTGGGGGGCCAGACTCTGTGTGCATAAAGGGTGCTGGTGGGACCTGATGGCTGGAGACGTGCCTGCCTCATCATGGAATCAGCTCTTTGCAAGGCACGTTGCCCAGTGTGGGTGTGCAATAAAGGTTCGTCCAGGAGTTTCTATAATGGCTGAGCAGTAACGAACCCGACTAGTATCCATGAGGATGTGGGTTCAATTCCTGGCCTTGCTCAGTGGGTTAAGGATTTGGTGTTGCCACGAGCTGTGGCGTAGGTTGTAACTCGGCTTGGATCTGGCACTGCTGTGGCTGTGGTGTAGACTATAACTCCAATTAGACCCCTAGCTTGAGAACTTCCAAATGCTGCAGGTTCTGCCCTAAAAAGACCGAAAGGGGGGAGGGGATAGTTAAATTGGTAAACCACATTGTATTCCCTGCTTCAGTCCCTGGGTGAAAATTCTGTGGGCAAAGCCAGAGTCACAAGAAAGTTGAAGTTCATGTCATACGTCTCAGAAGAGTCATGTCACGAGAAGGTTCCAAGGGTAGGAATTCACGTCTATACATGTCTTCTGAAAGAAGTTGCACTTGGGACGGGGCATGCAGGATGAATGAGATGTCTTGCTTGCTGCCTTCCACCCGGGGAAGTCGCGGCTGCTCTGCTTGGAGACCTTCGGAGCTCATCACTGCTGCATGTGGCATCTTGGAGGACAAGCCCATGGATTTGCATGGACACCCTCCACTTTCCCTCACGAAGTAGTGGGGCTCACTGTGGGTCTGGATGCTTCTTCCTGGGGCCGTTTTATCCCTAGGTAGAGTGTACAGCTGGCTCTTGGAAGCACACACCCTACCCAGGCCACGGCACCATGATGGCTCTCACGCTGCTGCAACGGTGCCCACTCACCCACTTGTGTGTCTCCTTTCCTCTCAAAACTGTGAGCTCTCAGGACCAGCCATCAGTTATCTTCATTTCTGTCATGCCTAACTCCCGGGAGACTGTAGGTCCCCAGAGAAGACTTGCAAAGGACTGAAGGAAGGGACAAGAAGTGATGGGCTGGCTGGAGACCGGTGTCTGAGAGCCCCCTACATGGATAGTGACAGTTTTCAGACCCCCTGTTCCCACCCTCAGCCGTTTCTGTGGTGGGGCTGAGGCCTCCGAGTGGAAGTTGGTTGAGGAAGTCGAGTTTTGGAAGACAGCCTTTCTTGTCCGGTTGTGCACACCATTAGCACCAAAGAAGGTTTGCTTTCCTCATTTTACTGAGAGTTGAAAGCAGATATGTAAAACAGAGCTCTGTCTTCCAGCAAAATGTGACCACTAGGAAAATGTGTCCTAACAGATTTTTTGTTGTTATTTAAAGAAGATTTTCCTAAACAAAGGGTATTATGGTGATCAGAAGATTTAACTTTTGCTTTCTTCTCATTTCGTCCTCATGCCTTGCTGGATATTGGAGGGTTACTCCTCAGATGACTGAAGTCAGCAGTTTCTCAAGCCCAGGGGTTTGTCTGCCTTGTGTTTCTAGCATATCCAGTCTGCCCCGGCCCCTGAAATCACGGGAGCCTGTGCTCCAAGCATCTCCGTCCTCCTGTGATGGACAGATGACCTCGGGGACACGGACCAGGCACTGATGGACAGCAGGGGAACAAGGGAGCAGTGGCCAGGATTTTGCCTTTAGTTTGGGACTGGGAGGTCGTGAATGGTCTGGTGGAGGTTGGGGTGCAAGGCTCTGGCTTCAGATAAATCTCAGCTCAGATCCAGACTGCACGGCTGACCAGCTATGTTATTCCCTGAACCTATTTTATAATCGGTAAAATGGGAAAGCTAGTAGCTAAATGGATAAGATTGTGGTGAGGTTTAAGATCTAATGGCGTTCCCACTGTGACTCAGCGGTAATGAACCCAGCTAGTGTCCATGAGGATGCTGCTTCGATGCCTGGCCTCACTCAGTGGGTTAAGGATCTGGCGTTGCCATGAACTGTGGTTCCCGCATTGCTGTGGCTGTGGGGTAGGTGGTAGCTGCACCTCATATTCGACCGCTAGCCTGGGAACGTCCATATGCCGTAGGTGTAACCCCCAAAAGATAAATAAATAAATAAGAAAATAACATATAATATTGCAGCTGTTATTATTATTATTTTGTTTGAGTAGAGAGTAAGTCTTAGAATGTCACGTGACAATTGGTTCCCAGGACTTACTTGCAAAAAAAAAAAAAATGAAAATATCATTTTAAGAAGGAAATAGCTATTTTATCTCCATTAAAGTCACCACAGAGTTTTATTGTTTCTTAAAAGGATTACATTCACAGTATAATGGTCTTGTTACATAATTTTTAAAAATAAATACACTGATTACATCGATTTCAAAATTTAAACCAGATGTAACTTTTCAGATCCTAATTAGACATCAGGCTATTCTGTGTTTATGCACAGAAGTGTGGGTATTTATATGTAACGGGATATCATATACATGTATCTATAAATATGTGTAATACAGCTATTTATGATCTGATAATCATACCAGCAACTATAGATACTGGACTAGACTTAGCTAATGGTTTTACCCGTTTGCTTTGTATGCCAACTTACTGTCTGATGCCAACTGGATTTAATATAATATAAAATCTTATATAGAGATGTTAATAAATAATGCACATAATATACAGGTATATGTAGTTATAAAATATTATTATTCCAGGTGTCAAATTATTTTCAGGTGCCTTGTCTTCTGAGAGTCCATTGTGGGAAACACAAACTAAAATACTTGCTCTGATCCCAGTTGCTAGGGGCCGAGCACACCTGAACCACACGCAGGGGCAATGGCCTGGGGTCCTGGAGAGAAATTTGAAGATTCCAGAGGGCCAGAGACCAAAACAGTAACACAGACATTTGACCAAAGCCAGGCTGTGGTTTGTCAGAGCAGAATTTGGTCCTGTTATCCTGAAAGCGAGAATCACTTGACCCCATAGGACAACTCGGTATAAGCCACTGGCTGTCCCCTCCTTGTGGCTGGGAGGTGGCTCCTTTTATCAATTTAAAATCTCTCTCTCCGTAATTCCTGGCCATTTCCTTTTCTTCTCTCCTCCAGAAGGCTGGACGAGCAGGTCACGACCTTTCTTAGACTTAGGCTCAGCCCAGCAGAAGCCTTAGAGATAAGCACCAGCTCTTCAAAGCTGGCCCGACCCCTGATAATTCTGCAGAGGATTTTCTCAGCACTTTAGGGAAGAGGGGTCGGGGGAGCTGGGGGCCACAGCAAGAACTGGATGTGGGTGAGACCATGGCTCTGGGGGATGAGAAGGCACTTCAGAGTGACAGCTCTGCTGGGGGCCCTCAGGGAGCAGAGGGGCGGGGGTGGGGCGGCACAGCCTAGGCTGGGATTGCCAGGACGCGAGTCCACAGAACTGCTTTCTGGAGGGCAAATCACACTGAAGAAAGTCTGTTTCAGGCAGCTTGAGGAAGTTCTCTAAATTTCACTCTGGGTTTAGAATGATGGGGGTCGGAGCTGGGGGGATGGCAGAATCTGCTATATTCTTGAGAACTCACTCGAAAGAAATTTCAGCCCACTGGCATTTAAGATGATACACTAAACATTATTTGTGCATATATGTGCACGTCTACATGTCTAACATACAAGATAAACAACAGAGTTTATATCTTGAGAACCTCCTATGTGCCGGGCCCTTTAATATTTTTTATCTAATAGAATCCTCCCCAAAATCATGATATAATTATCAAACCCATTTTACAGATGTGGGACCTGAGGATCTGAGAGTTTAACTTGCCAGATGTAAAGCTGGGGTTTAGTCCAACTCCAATGCCCACTGTTTCTACCATTACAATCTGTAAATCTAGAACTTCAGGAATGAACAATGTGAGTTTAAAATTACAGACCACTGCCATGTCCTGGCTCGTGTTGTTTTGAATTATTTGCTTTCAAATGACACTATACCAGAATATGAAAATATATATGCTTTATGTGGGAAAGGGAAGGTTTTTGAGAAGGATGGTACTGTCCTCTCAAAGGTCCCTTATTTTGCTTGCTGATAATTAGAGCTTATATACACCAGCGCTTATTATAATCATAACAATATAATGATGTATTCAACTTATGTTTATTGTGTGCCTGTTATGAGCTGTCACAGGGAACACAGTGGTGAAGAAACTTACTAATGTCCCTGTCTTCCAGAAGCTTACAGTGAAATGACAAGTGATAAATTATCAGTGACTTTCTTTCCCTGAGGATGTCGTGTTTGTGAGTGGAAAGAACTCAGCTTCTTCACTTGGGCGAGCATTCACGTTGCCTCACTGACTTAGGCGGAGAGACGCAGAGTGGCCTGTCCTCAGGGACCTCTGTAGCCCGGGACTCGGGCACCGCCGAGCCTGACTGCACTTTCTGCCCCTGTCATCTTGGCCTCACTCGACAAATGGGCTCCATCTGCTTGGCCTGGCTTTCTCTGTTTTGCCACCATCATACCTACTGGTCCCCTCAGGCCTCACGTTGCTCATTTCATTGTCAGAGAGGGAATGAGTCTATCTGTCTGTTGTTCTCTCATGTCAGTTTGAAAATCCTAGGGAAAGGCACTGATTGGCCCAGTTTGGGTCATGTGTCCACCCCTGTGTCTGCCAGAGGTGGAGTGGGAGACTGAATCTGTAAGAAGATGTTCTCCTGGACCACTCAGGGTAGGAGAGCAGCATTTCCCAGGAGGGGACCATGATGGACAAACAATACGTGTCCACTACAATGGCAGTTCCTTTAATAGTCTATCACATATAATGGGCTTTTATGGATGGTATCCTACTCAAACTAACCCCATCAGCTTGGCAGGACAGAAATGATTATCCTCACTTGACAGATGAGGAAACTGATGTCAAAGAGGTAAAGCTAGGCCAGAGGTCACACAGCTAAGTAGCTGAGTCAGAATTCAGATGCTGATTTTCTGAGTTCAAATTTCAGATCATGAAAGAGATGGAAAAGCTTTCTGAATTTCCGGAGACAGATTCAGTTTTGTTTTGTTTAATTTCAGGGCTATATGTTTTCTTGTGTGTGGATGCTGTAAACACTGGTAATTCCAATACAGCTTTATAGCAATTCTCAAGTAACAAATTTATTGGTTCAGTAAGAGACCCTCTTCCCCAGCCAAATTAGAGGGCCGGTATTTTGTAATTGCTTGGTAATTTTAGGTGGTACGTGGCAAAGAGCATTCAATGGATTTTTCTAAACCGTCCACTATCACTGTGGGAAATTCTCCGACATCCATCATGGCTGTACGTCAAAGCTTTTTGTTTGTTTGTTTTCTTACTGAATCTCCTTCCAAAGCAAGGTTAGAATCAGGATTCCAGTACCATTTATTTCCTCGTCCATCTATTCCTCAGTTGACTCATCCATCCAAACATCCATGGACACGTCTATCCATTAGGACATCTATTCATTCAAAAGTTTATTTATCACATGTTGTATGCCAGCCAGTGAGCTAACTGATGAATGGAAGAGAGATAATACAACACAAACCCTTTCTTCACTGTGCTCTCAGTCAGTGTTGGACAACATCATCTATTAACAAATAACTCTCATACCAGAGGTTGCTCCACTGAGAACCCCTAGAATTCTGAGAGTGAGTAAATCAGTGGATGGAAAGTAGCAGAATATTTCCGGGCCAACAACACTGTCCCTTGACTATGATTTTATATGGCATTAATAGATTAAAAAAGGAGCAGTACAAGGACCATTGTCATAGAAAAGAAAGATTAGGAGACACGATATTAAAACCCATCTAACACTGATAGGCATCTGGGCCCATAATCATCGACTGCTTATGGAGGCTGCCTTCTCAGAGTGGCAAATCTTACCTCCTCAAATTCAGGTGCAATGTCCTCAAGTCATTCTACTTCTCGGTCTAGGCTAACCTAACACCATGTGTACAAATAATTTTAATCCTAAGGTGCCAGAATTTCAGGATGAGGCAGAGGGTAAGTTATTTCAGAGTTTTCATTTACTTTAGCATTTGCACCCGTATATTCTCAATTATCAATGAATGGCTTAACATTCTAATGTATTTATCAGTCTTTTTTGTACTTAATTTGACTCTGATGTTGTGCTTCCGGATTCAAGATTAAGGATCAGGACCAAAACTCTGGGACAAAAACATTCAATTGAAGTACTGTCCTTAAGGAGACCTGCCAGATGTCAGGTAGCCCATCTAGAAAGTGTTTCTATTTGCATTACAGGCTCATCTTCATTTCTTTCCCCTCATCCCTTCTTCCCCAACTCCATCAAATCATGGCTGATGCCAGCGTGAATGAAATAATTCAGACATGGAGAAGGAGGCACAAACTCTTGACAAGATGTAAAGAGCTTGTAGATGGGAAGTGGCATTTGAACTGAGTCTTAAACGTGAGTATGATTTTGACAGGCAGAGAATGTAGGCTACTGCACTCGGGGCTGGGGAAGCACGTGAATCACTGTGTGGAGGTCAAAGGCAAGGCATGTTCGGAGAAATGTGCATGGGGGGGCAGTAGAAGCTTGGAGAGTTAGCAGATGAAGATGGGAGTGTTGATTGGCTTGATATGGTGGAAATCTGCAATGCCCCTTTAAGGAATGTGGCTTTTCTTCTGGGGAAGAAGAGGTATTAAGCAGAGAGAGTGATGTGATCGGATGGATGCTTTTGCATGATCACCCCAGAAGCAGTCGGAAAAATGGACCAGAGCCTGGAGGCAGAGACTACAGGACTGTTCCATTGGTCCAGGATAATCCATTTCTAACTTTTGAGGCAGCATTAAAATTTCCAGAGACTCTGTGATGCTTTTTCTATATGAGGTCAGGCTGGCTTCTGAATCATTATAAGTATGTCCACACTCATAAACCACTCTGCGTGTTTTGATTTATTCAACCAGTTCTGCCAATCAAAGTGAAAATGCCAGGAAGCTGTTTCACATGTGTATGCAAACTTATGAGAAATTAAACTCTGCTCACAAATATTTACTGAGAGCAGATTCCCCACACAGTATCCTGCCAGACTCTTGCAGATGATAAAGAAAAAGCACAGGCTATGGGTTTGCTCCTCCATCTCATTTTATGGGTGGGGATAAAGCCTGGGCTGATCCGAATCACAGGCCACTTGCCTCCCTACTGGTCTCTGGACTGATTGACAGGGTCCTTGGCCTGCAAAGAACTGGGCGCCCCGCAGTTGGGTCTGAGATGGAGAAAGATGGGGAAAGGGGACTTCTGAGAGTAAAGAAGCATGGGGATGAGATCCTTTGGTAGATTTGGGATTCAGTCCTGAGACCGATCTTCTGTGGGACAAGCATCTAGGTTCTGATCATCTACTGGGAGCCATATCTCAGTGGAACTTTCCAGAACTGTTGCGGCACAGACACATACCTATTTACAACTGATTGGATCACAGCCACATAGAGATGATGCTGTCACCATCAGAGGCCAGATGGTATTCCTCTCTTGGAGGTAGAAGGGGTCACTTAGGGCACAAAGCAGGGTTGTCCAGGCTCAGGCAGAGTGAGTCACTGACTTGTCCAGGAGCAGCAGCTGAGGACCAGGAACCTGGGGGCTTCACAATCCTCCTGGGCCTCTTCTCTTCCCCCAAACCTGAACAGGCAGGAGTTCTAGGTGGCTTACTCGGGGCCTTGCTTCAAGCAGCTCTCAGGCAGTGTCAAGCTTTGCCTTCTAAGGACCTATGAGGTGTGTTGAGAAGAGAAGCCATGGGTCTGGAGGTGGGAGGTCTGGGTGAACTGTCGGCTCCACCCCCATCTCACCTGGAGAAATCCTGGGACCATGACAAATATTTGCACGGCATTTTTCTGTTCTAAGACACTTTTTAAGGAGCCTCACAGTCTTCTAGAGGAAAGAACTGAGACTTGAGAAGACACTGCCCCAGCTCCAAAGACTGCTAGATGGGAGCAAAGCTGGGGCCACACCCAAGTCTTCTCTCTGTAGTTCTCATGTCCTTCCTGCCAAAATAGAAAAGTCCCTTAAGCCTGGAAAAAAACCTCAGTTGGGATTTGTAAGCTAAAGACAAAACTGACTAAATCTTCTGTGATTTTGCAAAGCCTCACAGACTGAGTGCCTTAAGGAATAGAATTTTAGGAGTTCTCCTTGTGCCTCAGTGAGTTAAGGACCCAACATAGTGTCCATGAGGATTCAGGTTTGATCCCTGGCCTTGCTCCCTGGGTTAAAGATGGGGCATTGCGGCAAGCTACAGAGTAGGTTACAGATGCAGCTCGGATCTGGTGTTGCACTGGCCGTGGCATAGGCCTCAGCTGCGGCTTCAATTTGACCCCTAGCCCAGGAACTTTCATATGTCCCAGGTGCTGCCCTAAAAAGAAAAAAAATATAGAATTTTATTTTTTCGCTGGAAGTCTAAGATCAAGGTGGATGTTGGCAGAACTGGTTTCCTTGGAGGCTGCGCTCCTTGGCTTATAGACAATCCTCTTGTTCCTGCATCTTCACATGGTCTTGCCTCTGTGTGTGTCTGTGTCCTTATCACCCTTTCTTAGAAGGCCACTGGCCCTCTTGGATTAGGGCCCTACTTAATGCCTTCATTTTAACTTAATTACATCTTTAGAGACCCTATGGCCAAATACAGGAGGTACTTACTAGGCATTAAAGTTTGAATGTGTGAACAGGGGAGGGACAGTGTTCAGCCTGTAATAATGTTTAGCAAGAATCTATGGTCTGAAAAATCTCTACTCAACACGGCTAAGGGCGTTTTGTGAGGCTCAGTGCAGACGATCCATTTATTTATCCCACCCTAGGATGCTTACCAAGTCTCTCGCTACTTTAGATATTTCGAGACCGTACAGGATTAAGCATCATTAGCAATGGGACTCGGCAGTTACTATTATTTCCATCTCACAGAAGAGGAAAAGCAGGCCCAGGAAAGGGCATGAAGCTATTCCCAAAGTGGCACACATAGAGAGGGGTGGGGTGGGGATTCGAACTTGCATCTTTGCTCATTCTCAGTAAAAAAAAAAAAAAAAAATGCAAGTGCAAGTGGTTTGGATTCAATAGCCAGCGTATTCTATTCCTTTCCCACTCCCCCCAGCTTTCAGTTGCACTGAAATTATTAAACTGACAAGGGGAGGGGGTGGGTGGAATGCAGATACTCTTGCTTTCAGAAAATGAGGCTCCATTGGGCGACCCTTTCTTACCATCTCAGCCAGGCAAGGAGCCCCTATAGCCAGAGGGAATCAAATACTTTTCAAATGTCTCATTAAAATAAAAAGGTGATTCTTGCCTTGGTAGCCTGATAAAGACTACAAAGCAGCAACATGAAAACTCCCTGGTTTACCCTTCTGAATAGGCCTCAGCTCCAGCCGCAGAATGAATTAGCAGCCACCCCATTATCTGTAAGCCTCAGAGAGTGCAACCCAGGCTTTGATCTGCCAGTGTCAAGGAAACTGATAAAAACTCGTTCTGTTTCTAAGCTTTCCAGGCCTGAAATTCTCTTTTCCCTTCAGCACGCTATAAATGCCCCTCTGAAGTGGCTGGGCATTCTTTCACAGCCTTGTGTCCAATCTATTCATAACCACGGTTATCAATTATTATACCAGCTGGAATTTCTGAGGGCCAGGAGGCTGTCAGGAGCTCTAATTGTGGTTCGGGGATAAAAGCAAAAACACACAAATTTTAACCAATCATAATTAACTTATTCTCCAAGTGCAAGGGGAAAAAAAAGAAACCCTCCAAAACAAAACAACACAAAACCAAGGCTTATGAATCCCTCTCAGTAATCACTCTTGAAAGCCACCATGGAGGGGGAGGGGGCGCCTTTCTTGCCACGCTCGCTCCTGATTGGTCAGCCGCGCCAGGTTCCCCAGGAAGGAGTGGGGCCAACTGGCAACCCGAGAAGTTCTCAAATCATTGGGTCTTTTTTCCCTTAATCTTAAAAAAAAAAAAAAACTCATTTTTCAAAGTAGCTCGATGTTTTCCAAGCTTCTGACAGAGCCTTGAATAAAGAGGCATCAATTTCTCATTGAACCCAAACAACTGATTGAGTGATCCAAAATATTTCCTTAAAAAGGAGTTCAGTGGCACCTATCCCATTAATAAAGGAGGCGCGTGTGACCTGGAAGGGGGCCTGAGGGATCTGATCCCCAGGCACAAGGTCAGGCAGAGGGATGAGCTGAAGCCTTAGCACAGGGCCTGGCACATAGTAGGTGTTCAAGAGGCTGGCTTCTGTCCCTGCCCTGCTCTCTTCTTAGACTGGCCAATAGCCAAATGTCTTGAAGGCATCTGGCTAGTGGCAAAGGCATCTGAATGGAGGGCCCATGATGTCATGGAAAAAGCATGGCTTTGGAGTGTGACAGGTCTCGGTTTTTAAGCCTCTCTGGGACTCAGAATTATTTCTTTTACAATGGCCGTAGCATGCCCGATTGGTAGAGTTGCTGTTGGGGTTAAGAAAAAAAAAAACCTCCTAGGGAACTGCCTGGCACAGGATAGGTGCTAAATAAATCTCTTCCGTGGCTCCTGAGGGTGCTTGTGAGATGTGGTCTCAATAAATGTCATTTTGGCCAGAGGCTGCAAAGATCACCTCCGCCCTCCATCTTGGTACTTAGCATTTGCCCAGAATCCTTTAAACAATCTTTGTTAGGCCGGCGGATCTGAGGAAGGGTTAGGGCCTTTCCGCGGCAGAGATGCTGGGGACGTACATCAAAAGAAGCAACATCATGCGGTGCTTCCCAGGACAAAGGAAACAAGGCATTGATGAAACGATTCAACAATGTCTTTATTTCCACATGGCATTTCTGACTACAGAAAGTGACATTTGTACTTTGGTCATTGGCATTTAGCCTTGCGGAAACAACTTAACATGTTGTGTTGTGTTATGCCGGGGGCAGGGAATTCAAGAATCCAGCTTTAATTGTAACATTTGTTGATATAGCTGCTGCCCAGGAGTTTGAAACTTGGATTTATAAAAGATGTGAAAGTATTCTCTTGGTCATTCTTATTCACAGAAGCAGACTAGCTATGTCCTAAAATTTTTCGCAGATGGGCATGTCGTTAAAGCATTTACACACGTGGTAGGAGATAGTGTTCGGAGACACAATCCTCATTGAATCTAAGGTGGAGAATGAATCAGTTGAGATCGTTATTATTAGTCGTCCCAAGAATCGAACTCTGAAGTTGGCTTAACACCATCAGGGTTATTTCTCACTCGGAGAATATCGGATGAAGATGGGCATCTGGCATGCATCTTGTGACCATGCTGTGGAGACGTTATATCCAAGGTTTTTGTAACCTGGGAAGAGCTGGACAGAGAGGCAAGTGAATTCAAAACAGCTTCATCCCAGAAGTGATGTAAGTGATGATTTCCGCTCACTCTGACCTGAGCCGCCACTATGGCCACACTCTACTTGCAAAGGAACCTGGGAAACGTAAGGAAGCACACGAATCATTTGCTGAGTAGAAACTGTCTCTGCTGTAGGGGAAATTAGTGATGGTACTTTGGCTTTGTACTGTGATTTGGTGTGCGTTCCCAGGAAGGAAGGGAAATGAGTTGAGGCTGTTGGGAGGTAGGTTTCTGGATAGAGTAGCCCAAGCCATGAGGTTGGCCCCTTCAGAAAGTGTGTCTTGTCTCCAAAGAGCACAGGAACCTTAACCTGGGGCAGTACCAATGGGCTGGTATTTGGGGCTGGGAGATGCATGGGGTTGTCAGCATCAGGTAACGATTTCTGTGTTAAACGTAGATCAGGAAGGACCATTGGTGCTTCTGAAAGGGACTCTGGACAGGGGCTGTCAAGACTTTGATTAGGGGTGAGGACCGCTGCTGACCAGCCTGGGGCTCAGAGCTGGGATTCAGCTGCAGGTGGAAACTGGTAAGGCGTGTACACCACTTGTTGAAAGCCTGGGCAGATAGGTAGGTTAGCGATGTACCATGGGGGTGGCATAGGGAGGCTGTGGCCTTGGGTCAAAGCAGGTGCATTGGTGATAAAGTTCACCCCAGGAAACATCAGCTAGAGGAGGAGCAGAATATTTCCAGACTCTCCTTGAGAGTGGCGAGACGGGGTTGGGGTGGGGTGGGGGTCAAAACCGAAAACCCATCAAAGTCAGGATGGGCTGAGCCTTCAGGAGGCAGATATTTATGCCAATAGCTAAAAGGGCCCAGGGCAGCCTGGGACTGATAAGATATATAATGATACATAATTTTCTCCTGTACAGTGATATCCGAACTGAAAATAATTCCTACCACTTTATTTCAATATAGGTTTTTGATGTTGTTCAGCTTCTCTTTTTCAAAGATTAAAAATCTAGAGGAAGAACAAGATTCTACAAAGGATACGATAAAAGTCTGGTAGAGAAGACACGAACAACAATTGTGATTCTGGCACGTACAGTGTTTTTGATTGTCACCCATGAGTTAATTTATTCCTCACCGAGAGTCTGTTAGGTATGCAAGGATTATTTTTTCCCCCCATTGTATTCATGAGGAAGCTGGGATCTTTCAGGAAAACCTAAGTGATTAGTTCACAGAGAAGCAGCTAATACGTGGCAAGGCTGGAATTCAAATCCAAACGTTCTGTTTCTTGTTCTCTTTACCAACATGCCCCTGGGCAGGAAGCCTGGGAGGGCTGCTGGGGCAGTGGTTGCCTCTCCTCTTCCTCTGTCTCCTCTATCATCGTTACCCCATTGTCACCACCATCACCATCTTCATCCTAAGGATGATCCCACTGCCCAGGCATAGGCAACATTTCTCCTCGCAGTTTTACCTCCCGTGGTAGTGCGTTTGTAGAAACTGCTGCACAAACTCTCACCTACTTTCTAACCAACACTTGTATTCAACAATAAGAGGTAATTATGCAGTGTAGGAAAGAATCTGTACTACTTCGTTTTGCTTAGATCTCCTCTTTGGGTAGCAGAGAGGACTTAATTTTATTTGAGAAATGGGGGGAAAATGAAATTGGGAAGATGAGAATTGGCCGTTTGCTCTATTGGTGAGGAGTCATTGAGCAGCATGTGCTGGTCGGAGAGGGGTGAATCCGTTTCATTCTCCGCTGTCAAGGTCTACAGCCTAGTTAATGCTGCACGGCGCTGAATCTCTGTAGACGTGAATTCTTGGTTTTGATTTCAGCTCCCAAGTTTATGAGGCCTGCTTTTTCGCTGTGAGCTCCATCTTCTAATTCATCACCAGTTTGAACTTAGATGGAGAGAGTAGATACGACTATACTGTAATATGATTATAGCCCAGATCTGGGATCAGCTAAGATGGCCCATACAGAACCACCTGTGTTTGGAAATAAATGGTATTAGAACATAGCCATGCCCACTCATTTACATATAGCTTCTGGCCACTTCAGTGCTATATCTACAGTTGAGCAGTTGTAGCAGAAAACATATGGCCTGCAAAGCCTGAACTAGTTATTCTCTGGCTCAGTGGAGAAAAAAATGTCCTTATATTTTCTTTAGGCTCTCTCTTACGATGTTTTCTTATCGATGACCTATTATGTTCCTATCTAAAGTCATGCCTCCCCTATTCTAGATCCCATCCATTCTTGTCTATTCAAGGACATCAATAATGTTCCCTTCGTCAGTATTGCACCACTACTGAAATCAATTATATTTCGATTTAAAAAAATCAGAAGTTCAGGTATATGAGTCACTTATATTTGTACTTATGTTATATCTTCATTCTGTAATTTCAGATCACCATGCATGTAAAACTAACAGTGACCAAAACCTATTGCCTCTCTGCTGGATCATTCCATCAGGATCCAAACATGCTGTTTGTTGTTCCTCCCATCTAGAAAACAAAACCCAACCGAACCTTCTCGTGAGTCCACCAGTTACTGCCCATTTCTCAGTATTTCTTTACAGGGCAACTTTCCAAAAGAGTTGCCAACTCTAATTCACTTTCTGCCATTCTTCCTTAAACTTACTCCAACACTGAAAATGCTCTTGTTCAGATGCCCAGTGATCTCGTTTGCCACCAATGGTCAGTTCTTGGTCTTCATCCTCATTGACCTCCCAGAAGCAGCTGACACCTTCAGTCACCTCCTCCTCTTTACTCATGTTCTTCACTTGACTCCTGGAATGTGTCACTTTCGTATCTCACCTCCTACTTCACCTGCTGCTGCTTCTCAGCCTCTTCTGCCGATCCCTTTGCTTCTCTCACAGTCTTAACCGTTGCGAGTTCAGAATTCAGTCCTTGATCGTCTTCTATTCTCTTTTCACTCACTCTTTGATACTCTTAGTCAGTCTCATGGCTTGAAATACATCAAATACGCCAGGCGTCCTAGTACCACAGGGCTCTTGCCCTGGCACTCCATCCAAAGACTCCCAGAATTTTATCTTCACCCCAGATTTCCTCTTGTCCTCTAGACTTGTACCTCTCCAGCAACTGCACAGATCGGCATGGCTCAGATAGGCATCTCAAAATTAACACAAGCAAAATGGTAGTCCTAATAACACCTCCTTTCACTCCCACAGGAGTTGAGAGACTACCATCCTCCCAGACTTCAGAGCCGCAGACTTAAGGGTCCTCCATGACCCTTCTTTCATGGTTTCTATCCAGCCCACTGAGAGGGCAAGCCCGTTCCACCATCCGGCCCCCTTCACTGTTCACAGCTGGACTCCAGGCATCGTATCTCATCTGATTCCTACCAGAGTTTCCTAACGTGCCTCTCAGCCCTTACTTTTGCTCCCCCACCATGTCTTCATTCTATTCCTGAAAGAGTAGTCAGCTGTTCCTTTTAAAATAAATCAGATTATGTTCTTCTTTTCCGTAGTCCTCACTGAGTGAAAAAAAAAAAAGTCCCTAAAAATTCCGTAAGACCCTATGTGACCTGTTCCTACACAACTTAGCCCTGCCTCTCTGACCCCCATCTCTGATTCCCCTGTGCCCTTCAGATTCTCTTCCAGCCACACCAGCCTTCCTTAATGCCTTAAACACGCCAGGGATCCTAATACCGCAGGACTCTTGCACTGGCTGTCTCCTCTGCCTGGAACTCTCTTTCTGTAGACGTGAGTCTTTGTCATATATCTCCTGTTCCGTGAGGTCTACTCCAGATAAAATTGTTTAAAATTGCAAACCGCACCTCCCCAGCATTATTTTTCCTCTGCTTTTTTCATAACACGTCTCCCTTTCTAATACACCGTATTCTTCACTGACCCCTTATGTCTGTCGTTGATGGTCCTTCTTCCTCTACCAGGATGGACGCTCCTCTAGGATGGGGATTATTGTCTCTTCCTCGTACTGATTTATCCCGTGTGCTCTGAACACAGCCTGGCTCAGTGCAGGCACTCAACCAATATTTGCCCAAGTGATGAATCATTAACTACGAGGTAGCAATCGATTCAGATCTCAACTCTTAAAAAGAAAACACTGGCAGCCAGAGACAGACTTGGGAAACTGTCAGGAAGAGGCAGCCTCAGGACAACCCAGGATGTTTTGGCTTCCGTGCCGCTGACCAGCAGTCAGAGGTTCACGGGGCATGTGGCTGAGTGGGGCTCCCTGCATGAAAGGCCTGCACGTCCCAGATAAGGGGGTATCATGTGCGGTGGCGCTGGCTCTAATGAGGGCAAGGACTATTTTTACATAGCAGAGGGGAAGATAATCCTACAGACATGATGTAAAGGCCTGAAACATGTACCATCTCAGGGAAGCTGGCAAGTTACGTGTTTATCCCAGAGACACCTCATTCCCAGACGATGTTTGAAAGCTGGAGGAGGGAATGTAGAAGCTGTTCCTGGCCAGCAAAGAATTCCTTGTACTCTCATGGTGTTCCATGACCTATTAGTAGATTTGAAAGCTCTCCCACAGTGAAAAAAAATATAGTTCTGGAGTCAGAGAAAAGGTTTCAAATTACGTCTTTATTACTTATCAAAGCTTCCAGTGTGGGCAAAGTCCTGAACCTCTCAGAACCTTGATTTCCTTTTCTGTACAGTGGGGATAAACTTACCTACTCTTTCAAGATTGGGCTTAGGAGCAAATGAAACCATGCACTTGCATGCTTTTGTCAATTTAAAGACCAATAGAGTAGTTCTTCAGATTGTGCACAAAAACAGAATGAGTGAAATGCTCCTGCAAATTTGTGAAATGCTTCATCAAACTCCAAAACAACTAAAAATTATTTACTGTCAACTGCTGTGACCAGCCTAACATCTGTTCAGCATTGTGGAATTAGCAGGCCTGGAGTAAGGTCATTACCCTTGAGGAGTGACTGGCCTTGTTGTACAGACGTGGAGCAAGGCCAGACAGTGGTGCTGAGGCTCCCAAGTGCCTCTGTGTTGTCTTCTGATCTTATTTAGGTCAACTGGTATGTACTGGCTCGTTCTTATGCTCCAGGTCTTCTTGGGTCAATTACCTCATGGGCTACAATAACTGAGAAAATATTTCAAGATCTAGTTTGCAGATGTGGAACTGTGTCTCTGACAGGTAAAGTGATTTTTCCAATATTCTATACTTAGCAAGTGGCAGAAGCAAGCTCTAAATTTTTCTGATTTCAAGTCTTATGATTCTTCCATAATATATTGACACCACGTACAACATCCATCCTTCTTCACCTGCAGGCATGTGCTATTTTGGAGGACTGTGAAACCCCACTGAGACACACACCTATTTCTGTGAAGATAATGTCTGCTATAATGGACTGAATGTCTGTGTCCCTCAAAAATTCATGTATTGAAATCCCAGTCTCCAAGGTGATGGTGGTAGGACGTGGGGCTTTGGGGACGTGATTAGGTCACGAAGAGGGAACGCTCATGAATGGGACCAGTGCTCTTAGGAAAAGAACCCCAGAGGGCTCTCTTCTTTCTGCCATAAGCGGATCCAATAAGAAAATAGCCATTTGGGACTTCCTGTTGTGGCTCAGCGGTAAGACCCAGACTAGCATCCGTGAGTTCTCACTCAGTGGGTTAAGGATCCAGTGTCGCTGTGGTGTAGGCTGGCAGCTGCAGCTCTGATTTGCCCCCTATCTTGGGAACTTTCATATGATGCACGTGCAGCCCTAAAAAAGGAAGGAAGGAAAGAAAGAAAGAAAGAGAGAGAGAGAGAGAAAGGAAGGAAGGAAGGAAGGAAGGAAGGAAGGAAGGAAGGAAGAGAGAGAGAGAGAGAAAGAGAGAAAGAGAGAAAGAGAGAATGGCCATTTGCACCCCAGAGGAGGTTCCTCAATAGAACTCCACCCGCTGACTTCTGGCCCCCAGAACTGTGAGAAATACATGTCTGTTGTTCACAAGCCACCCAGTCTCTGGTACTTTGTGACAGCAGCCACGAGGGAGAAGCAACAGGGAAGTGTCTCCGTGTCATTTGGGACCATTTCAGGCCTTCCCCTCACTCATTTCCTAAAGAGCAGCAACTTTTGTTCAGAAGTCAAGTAAGATTATTTGGCTGGAAAAATGCTCGCTAGCATGTGACTGTCCACATACATTCACAACTACACGCATGCACGCGTATGGAACGGCTCGTGTCTCCTGTCACCTTGTGAAGCAGGAACACGTTCAAGCAGGAGACGAGGGTCTGCCGCCAATAGGCTCTGAAGTTCACCCTGCAGTCACTCTTCTCACTTGGACATTGAGATGTTTAGTTTGTGGACTTCCTGAGAGAAGGGCTGCCTCTGCCTCCTGCTCCCCTTCCTTCTCTCCTTCTTCACTGCCCCTGCCTGCCCTCCTTCTTTCTGTCATCTTCCACAAGGCCCCTTTTCTTAAAGGTGCAAGCACAGTGTTAAAACAAAATTAACGCTATTTAAAAAAAAATTGTATTGGAGTGTAGTTGACTGACAAAGTTGTGTTAATTTCAGGCAGAAGCCAAGTAAGTCAGCTAGACAGATACATATATCCACTCCTTTACAGATTCTTTTCTCCTATAAACTACCACACGTATTGAGTCAATTTCCCGTGCAGTACACCTGAAATTAGTATAATGTTGCAAGTCAGCTATATTTCAATAAAAAAGATATTATTATTGCTTGTAACGTGGACACAAATAAATAAATAGGCCATTCCAAAAACAAAACAAACAAAACACAATTAACAACAGAGCAGGCATGTTTTCTCTGCTTGTGAGCTTATTGCCAGGGAAGAATACAGACAAAGGACAAGCAGTAACAAAGTATAATACTGATAAATACTCTGACCTGGAGAAGCACACCCACTTCCTGTTACTGCCTGGATTAGGGGATGGCTTTATTGATCTTTGTATTTCTAGTGCTTAACACGGAGCCTGACACATAATAGGTGCTTAGTAAACGGTGTTTGGACCATTACTACAAAGAAAAGAATGAAAGAATGAGGAGGTTGAATTCAAAGAACACTGTGTTCTTCTAGATTTTTGATCTTAAATTTATGTGAAGATGATTTGCAGGTTAGTATGTTTTAATCTTTAAATTTCTGCTTTTATCTTCCTTGGATTTATACATTCCACAAACATTTGTAAATATTTGTGCCCAGGCACTATCCTAGGAATTGGTAAACAGCGTAACAGCAGAATCAAAGTCCCTACCTTCAAAGAGTTTACATTCCAGAATCAGAATGAGAAATAGTCTGTAAAGAAGTACGCATGACTTGAAAACTTGACAAGTTCAAGTAAGATGTCAGAGGGCAATAGAGATTCTTTTTCAGGAAGGGTTATAGAGTAAGCCTCTATGGGAAGGGAACATTTGAATGGAGGTCTAAATGCAGCAATATTTCATAAAAAAGAAGTCCCAAAGAAGTCTTTGGGAGTTCCCTTGTGGCCTAGTGGTTAAGGATTTAGCATTGTCACTGCCGTGGCTTAGGTTGCTGCTGTGGCTTGGGCTTCTGGCTCGGGAACTTGTGCATGCCGTGGGTGTGGCACAAAAAGAGAAGCTCTTTATACCACAAGGGATTGTGAGCCCGAGGCTGGCCCTTCAGTTCTGTGAATCCAGTCTGCACCCAGGCTTGAAATGGTCTTTGCCGCAGCTCTGCCACGTGGACATGTGGTCGTGGCTGGAAACTTCCCACAACAGCGCAAAATGTGACATGGTCAGACATTTAAAATCAAGCGGGTTTTGGAGTGCCTGTGTGGCTCAGGGAATCGATACCAGTGAATCTACTTCCCATGACTAGTGACCCTGGAATGGAAAGATAAATCTCCCAGGCATGAGCCTGGCTTTCAAGACCTCTATACCATACTGCATAGACTGTATTTGCAAACCTGTCCTAATACCTAGGAGTGATTCACTTTTTTTTTTTTTTTAAGGCCCGCACACATGACATATGGAGGTTCCCAGGCTAGGGGTCAAATTGGAGCTGTAGCTGCCGGCCTCCACAATGGCCACAGCAACATGGGATCCGAGTCTCATCTGTGACCTACACCACAGCTCATGGCAAAGCCGGGTCCTTAACCCACTGAGCAAAGCCAGGGATCAAACCTGCGTCCTCATGGATACTAGTTGGGTTTGTTAACCACTGAGCCGTGATGGGAACTCCAAGATTGATTTATTTAAAACCCATAGGGTCTCAAAAAACAAAATGAGGGGAAATACAAGCACACACACAACCTTTTCTAACTCTTTGTTTACAGTGTAGAGTGCATGGGCTGCCCCACAGCGGGTAGAATTGTAGGTGGCCAGTGAATGTTTGTCGAATGAATGAACAGCTGTACGTGGATAGACTTTATCCACTGAGTAGGTAGTGGGATGTTCTTTGGCAGGTTTCTTGCTTCTCAGCGCTTATGAGTCAAGGTCTGTGGATGGCTGCACCGTCCGCAGAGAGGACAGCTTGAACGTGACCTAAGGGCAAAGGAACACACTGTGTTACTTTTCTGGCTAAACAAAGACAGGAGAATAGTAGCTAAAAATGGCTTTCCCCACCTGTTTTATTTTCACGGAGACTTGCATTATAAAATCTGAATTACGTATCCTTTAAAAAAAGGATTTTGTAGTGAGAACTGCCAAATCTCTACTGGACGCAAAGTCCTAGCACAGCCCATCTGTTCGGCCTGGAAAGCAGGGTATTGCCTTTCTTCTGAAGGGACTGGTGGTGTAGATCTGATGTGGAGAGCATGCTTTGTTTGCAGAATTTATCAAGTCTTTACTATTAATGTCAGACCCAGGGCTTTACTCTTTATATACTCATTAAACCAACTGCAGTCTTCAATCTCTAGGCTGGGCTTCAGGAAAGCGACTGACATCACGCTCCGCCAGGGGCATTTAGGCAAAGCTGGGCGGCCACGATCCCGTGTGCTTTCAGTTGTTCTCTTTTTTATAAGTTATGTCTGGGCATTGACTGAGTTCCAGTTATAGTTGAGGCTCTACTGTGGAACTCTACCTATGTGATGATGCTCAACTTACTGATAGCTTGTATCCAACTCCTTTCCAAAAGATCTGTGGAACACACACACACACAAAATAGAACAAGATAAAAAAATGGAAGACCATTAAAGACACATGTTTGCTAACACAATAAGTCTTGCAAAATTAGAAAGAAACTGCTAATATCTAGGTGCATACTCTAAAGTCCTGCATTTATGCTGAGCTGCAGTTTAGACTCTGAATTGCCTGGTAGCTAGCAGAGGAGAAACATATGATCAGCTACGCAATTCAGTCACGTGTGGTGAAAGTAACTCAGGTGCAAAGGTACAAGCAATAGAAATGAGAATAGGGGAAACTTCTGGGGGACTCAGTAAAGACAATTAACTGTGTTGTTCTGAACCAAATCCACCGTCAGATTTTTACCATAAGTATCATAGAAGGAGTGTAAAATCGCGGTGTTGGCCACAGTTATAATGCCACAGCGCTCTGCACAGGGGTGATGAGGATGAGGGCCAACATAATATTATCCATGGACACGCTTTTGAATGGTCAGATGTGGCAAGAGTCTTAATGTAATAGACATTCTATTTTGCAACCCACATTCTGCATATTTACTTTCCATAAGCGAGCTACTGATAAATTCTGAAGAACAGAGAGTTTGAGGGTGCACTCTGCTGCATGATTTGAAGAATCTCAGCGCCTAGTAGTTGTTTATGATGTCAGTCTCCTATTTTTCACCACTTCTCAGGCTCCAGTCCCAGGTCTCTAGAGATTTTAGTCCTTCTCATTTTTCCTCATCAATGCCTACTCTTTGGAGAGCATCTGTGGTTACTCAGGGCTAATCTCTGTGTCCCACCCCTGATCCCCACCTAATGGGGACATTTAGAAACCATTTTAAAACTTCTACTTCAAAATGCCACCTAACAGCACTTTACAGAGGCTCCTAAAATCTCATGGAGTTCCCTGTTGGCTCAGCAGGTTGAAGATCCAGCGTTATCACTGCTGTGGCTCCAGTCATTGCTGTGGCGTAGGTTCAACCCTTGTCTGCGTGCTGCAGCCGTGGCCAAAACAAACCAAAGAAAACAAAACAAAACAAAACAGAAAGAACAGTGATCACAGCAGCACAATTTATAACAGCCGAGACATGGAAGCAATCTAACTGTCCATCAACAAATGAATGGATAAAGAAGATGTGGTACATATGCACAATGGAATATTACTCATCCATAAAAAATGAAATAATATCATTTGCAGCCACATGGATGGACCCAGAGATTATCATATTAAGTTAAATAAGTCAGAGTAAAACAAATGTCATATGATATCGCTTATATGTGAAATCTAAAAAATATGTTATAAATGAACTTATTTACAAAACAGAAATAGATTGACAGACATAGAAAACAAACTTATGGCTACCAGAGTGGATTACTGGAGTGTGTGGGGAGATAAATTAGCGCACAATATTACGTATAAAATAGATAAACAACAAGGACCTACTGTATAGCACAGGGAACTATATTCAGTGTCCTGTAATAAGCTAAATGGAGAGGAATCTGAAAAAGAATACACACACACATGCACACATAAAATGGAATCATTTTGCTATGTACCTGAAGCTAACACAACATTGTGAATTAACTACACTCAATTTTTTTTTAATTTTTTTTAAAAAAGAGAGTGGAACTCTTGTGAAACTCTGGGAAGAAATTCCATCAACTACTACACATGTCAGATACGTTGAAAATCATGATTTGTAACTAGCAGATGTTGCCCCTGAGAAAGATCAACCTAGTTATCCTGGGAGAAGATGGGGAGCTACAGTGCCCCTTCCCACAGGCTGTACCATGAGGAGCCGAACCCTCCAACAACTGCGGTTTTACACGGCCGTTCTTCTGTTCATTTTTGAGGTAACCCATTTCAAAAAAAGATGACGTTTTTCTGCAGCATCACTGCTCTCCACTGTCCTCATCCGAGGCTCCCATTAAATATCAGTGAGAGATAATGATCATCAGAAAATGAAAGACAAGTGACAAGAGGGGACTGGCAACAAATTGCCTCTTGGGAGGTACAAGAACTCAAGGCCAAGCAACATAAATGGAGACAGAAAATAGACCTGGGAATAGTGACCTGAGAAGGAGTTTCAATCTGTGCCCATGTGGAGAAGCAATGATTTAGTGGCTAAGTACCATCTCCTTAACATGGAAAAGAATGTGTTAACATCGGCAGCAGACTGCAGACCTACTAAATGATGAAATGTTATGGACGTTCTTTCTCTTTTTCTTTTCTTCCTCCCTTCCTTCCTCCTTTCTTTCTCCTTTCCTTTTCTTCCTTCCTCCCTCCCTCCCTCCCTGTCCCTCCCTCTCTCTCTCTCTCTTTCTTTCTTTCCTTTCTTCCTTCTCTCTCTCTCTCTCTTTCTTTCTCTTTTTCTCTCTCTTTCTCTCTTTCTCCCTTCCTTCCTTCCATCCTTCCTACCTTCTTTCCTTCCTTTTTTTTCTTTGTATGACCGTACCTGAGACATTCAGAGGTTCCCAGGCTAGAAGTCAAGTTGGAGCTGCAGCCTCGCAGCCACAGCGATGCAGGATCTGGAAACTCCCTGGACATTCTTTCTAAAAACAGAAATAGAATAAAAAGGTCCTCTATCACAATTACTACAAAAGTTTTTAAAGCAAGTTTTTTGTGCATATGTTGTACATTATCTGTCTTTTGATGTGCCAGGTATTGTTCTAAGAATTGGGGATCAAATAGTGTGCAAAAATAGACATGGTACTTGGCCTTATGCCGTGTACAGTCTGTAAGGGGGATAGATAGGTATTAACTAAATGATCACATGCAATATGTAAATGCCACAAAGACACTTTGAGTGTATGTAAATTGAGCATTGGCCCAGAGAAAGTGACCACAGAGCACAGGTGGAAAGATGTTAGGAGTTAACTAAACTGAGAAGGGTCCATGGAAGAGTGAGCTCAAGTGTCATGTTATAGGAGGGTCCAAAGGCCGGTGGAGCTGGAGTTTGGACAGGTGAGAGGTCGCGTGAACTGGGGCCAGTCACCGTGGCTTTTAGGCTGTGTGTAGTATGGAGCTGTATCTTTGTCAAGAGAAAAACAGAAAGATGCTGACTGTTCTCATGGATCGAGGTGGCGGGGTCGCTTCATGTTGCAGAGCAGGTCCATGTTGCAGTACTGTGGTGAGGCTGCCAGTGGGAAGGCGCGTAGACACGTCGGGGAGCTTTGAGCTCCAGGAGGACAGAACGTGATGTCCACTTGGACAAGGGTGACGGTGGTGACGGAGGCAGAGGGAAGTAGACAGGTCAAACTAGCGCAACGGCATATGAAGCAGAACGAAGGGGAACAGAACTGGGGGGAGGTGCGGTGCTCTCATCTGCTGGTGGTACAATCACCTGCCTAGAACCCCAAAGGTAACCAACGCACATTCTTTTAAATGAAGAAGTTTAATAAAAGGCAGACTATCTAATACGGTATGAAAACCCTATGTTTCAGCAGTAAACAGAAGGTACACTAAGAGATTAGTGCATGCATAAACAAAATAGTATAAAATACCCAATTGTGACCTAAATAAGAAATGGGGTGAGAACCAAAAAATAATGCAACTGCAAACGTTACTGACTGATCTAAAAGAAGACACGAACAGAAAAAAAAATATATATGGTAAACTTTAACCAGATGTGTATCTATGGTAAAAATATCAATTCTTTGAAAACTGATTTACAGATTGAATACCATACCAGTGCCAAACATTCCATCAAGCTTTCAGAAATTTTGTAAAATAATTTGGTAACCCATCCGGAAAAATAAGCAGATAAATAATTGGCATTGTTTTTGTTTGTTTTAAATTGTTGTTTTTAAGTAAAAGAATGTGGAAGGATTTCCCTTCCAGACAGTAAACCTTCTGAAGCTACAATCATTAAAAAAAAAAAAAAAATTAAATATGTAAAGGTGGTGCAAGTCTCAACTAACATTTTAACAGAAAGGAGGAGCGATCGCCTTGAAACAGATGGCAGAATACAATAAAAGTATCATCATAATCCCAGGGGGAAGGAGTGGTATATGTAACCAATGGGGCTGGTTTTGACATTACGGTTTTAGGGAAGACCCCCGTAGGAGTCTTGTTTTGAGCCTCGATGGTTGACAAAAATGATCACGGTTAAGAAAAAAAAATATTTGTGAATTTTCTAAGTTTGGAATTTTGCACTAGAGACTCAAACTCATGGAACTCTTTCATGAACTGTTATCAATAATAAACTTTAAGTCCTACTCCAACACTTTTCTTTGCAAATAAGAAGGGAAGAAACACCATAATACAAAGGTTTTATAATATTCCTTCTCAGCTGTAGGTATTACCCAATTTGGTTATAAAGCGTGATGAATCTATAAATTAATACATACTTTATCTCCGCAGGGTCCCCCAATATTTTTGTCCAGTATGTTCTTAATAGTTTTTGAGCCTTTAGTTTTTTTTTTTTAAGTGGTCCCTCGAACAACTGGCTCAGAAGTATGCTGGCACGCACACATATTCGGGGATCTTCAGTGTATTCAAATGGTGCTCAGTGGGAAGAAACACTAACGCGTTTTCTCTCTCCTCTCTCGGCCTTCAGTGACTAATTCACTTCTGTAAAACATTCAGAGTAATATACCTAAAGAGAAACATCTAAAGTTTATGCATATTTCAGAACCTTTCTCATTTTGTTTCATTTTCTTATGAGACCTACCATGTCTAAATACATTAAACGAAACGATTAAACATAGAATGTCGCATTGGCCTCAGGAAGAGGAAATGCAGATGAGAGCAACAACTACTGAATTCAGGAGGCCTTTCTGAAGATGTGTGGTCAGGCGCTCTGAGGCATGTGGCATAGAGTCAGACATGAAAGGGGCTTGTATCTTGTTCTTAGGACCTCACAGTCTGTGAAGAACCACAGTCAAGGGCTAGGGGAGCTGCCACACTCTGGCCCAAGACCCCTTGACCAATGAGACCCATGATTCTCTTTGCCCATGGGATTGCTTGTTCAACCAGACGGTAGAGCGTTTGTTCTGTGCAAAATGACAAGATATTTTGGGCATCAAGCCCTAACTCCAGGCTTGGTCTTTGACAAGCTCTTCTCAACCATAATCCAAAGAAATGATTCTTTCTAGCTTTAGGCTGGATAATCAGAATCTTGCTTTTGGTGTGGCAGCGGGAAGGCGGTTGAGAGCATGGGTCACAAAACTGATTCCAGTACTAACACTAACTTCTAATTTCAGTTAAAGAACAAAGGGAATTTTCCAAGAGTTTCCTTCCTTGGATACCTTAAAGACGCGGAAAGTGCACCAGTTCTGTTAACAGGGGCAAGTTTCATCCATCTGAGCCCATTCTCTCTACCTTCCTTGCTCAAGGAAATGTCTTTTAGGAAGAATGAAGAGTTCAGACCAGCATTCAACCCTTGGAAAACAATGATGTATACCCATTCCGGTCTGATATGGAAGAGAAAAAAAAATGTGATTTCCAAGTTAGAGGCATTTTCTTGCCTTCGCTGATCATAGCAGGTTAAAAACCCCCACTTGGAGCCATAAAGAATCAGTATAATGATACATGTCAGCTTCTCATGCCATCTATTAAAGCTTCAGTCACTCTCTATCTCTTTTCTCAGCTTAACAAAGGCCTGGATAGTTCTTTGTTTAGTATGAATTCCTTAGGACAGGTTCTCCCTTTCAAATGATTTGGCTAGACAGGCCTCGTGGGTACTATCCAGGGGTCACATATCTCATAATACCCTTGCTAGTCATTGATCTCTCACTATAGGCCATGCACTCTGTTAGGGTTTTGCCCGCATTATTTTGTTCAATTCTCACCACGCTTGAGGTAGGTTTCATAATTTCCAGTTCACATTTTTAAGAAAAATATAATTAATAATGGCCTTATCTGCCATATTCACCCATTTATAATGAGGTCAGTGAGGCTAGCTGCTTCTCTAAATAGGCAAGAGTTGGCAATATCTTAGAACAAATCTTATGTATTATGTGAAGAGTCACTAACGTGCCTTCCCAAGTGATAGAACTATAAGTATTCTGTTGGCTTAGGGGACGATTCAACAGAAGTTTGGGCTTGATTAAACATATTCACTTGCAGAATGAGTGCTGCAATGGGGAATACAGACATTTGTAACCTGCACACTCCCCTTAAGGCTCTCAGAGTGGTGGATGGAGATGGTGAGTAGTGGTGTAATGCACGAAGAGTTGAGTGATGGTACAGAGCTATGTGAGTTCAGTGACAACCAGTGGAGCTGCCAGCCTGGGCAGTAGCCCTGGAACTCTCAGGTGAGGAAAGCCTTGAAGAGTGAATGCATCTGTGAAAGCACGTTTGAGGAAGTGGAATTTGTGCTGGCCCTGAAGCCTGGTTTATCTGGAGCAGGACATCTCGACCCATATTAGTTCTGACAGCAAACAATTATCCCACATAAGAAAGATGCATCAGAAGACTGGGCTCATGGCACCTTGGCGTCTGGACTCCCTCTCTGCTTCTCTGTGGTTACTCTCAAATTTGTTCTCCTCTGAACTTTGGATAGTAGCATATGACACAGCAGTTCCAGGAGCCGAATCCAGGTGGGACAAAACACCCAGGGCAAGAATAGGACCTTCTCTTTCTCTGCTTCCTTCTTAGGAGCAAGGAAAACATTCCCAGAATTCCTCCAGCTGATTTTCCCTGATTTTTCACTGCCCAGAATTGCATCACATGTCCGGTACTAAACCAATCATTTGCAAAAGGAAGGAGATTACCCTAACTGGCTTGTTCCAATTAGGATTTATTCTTGGAGATGGGGATGGGGTGGGTTTGGGAGGGTGTGTCTTTCTGAAAATAATTTGGGCTCCCTTAGAAAGAAGAAGGACTAGAAAGACATTGTGCTGTAGGCCACTGAGTGTGTTATGCACATAGATTCATTTTGCATAGTTAACCTATGGAGAAGATACACTAAACAGGGGCAAAGGGAGGATGCCTCATTTGAGGAGAAAAGATTGATTTGTCTGAAGCTTGAAGGCGGGAGGAGGTGCTAGACCCAGAAGAGGATCATATCTGAGCTGTTGGTACCCTCAGCCTGAAGCTTCCCTCAGAACTTTGGCATGAATGCCCCATGGGCCCGCTGAGTGCATTTATTGGGTGCTGATGTGTTTCTAGTTAACTGATGTTCTAGCTAAAGGTGGGATGGGTGTTCTGGATGATGGCGAGTTAACAAAATGGAAATTGGCCATATAGAATAGGGTAAAGAGACCATCAGGGTTAAGAGACCAGGCAGCTTTTGCCTTCGTTCCGATGAGCACTGCCATCTGGCCCATACCCCTGCTGGCATTTCTGCAACTTGTCTCTTGAAGGGAACTGTGTGACCATCTCCTTCTCCAAGAGTCTGGTTACCATGGTCTTCCCAGCTGAAGTCAATGGGGTACCTTCTCAGTCAGTCTTCGCTATGAACATGGAACTACTTTTGTCCTCCCAGGCATGAACCAGACAAGGCATCTGATGGAGAAAAGGGGGCACTGCCACTGCCCTGTATGTGTGGTTTGTGGTTTGGGCTGTGACATGGAGAAGGGACAGGGTGGACTGCTTTGAGATGCTGAAATTCTTGCATGATAAAAGGACAATTATGGGAGTTCCTGTCCTGGAACAGTGGAAATGAATCCGACTAGGAACCATGAGGTTGCAGGTTTGATCCCTAGCCTTGCTCAGTGGGATAAGGATCTGGCATTGCCGTGAGCTGTGGTGTAGATCGCAGATGCGGCTCTGATCTGGCATTGCTGTGGCTCTGGCGTAGGCTGGTGCCAACAGCTCCAAATTAGACCCCTAGCCTAGGAACCTCCATGTGCCTCAGGTGCGCCCTAAAAAAACAAAAAGACAGGAAAAAAAAGGCAATTATGATATTGGAGAACTTTGGATTTCTTAAAATATTTCATCTGGCTCTCCTACCAAGTGTAAGAGGAAAGAAGGGTGAGTTTCCCCAGAGGAGTGGAAAGCCCAAAGCAGGTAGGTGAATTTTCGAAGGTCACACAGCCTGTAACTAGTGAAACTGAGAGCAGAATTCAAAATCTTTGATTCTCTGCCCTGGGAACCCCAAACAATGAATTAAACAATGCATATTATCTCAAAATTTCTGTAGGTCAGAAATTTGGGAATAGATCAGCTGAGGTTATTGTCAAGTGGTTGGCTTGGGCAAGGAAAGCCAAAACTTGACTGGGGCTACAGGACCTATGGTTAAGCTCAGGCACATGGCTTTTGGTAGAAGCCTCTGTTCTGGCCATTGAGGGGAGGCCTTGGTTTCTCACCGTGTGGGGCAGCCAGCTCCCCCGTAAGCATGTGGTAGGACAGAAAAAACAAGATGGCAGCTGCAATGCCTTTTATGACCCATACTCAGAAGTCGCACTCCATCATTTCTACCACATTCTGTTCCTGAGAAGTCCATCACTCAGCTCCGCCCACTCTCCAGGGGAGGGGAGTTAATCGAAGAATTTGTGGGCGTATTTTACAACTACCACAGTAGCCAAAGTGCAGCCTGTATCCTGACATCTCAGATGAGTTCATCGCAGGGAAATCACTCAGTCTGAAACCTTTAAAACACAGAAGTGCAGTTCACAGTAAGACAGACTCAGATAACCCGGTAGGAAATATTGGGCTGGTTGGGGCTGGGGTGGGGTGGCTGGGACCTGATGAAGGCGCATCAGCAAAATCTCAGTTATGCTGGTTGCAGAGTTATGCATAAGTGAGACAAGAGAGCGCCTCTTCTTACTGGCGGTGGGGAGTGGGTGAAATTTCCTTCTCGACACTCAACCCTGGGAACACACAATCCATGCTCACTATTAGCATCGAAATGACACTTCGTCCCTATTTCTGCAGGCCATGTGGCCACGGAGCACGTAGGTCTCTGTCTCAAGGAGTGATAGTGTCCCCATGATCAGAAAATATAAGATCCTTTACTCATGTTCCCTTAGCTCCTTCCAAAGGTCTGGAGAGAGCCCGACATTCCGGGACCAGAAAGGCAAGCACAGAGTGGTACCTCACCTCCCCCACCCCCCCACAGCCCCAGCCAGGGCTTTCAGTCCAATGCCTTCATCCGGGGAACCTTGAGAGAGCTGGCAAATACTCTACAAAGATAAAAGATAATTGAACAAGGAGTAAGTAGTAAACGGTGACAAAGTGCTATTTCCATAATAAGCTTATCTGAGTAAACTTTCTCAGAGCAGGGTGTGGATTTGGCAATAGTAAAGAAACAGGCCACGCCAGGAATGTCTGGGGAGCTAATGAATGCCCCTGAAGTGGTTGACGTTCCTATCTCTGCTTTGGATCCTTGCCACCTTGACGCTAATGTCAGCCGGTGTTTAATTGGCAAACAGGGTTTCAAAGGCTTGCTGGGCCCTGCTCCCAGGGCCCTGGGGCCTGTTAATGTTTAATTGTCATGTGCAAGGGCCCACTAGCTCTTGGTAGATTTGGGTGTTTTATTGCACTTTGAAAAGGCAGTATTATGAGTCTCCTTCTTGCTCCATGGGCATTTTTTACAGACATGCCTTGGAGTCACGTGTTGCTTAACCCCAACTCCGAGCAGCAAAGCCATCAAGTTAGGCAGCAGGAGGAGAGCGAGTCACCTTCAAGCTGGAAATATTCCAGATGAACTGCATGTGCCTTAAAATCAAGACGTATCCAGGAAGGAGTTTTCTTGTGGGGCAGCGGGTTGAGGACTCAGTGTTGTCACTAGTGGTGAGGGTTTGATCCCTGGCCCAGGAACTTCTTCATGCCATGGTCTTGGCAAAATAAATAAATAAATAAATGAAATACAAAGAAAGAAAGCAAGAAAAGGAAAAAAAAAAGAAATTCTCAGGGACTATCTGGAAAGACAAAAAACAAAAACAAAAAAAAAAACAGTGGGATGGGGATTTGGGCTAGGGGAGGAGAAGGAAGCATCACAAAAGTGAAATTACGAATAGTAGAAATTAGATAATTCTGCCCTTGAGTGTTAGTGGGTGATGGTGGCTGCTGTCCCTCAGGCTGGTTCTATCACTCGTGGCCCTGCTGGAAATGCAAAGGTTTTGGGAGTTCCTGTTGTGGCTCAGCTGTAATGAACCCGACTAGGATCCATGAGGATGCGGGTTCGATCCCTGGCCTTGCTCAGTGGGTTAAGGATCTGGTGTTGCCATGAGCTGTGGTGTAGTTCACAGATGAGGCTTGGATCCTGCATTGCTGTGGCTGTGGTGTAGACTGGCAGCTGTAGCTCCGATTCAACTCCTAGCCTGGGAACTTCCTAAAAAAAATTCCTGGTGCGACCCTAAAAAAATAAAGAAATGTAGAAGTTCCATGAATTTTGGGGGGGTTCGTTCCTATTTCTGTCTTGAAAAGGGTCTATCTACTTTATATTGTTCATGTAATTTGAAAAGCCAAAAAAGACCGTGGTAACAAGATCATATAGCCTTCATCTAATTACAGAGGGCAGAAGAAGAAATAACAGTAGACAAATACTCTTTTTCCCCCTTGAACTACATGGAAACTGTGAATCAAAGAGAAGCTTCCGACTCCCTGATGTTTGAAAAGCACTACTTTGGCTTGAATATGAACGATTTCTTTGAATTTTCAACGCAGTTCACTTGAATTGAACACAGTTTTCATTGACTGATTACTAAGTGTTCATATAAAATCATTTCTTTAGTTTTGAATTAGTGGCTTTCATAGAATTTGCCTTTTTCGTTGTATTCTGGAAATGTATCAGTTTGTTGTTTTAATTATCCTTTTGCTGATTGTGAATATCTCCCTAAGGAAGGAATACAAAGAAAAATATTTAATTACACCACTTGTATCAGAACGGCAAAACGTATATTTATCTTGTTTGTTAATTATATATGTCACAGCTAAAGACCAAACATCAGTTAATGTTGATGTTAGCCAGAAGAGTCTGGGAATCATCAAGAACTAGATGAATAATAATAATAATAATAATAATAATAATAATGATAATAATAATAATAAACGGACAGCAAATGGGAACCATGTATATCTTCTATAAATTTAGAGGAAATCAGATTTTCATATCAAGGATCTCTGAGAAGTCCCCTTCACAGCAGATTCAGTGATTTGAGTAACTTTCAGGTGGCCCAGCATGTGGTCAGGTTTTGAAGACGACGTGGCAAACACTTCGAGTCTTTCAAAGGATTTAATCTCTTCTCTAGTTCTCTTGTTTGCTTTAGGCCGCAAGTCTTTCCTCTCCACCGCCGATTTAGCAATTCTTCTTCTTTGCTGAGAGGTAAGCAGACAAACCCTTCCAATCAGAGCCAGTACCTTGAAGTTCAATCACATCCAGGGTTCCCAGCCCAGAGCTCCAGCCTCCTATGAATGTAGATCCAGGAGTGACCTATTATGCACAAAGCATCAGCCCTCCAAATCCATATGCACAGTTAATTAGGTTAGAGCCCTAAAAGGTTATGGGATTTCTTTCTTAATGGAAATGAGAAGTGGTAAAGATGAGAGACCTTTATTCACACTTTATCAGCTCTTTTAAATGAAGGGCTATATTATTCTCTGGATAGATTTACTGGGACACCCGTTATGCACCTCGGTCCTATTATCAGCAACTGCCGGGGATGGAGGCACGCACGGGCACTGCGCTCTGGGCTTTACACGAGAGGCCACACTCGGGCTTCTGTTATTAATATTCCTGTTTCCCATGTCTTAAATATCAGCAAAATGAGACAAAACGTTGTTGGGGATTTAAAGACTATCTGGGTATACGTTTTTCAGAGGAAACTGGATGTGGTACATTACCAAGGTTTGCAAATTTACTTTATGATAGCAAATGATTATGACCATTGCTCACCCTTTAGGAATCACGCTAGAGCAGAAAGCACGGGACTAGGAATCGGGGAGCCCTGCCAGGTTTTCTGTGTCAGCACAGTACAAGGCTCTGCTGGCAGGGAATTAGAATCTCGAGTCTGTTGACTGTTTTCTTTCAGTGTTGGCAAAGCCAGGGTCTATGTGTGGAAGAGACAGAAAAGTGGGAAGAGGGAACATTTTTCCCATTGTTGGGAAAAAAATATATTGATCCAGCCGTTCCTTCACTTGTTTATCCACTCATTCCTTCGCTCTATACGTGCATTAAATACCCACTGTGCGCCAAGCTGGGCTAGCTATGAGGACACAGTGAAGTGGATAGATGAGGTTTTTATTCTCAGGAAACTCACACTTTTTGGAAAAATAGAAATTAAAAAATTGATCGCGCAGTTAGTGCAGTTATTATTGCCATGTAGGAGAAGCCCAAGGGGCAATGAACTTGAGGGAGCAGAGGGGAGAAGCAGGAGAGGCACTTGGAGGAAGAAATGCATGTGCTTCCCTCTGGAGGAAGCACAGAAGTCATCGTGGTGATGGCACACGGTTGAGGAAGCACTTGCCAGGTGAAAAAGGCAACACGTGCAAAGGCCCTGAGGAAGCCAGCATTCAAATTCTGGCCCTGCCACTCTGTAAACAGTAGTATCAACGATTGGTCCTTCCTTCTTAAATCATCTGCCGGGGGGTATGTTTTCTCATAATGTGTGTTATCATATGCAGTGGGTCAGTTTGTCATGAAACTGAAGCTGGACTCCAGCCAAAGAAATAGGGTTTAGCTTGTAAAACTAGCAGAATCCCTGCTTACTCCTGCTACCCAGCCCCCGCCCCAGACAGGACAAATCATCTCTGTGTTCCTTCTATGCAAGAGTCAACTTCTGACGAGTGGGTCTTGGACGTCCTCCATACTGAGCTCCTCAAATCATTTGTGATGAGGGACCAGATTTTTAAAAATTCTGTTGCGAATTGATGTTTTCATAAAATATAATAAAAATGAATTACGAGGAAAATGATCGTACACCTTGAGATCACAACTGCGTCAGTTGCTGTACAGTCTTCTAGATGCTTAATCTCAGTCTCTGTGCTCATCTCATTGCAGATCCGTAACAGTTTGCAGACCATGCCTCCCCTTAAAGATCAGGACTCTTCCTAATCTTCAGATTTTGTTTTACTGACCCTAGTCAGCCTATCATCCTGGAGTAGATCTACAACGCTTGAAATTATTGACATTTCCTGACTGGCCCATTTTTGGGCAAGAGGTTTTCCTGTGCTCCTCCCCCACAGCAAGAAGCAGGATTTCCTTTGATAAACGTGCATCTCTAAAACCCCAAGGGGCACTTATCTTAAGTCCTGGTATTTCCAGGGCTGGCAGAGTAACCCTAGGTGTGCCCTGGACTAGGATCCTAAAACCAGCAGATACAGCAGGCTGAGAAATCTGGGCTGGGGAGTCTCAGCATTCACTTAGGGGCTGAAGGACCTGGAGAGCCTTCACTGGAGGCGTATCTAGGCTTGTTATTCTCTGGATGGGCTGGGAGTCTAGACGGGGGTCTCACGAGCCCTGCTGGAGGATGGGGAGAAAGACAAGCCAAGGCAAGAGACTGGCGGCGAGGCAGAAATGAAGTGGGGTCCCTGGGGAAATTCCCTTGAGGCAGGCAGGCTACAGGCTTCTGCAGCACAGGCAGACAGGAACCCAGTCACTGGGGAAAGCCAGGACCATGGCCAGACAGCAATCAGAGGAAGGGACCACAGCCAGAAAGCAGACCCAGAGAGCAATCATAGGAAGAAACCCAAGAGATGTCAACTCAGAGCCCACGGTGCTCCTGCCTGCTCTTACCCTCCTATGAGTCTTTATGGGTTTGTAAGACCTTAGGGCTCCGTGGTCATCTCTTTTGTTTCTTCCTCTATACTCTTCCCCTGGATAATCTTGCCTAACCACATGGGTTCAATTATTTCATCAAAACCCATAATTTACAAACTATATTTCTAACGCACATTATCTTTGGAGCTCCAGGTTATATGTCAAAATTACCCCTAACTATGGTAGGTTGAATAAAGTTTCCCCAAAGATGTCCACGTACTAATCCCCCAAACCCACGACTGTGTTATTTTTCATGACAGAAGGGATGTAGCAGAAGGAACACAACACCTTGATTTTAGCCTATAAGACTCATTTCACACTTCCGGTCTCCAGAACTCTGGGGTAAATCACTCATAGTGCATTCTGCTCAGTGTGGCAAAAATGAGGGTGTGCGGAGTTCCCAGCATGGCACAGCGGTTAACGAATCCGACTAGGAACCATGAGGTTGTGGGTTCGATCCCTGGCCTTACTCAGTGGGTTAAGGATCCAGCGTTGCCCTGAACTGTGGTGTAGGTGGCAGATGCGGCTCGGATCTGGCATTGCTGTGGCTGTGGTGTAGGCCGGCAGCTACAGCTCCGATTAGACCCCTAGCTTGGGAACCTCCATGTGCCGCAGGTGTGCCCCTAAAAAAAACGACAAAAGGCAAAAAAAAAAAAAAATTAGGATATGGGATGGCGGTGGGGTGATAAGGTCGCCGGGACCAGACTATAAAGTCGGGGAACACCACACTAAGGACCGCGGTGAGACCCTGTCCTTCCCACTGGCCTAGGAAGACAGGGCGCTTTCTCCTCCTGGCTGGGTCACCTCTTGCTTTCTCAGCCTAAAGGGATGCACGCAGTTTGTTTAGCAGTGAGTATTAAAGGGTGCGAGTACTTACCAGTCAGGTCAAAGGCTGGCCAGAACTGGCTGCCGTATCCTGGGTGCAGGTTAGCTCAGTTTCTACCTGAGCATATGGTGAGCCACGGTTGCTCACGAAGCAACCAGCAGCAGAAACGGAACTAAAATGACTAGTTTTAAGGATAGCTCTTGATTGAACTAAGCTTTTTGTTATTTCAGTGCTTCTGGTTCTAAATGTCTCCATCAGGAAAGAAAGTTTATAGGCTGGAGAAAAGACATATAACTTCTCATATTCACTTGGGGTTGCTTAGCCTGTGTCATAGGGCAAAGTGGATTTGGAGGCTGAAAGAAGGAGGTCAAGCATTTCAGTCTGAACTGGATGGGGATTGGCGCTGGAAAAAGCTGAGAAGAGAGTCCACCTGTGGGTGTGTCCTATGCTGGGGGTGGGGAGCCATGGGGTGGTAATCTGTTTTACATTCATATCTTTTCTTTTTTCCCCTTCTGAATTGTTGTTATTATTTTTCCATTTTGTTACTGTAAATATAGCCATTCATTTACTTCAAAACAATCACAGAAGGAGTTCCTGCTGTGGCGCAGCAGGTTAAGGATCCAGTGATGTCTCTGTGGCAGCTCGGGTCCGGGCGAGGTTTGGGTTCGATCCCCAGTCTGGTCCAGCAGGCTAAGGACCCACCATTGCCACAGCTGTGGTGCAGATCACAGCTGCGGTGCAGATCACAGCTGCACCTCAGATTTTATCCCTGGCCCGGAAACTTCCATATGCCATGGGGGCAGTCAAAAAAATAAAAAATAAAAATCACAGAAGAGCAGTGCTAAGCACTGTAAATGCAGAAACCATGGGAGATTTTAGGATCTTGAAATCTGGAAGAGGACATGTAACATCTGGGTGGGTACCAAGTTTTTTTCAGCTGCTTAACTATACCACCAAGGACCCAGCTCTCCTGCATTCTACACCCAGCCTCAGTTCCAACTTAAAACCCGTGTTGGGTTAAAATGATTGCCAGGAGTAAAGGTGACTCTTCATTCTCTTGTCCACACCCATGGGAAAGAGAACCAGCCTCCCCTTAAACCGTAAAACCTCTCTGGGGCCAGCTCAGATGCACAACCCTGGCCTGTAACTGTTATCAGTGAAATGCCATTCTGTGATGGATATAAGGCTGAGGTCCTGATATGTACTCTTTCTTTTCTTTTCTTTTCCTTTCCTTTCTTTTCTTTTTAGGGGCACACCTGTGGCATATTGATCCCAGGGTAGGGGTTGATTCAGAGCTATGGCTGCCAGCCTACGCCACAGCCACAGCAATGCCAGATCCAAGCCACATCTTTGACCTACACCAGAGCTCATAGCAATGCTGGATCCTTAACCCACTGAGCAAGGCCATGAATCAAACCTCTGTCCTCATGATACTAGCCGGGTTCGTTACGGCTGAATCACAACCGGAAATCCCTGATTTGAACTCTTGAAGGGGTCGGAGGTCCTAGGATTGGTTTAGACCAACCAGATTTCCCAGATGAACATGAAACCACACTGCTGGCCTGTGGTAGAAAGATGGAATGGTGTTTGGAGGCAACCACAGAATAGACCAGACTAGAACAGATTCTTCCTATTCTTGAATGAATTGTACTTGAATTTGGCATGCTCACAGTTTAACAAAAATCAAATACCGCCAACATAGTTATGGTGACAAAACAAATAGCAGCCATCCTCCCTTCCCTCACCCTGACCTCAAACCTCACAGGCAATCACTACAAGTCTTTTAGTTGTTTCTCTTTGGACATAGTGCCTTGTTTTGTCTTCAATAATACATTTACACCAATTTTTTCCATACTAAACATTATCTATTAAATTTCTCTACAAGCAAGAGAGGACATATCACCTAGGGTGGGAAACTGGTTGCCTGGGGAACTAACCTTAAATGGAAGGTTGGGATTTTTAGCCTTACCTTCTGACCTCTGGGAGAGGGGAGGAGCTAGAGATTGAACTCAATTACCAATGGCTAATAATTTAATCAATCTTGTCAATGTAAAGAAGCCTCCATAAAACCCCAAAAAACAGGGTCCAGAGAGCTTCTGGGTTGGTGGACAAGTGGAGATTTGGAGAGAGTGAAATGTGGAGAGGGCGTGGAAGCTGTGTGCCCTTTTCCCACACGGTGATCTATTCATTTCTTCCTGAGTTATACTCTTCTATAATAAATCACTAAGCTAGTAAGTAAAATTCTTCTGACTTCTGTGGCAAATTAATGAAACACAAGGAGGAAGTCCTGGGAACCTCCCATCCGTAGCTGGTAGGATAGAACCACGGTTGATAACCTGAGCTTAGGACTCGTGCCAGCAGTTGGGAAAGGGGAATCTAGTAGGATTGATTTGAACCTTCAAGTTGTAGGGTCTGACGCTCTCTCCAGGTAGACAGAATTAGGATTGAGTTGAATGGCAGGACACTCAGCTGCTGTCCCAAGCATTGTGGTGGCATGTGTGAGGAAAAAATGTAACTTCATCCACTGTAGCTGGTGATCATAACTTTCAGTATCTCAATATTTGCTCCAACAATTGAGTTATTTTATTCTGGTTATGAGCTAGGGGATAAATAGGTATAAGATTTTATCCCTGTACTCATGGAGCTCAGAGTCTGGGAAAGGTGGGTTGATGGATTTTCAAGCAAACATTACAAATATGAAGATGACTGTGACACCGAAAGTCCTCTAAAGGAGAGAATTTCATGGGCAATGAATCCCAGATAAGAGCCACAAGGATCAGGAAGCCTGATGAAAGAGTGGGGATACTTGAGTGTATATAACTTTTCCGTTAATTGATAAAAGGGTTACCCTTGGTTTTCCTGGAGTCAGGCCTATTTTTTGTCATCAAGGGACTGGCTTGGGGCAACCTTCAAATTTGGATTCTGCCCTATGGACACTGTTCACTTTATCTACACATGTAAGACTGAACTTTATTCCCCAGGTATGGTGCTCAGGGTTTACATACCAACCAGCACTCCCCAGGTCTCATATGTATCAAAAATTGGGCTGTTTCTTAAGTATTTATTTCACGAAATGCTTGTTATAATTTCAGGAGCTAGCTAGATCTTAATATTGTTTCTACTTTATAAATGAAGCAACCTGGAGTTAAAGAAGTATCTTGTCAAATTATCTGCCCTGGGTGCTGTGGTCAGAAACTGAACCGGGGTCTGTTCAAATCGTAAGATTACACTCTCAGCCACTAAGAGATATTATGTCTCATTTTCAGGGGACCAGTGGTGTTCTGGGTCCCTTGAACACACACTTCCATTCAGAGTTTAAAACCAGCTCAGACGCTGCCCTGGGTCAACCCTGTAAGGTAGGAGTTGTCTGGGTTCTTACAGGGCAAACTCTAGTCCTGAGGCTTCAGGCAAATGTCACCGAAAAGAACAAGGATTATACTCTAACCCTTTTTCCAGAGCACAGACCATGAAAGGGCAATAGAGAATTGAGTTTCTCCCTACTGCCCAAAGCTCTGAGTTGGTTAATGAAATTGATAGACAGGAGGGGCTCCTGGCCCCTGGGGTTTATTAGGCCGTCTTTGAGCTGATCCAAACTGCAGGCATTCCAGACAGAGGCCACAAACCACAGGACTGAGGCCCCACTGATCTCCCCGCTTCTGAGGGGCCCCACAAGACAGGCAGACCCTGTGGCCTCAGAAAGAGTTATGAGCCTTGGCATCCTGTGGCTCAAGAAACAGGCATCTTCCCTCAGTCAACTGCCCTCCAACTTGCTGAAAACATGATTCATGGTTCATGAGAACTATTTCTTTCTTCAGAGGGACACTTTGACTTTGCCTTGGGCCCAGGAATAAACTGGCCACAATCAACTCCCCTGAAGACGTGGTTTCCCCACCACATAACTCTTCCTTCTGGGGACAATGGCTTTTTTCAATGTGGTAAAGGGGAAGTTTAACCAGAGGAAAAACTGAGCCCACGCTGATAAAACAGCAAGGTTATCAAGGGGCTGCCAGGCCTGGGAGCTGCAGCTCCCTTGCCTTGCGGTCACTTTTATAAACTTCCCATCGGCCCCTCGGTGTGGAAATGTTCCCCAGAACGACTCTCCAACTTTTCTCCATGCCCTGTGTAGTTATGTTTCCCAAAGCTCACAATTACACATTTACCTAAGGATGGGACAGTCATCTTTCTGGGGGCCGCCTTGTGTGGCATGGCAGAAGCCACTGTGACTTGGAGTAGCTGCTGGCATTGATTATTGAATGCCTACTATGTGCCAGCAAACTGTCCTAGATGCTTTTGGTTTGTCCTTCTATTTAATCCCCACTAAACTCCACCAGAAGAGTAGTATTTGTCTATTTTCAGAAGTGGGTTCAAAGAATTAAGCAAATGTCTTAAGGTAACATAGTTACAGAGCAGGATTTAAACTAAGACTGTTAGATTCCAAGGAATGCCCTTAAACTGTCTCTCCGATGTCTCTCTTTTAATATGTAAACCAGGTCTCAGAGAACAGAAAATGGAACCTACATATGCTTTGTATGGAATTCAGACAAATTTGCAGTTGTCTCTAAATCAAAAGTATAAAGATTTCCTTTTTTCCTTTCCTTTTCTTTTTCTTCTTATGGCTGCACCCGTGGCATCTGGAAGTTCCTGGGCCAGGGATTGAATCCAAGCCACGACGGTGGCAATGCTGGATCCTTTAACCCACGGTGCAGGGTATCAGATCCTCACCACTGCAGCAACCCAAGCCACTGCAGTCAGGTTCTTAACCTATTGCGCCACAGCAAGAACTCCATTAAGTTTTTCCGATTAAGAAACTGAGATGCCTACGTTTCTGGTCTCCGGGCGGGGAGCATCATTCAACCACGTTACCCTTCACCTGCAGGGAGATCTTTTGGGGGTGGAGATGGAATAACGTGGAATAGGAAGAAAATTCTAAGGGGAAAAGCAACCTGAGGTTGACCCCTAGCCTCTCTTCCTTCCTAACCATTCAAGGATGAGGGGCGTCCCAGGAAGGCTCCCCATGCCAGGACGCCTTGTCCCTCACAGGCTAGAGTTCTCCTGGTGAGTCTGGAGTAAAGCAGCCACTCGCTCTGGGAGCAGCAGGACCAAGGAGTCCTAGAGGCCACCTTGCTCACCTTCTCACTCTCAGCCGAGCTTCCGTCAATCCTAACCAGTTCACAGTAGGAAAGAACACTTACCCTCTACAAGCACATTATTTTGGTATGAGTTTTACAAGACAGATTTACTAGACAAATATTTACTTGGGGTCTTAAGCAGTAGGCACACACTGAAATTGCACAAAACGGTCTGTAAGAATATGGGAAATTATTGGAATCACTGTATTTTTCCCTCTTTAAGTTTTTATTTGGGAGTTCGAGTTTTTTGAACATGAGCTGCCTGTTTTCCTTCCCTGGAGTCCTGCCATAAAAGCTGTGCTTTCCTTTATCACACATACAAAATTTTTTAAAAATTTGATATGTGATTTATATACATATGACAAATTAACAAGATAGATAGAAGTGTTAATTGAAAAAATAATACACACACATATATATATATATATATGAGTGTACATGTGAATATACGGATTAATATATAGGTGCCTAATCAAACAGTCTTTAAACTGATAAATGTATATTATCGTAAAAGCTTTGAGACAACTATAATCTAATGGGGGAGACAGATGTGATCAGAAAGCGGAGCAAAGTACCACTGGGGTGATGAAAACACTCTATTTATGCCTGGCCCTTGGGAGGGGGCGGAAAGCGTGCAGAAGGAAAAGATATTATTATAGTAGCGGTGATAGTAGTAGCATTAGATAAACAAATCAATTATTCATACATTAAAATCATCGTTAGCTATTATTATTGTTAATTATTTAGCTGTTGTTAGTAGTAACACTATTTAGATAAATTTATTTGAGTTTTCAGCGTTTTATCCTCCCTTTTCTTTTTATAGGATGTTGAAACATCTTAGAAGCTGCATCCAGAACACTATTTCTTCTCCCTTTTTTTTGTCTTTTTAGTGCCGTCTCTGCACATACGCAGGTTCCCAGGCTAGGGGTCCAACTGGAGCTGTAGCTGCTGGCCTATACCACAGTCACAGCAACGTCAGATCCAAGCCGGGTCTGCGACCTGCACCACAGCTCACGGCAACACCGGATCCTTAACCCACTGGGTGAGGCCAGGGATTGAACCTGCATCCTCATGGATGCTAGTCAGATTCGTTTCCTCTGAACCACGGCAGGGACGCCAAGAACCCTCTTTCTAAGGATAGAATGATCCTGTACAGTGAAGGCCTGACAATGCTGGAATGTGTCTCACCCCCCACCCCCAACAACATCCTCTGTACTGCCCACAGTTTAGGAATTGTCCATCCTCTTCCTGGTGTCACTCTAGGGTTCTCTTGCTCCCTTGTCACCAGTCTCCACACATCAGCAGATCATCGAAATGTCCTGTGGGGCTGACCTCCTAAATATTCTGTCTGTTGCCTCCTCTGACTCTGCTGGTATGCTCTCTTTTCAGGCCACCATCGTTTCTCGCCTAGAGTACCGTGGCAGCTTCCGAACATTTCTCTTTGTTTCCAGACTCACCTCTTCTGTTCAGTCTCCAGACTACAGAGTGAATTTCCTAAAGCACAGCTATGATCCAGTCACTCCTCTTGTTGACATCCGCCGTCAGTCCCTCACTCCCTGACTTGGTAAGCCATGTATTAGGAGCTTTGAAACTGTGAGCGATGAAAAGCAGGTTTAAGTGTCAGCTGAAATCATGGCTGTGACCCTCTGAGTTTCGGATACCAGCTACTGCCTCCAACCATCAACTCTTAACCAATTTCCAGAATTTCGTGTTTCAGTTGTTTAAAAACAGGCCTCAGTAACAACAAAAACAACAACAAGTTTTCTCCCACCAAGACTTAAAATTTATAGCCAATAGAACTGTCCAAAAAATGTGTCGCCTTAGGAAAATTGCATTTATTTACCCTAAACCCAAAGTTTGTGGGAGGACATTTTTTAAAAGACTCAAGATATATCTGTTTTGTACTTCAAAAGCCATTTGGTCCTGGGTCCAGCAGGCAAAGCGGTGATTAGGGTCCCATGTGGAAGAAGGCGGGTAAGGCTAGAACGCGCCCAGTAAACATGAAACACCATCCGCAGAGCTCCGCTCGCTCCTGCTGCTCTGGTGAGCCTAATTGGAGGAGAGCAACCTTTTTGAGAAAGGAAAGAAATTTCTGGATTTGAAGCAGATGTCTGGACCTTGCCGAATCTACAATGCAGGCTTTTAAAGGAAATATTGCAATAATTAGGAGTCCGGTTTGAAGTCAACGTGTTGCCGTAAAAATTAAGGATGTTTATAACTGTGGGAAGGTTCTCTTTAAAAACCCAATTCTGATTCCAATTTGCTAGCAAATTGCATCCTGGCCCCATGGAAAGAGTGATCAGGGGACCTGTTTGATAGATCAGGATCCTCCGTGTCCGATGAAGTGGAGGGTATTCACTGCTGTTTATGAAATATAAATAAAAAATGCTCATGCATCATCCAGAAGTCATTTGTGGAGTATTTGGGTTTTTTTTTTAATAACTCAAAAATGTAGTTTGAGATTTGGAACCAAACAGAATGTTTTCTCAGTTGATTTTTAAAAAAAGAAAATGAAAAAAAAAAAACCCAAAAAACCAAACAGAAGACTTGGCTTTCCTTGTGTGGTCCCTGGAATGGGAAATCTAGTATTTGCTAAAATTACCACAGCTTCTTAGATATTGGTTAGTCATGAAGCATCATATTATACTCAATTTCAGGTTATTCAAGGACAAGAAATTAGACAATTACGGATTGAGTTTCCCTTCAGTCATGGATAATTATTAAATATCAGGAAAAAACAGTTTGACTTGCATATGCCAAAAAGGAAAAAAAAGAGTCTTAAATTCATCAATTAGTCCAGAATAAGATCTTTGGGAAACACTGTAGTGAAGGGGAATGGGGTTAGGCATACCCGAGTGCAAATCCAGTTTCTATTACTTAGTAATCATGTGGCCACGTGTTTTTCGAACCCTGATTCTTCAACCCTGATATTGTCCTTCTTGAGAATTCCCACTGTGGCACAGTGGAAAAGAATCCGACTAGGCTCCATGAGGATGCGGGTTCAATCCCTGGCCTTGCTCAGTGGGTCTGGCATTGCTGTGAGCTATGGTGTAGGCCAGTGGCTGCAGTTCCAATTCGACCTTCAGCCTGGAAACTTCCATAGGCCACAGTGCAGGCCTAAAAAGCAAAACAAAACAACAAAACACTTTCTTTTGTTGTTATTTTGAGAATTGATTTTAACATCATATGTTAAGCCCTTGCCATGGCCTGGGCACACTGTGAGTAAGGAAGAAATTGTGATCCCACACACACCGCCCACACAAGTGGCTTTACCTGCCGGACTCTAGTCTTGTATTCACATATCAGTAGGTCAATGCCATTGCTGGAACAGTATACTTTATAGCGACTCAGGAAAGGGAGAAAACTGTAATGGCTAAATGTTCCCCCATGTCCCTTCTTTTAGTAGTAGGACCCCAAGTTCTAGTTGGTCAGAGGACTGTTCAGCTGGAGACTGCCCCCCTCCACTTCTCTTGCAGTGAGGAAGGCCAGACAACTGGACTCAGTCCCAAGGGATGTGAGTGGAAGAGATGATGGGCGCGGGTTCTATATCAGGCCACTCACCCTCCACCTCTGCTTTCTCACCTCCTGCGGCTCAAAGCCTGTCCACAATGGTGGTGAGCAGATTTTATTCCATAGATGGCGACAACACTTCGGTTCATGGAGGAAGGACACCAGAATGGAAGGAGCCTAAGTCCCTGGATGACTCTGTGTTTCCCATTCTGGAACCATCTACCGCTTCAGAATTTTACATGCAAGAAATGAAGAATGCTTTCACACTTCAGTCATTTTTATTTTGCTTACCGGTAAAGCACTTAAATATACATCCTGACTACTATAGAAATGTCCCCATATTGTGTTCTAAAACACTAACTCAATCGTGTCAGCCCTCTGATCCAGAAGCTCCTGCATTGTACATCACTGAATTTTGTTTAGGGCATCATACTTGTGGCTGGTGGCAGGCAGAATTAAAAACGGTCAGCTCTGAGGCAGAGAAGAGACCAGCCTAGCTGCCGTGGTGGGTGAAGGCTGCAGAACAAAGGGAGATTGAGACTAACATGAGGGGCTTCATATGATTACAAAACATCTTCAGATTGTTAGGCTTAGGAAGTAATTCTCAAATTTTTCATCTAGCCTGGCTGAATACAAATGCTTCTATTAAATTTATCTCTATAGGCCTTGTTTTTTAGCTGTCCCTTTTGAGTATGTAAACAAACATTGAGTCGGCACTGCGCGTATTTTTTAAGTCCTGCCTCAAATGATGTTCCCACCAGTTTATTTTTTTCTTTCAGTTTTTTCTTTTTAATTGAAGCATAGCTGATTTACAATGGTGTGTTAGTTTCAGGTGTAGGTCAGTGATTCAGTTTTATACATACATTTTTTCAGATTCTTTTATAAATGATTACAAAATATTAAGTATAGTTTACTATTCTATGCAATACGTCTTTGTTGGTTATCTGTTTTACACATAGTAGTGTATATATGTTAATCCCAGACTCCTAATTTATTCCTTGTCCTTACTTCCTCTTGGGTAACCATACGTTTGTTTTCTACGTCTATAAGTTTCTGTTTTGTATGTAAGTTCATTGGTAACATTTTTTTAAGATTCCACATATGAAAGATATATGATATTTGTCTTTCTCTGGTTTACTTCACTTAGTATATTCTTCCAATTTAATTGATATACAGCATTATATAAATATAAGGTGTACAGCATAGTGATTTGACTTATATATGTCATGAAATGATCACCACAATATGTTTGGTGAACATTCATCCTCTCACATAGATACAAAATTAAAGAAAGAAAAAAATACCTTTTTTTTTTTTTCCCCTGGAGATGAGAACTCTTAAGATTTACTCTCTGAGGAGTTCCTTCCCATCGTGGCTCAGTGGAAACAAATCTGACCAGTATCCTTGATGACGAAGGTTCCATTCCTGGCCTCACTCAGTGGGTTAAGGATCCGGCGTTGCTGTGAGCTGTGGTGTAGGTTGCAGGAGCGGCTCGGATCCTGTGTTGCTGTGGCTGTGGTGCGGGCCAGCGGCTACAGCTCTGATTCGGGCCCTAGCCTGGGAACTCCCTGATGCCATGGGTGCAGCCCTAAAAAAAAGGACAAAAAATTAAAAAAAAATATTCTCTGAACAGCCTTCACATATAATACACAGCAATGTCAACCATATTTAGCATGCTGTACATTAAAACCCTAGTATTTACATTATAACTGGACGATATAACTGGAAATTGACTACCTTCAGATTCTCTCTCTCCTCTACATCCCACCTCTGGTCACCCAATTTTTTTTTTCTTTTTCAGCTTTTATGTATTTATCTATTTATTTTCTCATCACAAGTCAATTTGGCCACCTAATTCTTAAAGACTCCTCTCATTTTCCCTGAGTTATTTCAACCAGGTTGAATTGCGAGTTCCCCAATGCTCCACAGCCTTTACAATTACTCATTCACTAACTCAGAGTTCATTAATTTTACAGAGTCTTATTGAGCACTTACTTGGTGTCTGGTCTGTGCTAGATACTGAGAATAAAGATGTGAATAAAACTTGACCCTTATTGTCATGTGGAGTCTGCAGCCTAGAATCTTTAATACCCATTGATAATGGCAACGCCTGGGCTTCCCCTCCATGAGATATTTTGGAAACGCTACAAATGAGATAGGCTTTGTCTTCCAGAAGCTCATGATCCATACGTAGTTTAAACACGGTCCTCGTTTAGTTCTGCCTTGTAATTACAGATGGTTGTGTTGTGTGCTTGGCCCTATCACTAGATGGCAAGTTCTTGGCTGGTGAAAACTGTGTTGAATTTATGAGTTCTTTGCTGGTAGAAACTGTGTTGAATTTATCTCTAGTTCTTTCCCTCTTCATAGCAAATATTTCTTGGCTAGTGCATAATTAATACTCTACAAACGTTTGTTGAAATTACATACATTCAATGAAAGATATCCCTTCAAAATTAGGCATCTACATTCTATACACAGAAAGTACATGAGCAGACATTTTTAATTTCTTAATCATTGAGCCCCGTCAAACTAATTATTGCCAAGGGAATAATTTTAAAACAGAAAACAATCACATCTACATCAACGCTCTTCCTCATTTTTCCTTTGCTAATGGTAAGAGATGGCGATAATTCACTCTTAGTGTTTTCCAGAAACACTTTCCTTTGCAACTAGTAAAAAAACTCAAGTGGCTTTTATACGTCATTTATGAGGCAGTAACTATGTAAGTAGTTTTTACACTTCATATATCAGTATATATATATATATATATATATATATATATAGCAACAAAGGTACATGTGTAAAAGCTACTTGGAACTAATTTTTCAGGACAATTTCAATTTTCAGTACCACAATTCTCATTCACACAAAAGAGAAAAAAATTCATGTCTAAAGACATTTCTTTAATAGTAACTCATTTTGTATAGAGGATAAAACAAATTTAGAAAACTTGAACTTAAAGTACATTCCCACATCCCCACAAAATACTGACTATAATATTACATTCATTTTTCAGCAATGTTAATCAAGTCTAGTACATAGTGACACACACAGGCCAGAGCAACACTGCCTTTAGGATATACCAATTTGTCTAAACTCCCAACAAATAAAGAGAAGATTTAAGAACTAGTCTTAAGGAACGAGTGTAAGGAAACCCTTAAAATATCCTGTGGAGGCCCGAAGACATGTCCTAAAGAGAGCATCAAATAGAAATACTTGCCTAATACTAGCCTCAGTTAAGTATGGCATCTCCGGCAATTAGCCCAAATGTGGAAACCAAGAAACTAAACTAGGTTTTTACTGGTGATTTAAAAAGAAAATAGAGAATTTGTTTTAGGTGGAAGGCGAAAAAAGTCAAAATAACTGTCTCATTAGGGAAACACTCCATGGCCTTCTTTAACTCAACATGTTCTTTATGGTTTTCTGCTTAGACAATGAAAAGAACTTCTTAACTGGCCTCCCTGCCTCCAGATTCCCTACACAACATCCCTTCTGAATACTGAGGCCAGAATGAGTAGTCTAAATTGCAAATCTGACCTGTCACTCCTCTGCTTAAAATCATTTAAAAGTCTCCATCACTTTTCAGGTTTCACAAGATGGTATAAAACAGTGGTTTCCAAGCTTGGGCCCAGTGGTTTCCAAGCTGGTACACATTGTGATGTTTTTACTGGTCCCTGGATAAAGGAGACAAAAGAAGTGCAACATGGCAAACAAAGCTAAATTCACGGAAACTTCTTCAAATTATTAAACACTCTGTTCTTTATTCTAAGGTAATAAACTTTTTAGAATCTCCTTATTTCATGAGAGAATGCTTATTGGCTGTCTATCCTTTATTTCAAAAGCTATTAGTTGGTAAATTTAAACTTCGGCTTGCCCAGGATTCTGTGACCCCTTCTTGCTGCCTGCAGTGCCCTGTCGTTGACCATGAAGAGCTTTCTGAGTTTCTGCCGTGTCCTCCATCAGACCCATGGTCCGAGGTGTCCATCACTAACCTCTCCTCCAAAGTCACTCCCACTGGCTCTCATCTCATTTTCCACGCTGCACAAGAACTAAGGCAACCTCGGAAAAATAAGGACACTTATCTTCCTACCTGTGCTCACTTGTGCTTGGAACTGGACTGGAGTCACTCTCTCTTCTCAGAGGCAAAAGAGAGAAAGAGGAGCAGGAAAAAAGAGTCCCCTTGCCCATTATTTCACTTAATTATCCTACTAATTGCTTTAGATATTTTTTTTTTGTCTTTTTGCCTTTTATCTAGAGCCGCACCCGCGGCATATGGAGGTTCCCAGGCTAGGAGTCTAACAGGAGCTGTAGCCACCGGCCTTCGCCACAGTCATAGCAGCGCGGGATCCGAGCCGCGTCTGCAACCTTCACCACAGCTCACGGCAACGCCGGATCCTTAACCCACTGAGCAAGGCCAGGGATCGAACCCGCAACCTCATGGTTCTTAGTCGGATTCATTAACCACTGAGCCACGAAGGGAATTCCAATTGCTTTAGATATTTACTTTTATTATACTCACTTTTAGGGATGAGAAAATGAGGATGTGTAATAGTCAACTCTATACTCACAGTACAACAGCGAGGAAGTGGAAGAGATGAGATTTGAACTTAAATAATCAAACCCCTAAGCATTCATATCTTTCTCTCCATCACTCAGCAAAGTTCTGGCACGTAGGGGTCAATGGATAAATGTCTTGAGTGAGCGAGTGGATGATTTTTCATTTAAGACAGTTTATTATTTTTTCTGATAATAAATACACTTGCATGTTATATGAAATTTTCACCTGCTAAAAAGAAAAGAAGAAAGAAAAGTTATCTGAAATCCTTCTGCTAAGAAGTAAACTTGGTAACATTTAGATGAGCATCATTTCACACATTCTTAGTAAACATACACTCACCCTATAAAAATGTCATGTAAGTGGAATATTAAACACTTTTTCCATAGCCTACTTTTTTATTCAACCATGTCTCATGGACAATTTTTCCAATCAAAAATATAGATTGGAACATTGTAATATTAAAAAAAATAATTCAGGAGTTCCCATTGTGGCTCAGTGGTAACAAACCTGACTCACGTCCATGAGGTTGTAGGTTCAATCCCTGGTCCTGCTCAGTGGGTTAGGGAACCAGTGTGGCCATGAGCTCTGTTGTAAGTCACAGATGTGGCTCATATATGGTGTTGCTGTGGCTGTGGCTTAGGCTGGCAACTGCTGCTCTTATTCGACCCCTAGCCTGGGAATTTCCATATTCCCTGGTGTGTGCTTAAAAAGAAAAAGGAAAAAAAAGGGGGGGGAGTCCCAGTCGTGGCCAGTGGAAACGAATCCAACTAGGAACCATGGGGTTTCGGGTTCGATCCCTGGCCTCACTCAGTGGGTTAAGGATCTGGCGTTGCCGTGAGCTGTGGTGTAGGTCACAGGCATGGCTCGGATCCTGAATTTCTGTGGCTGTGGCATAAGCTGGCAGCTGTAGCTCTGATTTGACCCCTAGCCTGGGAACCTCCATATGCCATGGTGAGGCCTAAAAAAAAGCAGAAAAAAAATAAGATTATTGTGTCATTTGGATGTACCATTGTTTAGCTAACCATTTCTTTAACAGCATTCTACAAATATTTATGTTTTTTATCATTTCCATTTAGTTCAAATATTTTATAACTTTCATTGTAGTTTCTTCTTCTTAATAGAAAGTACTTTTTATTTTTAAAGTTTAAACATTTGGGTAATTTTCCAGATATGAATTTTGTTACTGACTTCTGGTCTAATTCTTCTATGATCAGAAAGCCTATGTTGCATGATTTCAGTTTGTTTACTGTTTTGAGATTGTTTTATGACCCAGAACGTGATGTGCTTGGTGGCTATTTTATGTACACTTAAACTGAATTTGTATTCTGCTACTTTTGAATTACACGTTCCATAATCAATTTAGTCAAATTTGTTTACAGTGTGGGTCAATTCTTCTTTCTTCTTAATAATTTTTCTATTTTTTACTCAATTACCGAGAGAGAAGTGTTGAAATATCCAAGTATAATTGTGGATTTGTTTCTTTCTTCTTGCAGTTCTATCAGTTAGAGCCTAAAAATTTGAAGCTCTATTATTTGGTTTACACAAATTTAGGATTGTCATATCCTCATGATTAATTTACTTTATTCTCTTTATGAAAGTCCTTTTAATCTCTAGTAATATTCTTTATTCCAAATTTTTTGTCTGACGTCAATATAGACATGCCACCTTCCTACGGATTAGTGAATGGTATATCTTTTTCCATTCTTTACTTTTAGCGTACTTACGTCTGGGTTACACAGTGGGTTTCTTGTGGAAAACATATCCTTGAATCAGTTGGGTCTGACATTTTTTAACCAATCTAATAATCTCTGCATCTTAATTAGACTACTCAATAATATAATTTAACATGGTTATTGATATAGTTAAGTTTAAACCTAGTAGCTTGATATCAGTTTCCTACATATCTGTTTTTGGACTTTTCTGCTCTTTACCAGTTTTGGCTGTTTTTGGTGATTGTGTATATTTTAGGATTTCATTGTATCTATGATTTGTTTTATTTTTAATTACTTCTATTTTCTCTTAGTCTTTGTGATATACAATTATGATACAGTTTTATGTGTCACAAACCTATAACACAGTTATTACTTTTTATGTTAAACCACTCTATAACTTAAGATAGCTAAAAAAAAGAAGAAAATATCTTCTATATTTACCTACATAGTCACCAGTTATGGTGTTCTTCATTCCTTTGTATAGGTCCAGATTTCTATCTGATATCATTTTCTTCTGCCTAAAGAGAATTTCCTTTAACATTTTTTTAAAAATAGTACAAATCCGATGCATGTGTCTTCCCTCAGTTTTTTTTGGAAAATCTTTCTTTCCTTTTTTTTTTTTTTTTTTGGTATTTTTAGGGTGGTACCCATCACATATGGAAGTTCCCAGGCTAGGGGTCCCAGGTGTGGGGCCTATACCACAGCCACAGCAGAACTAAGCCACATCTGCAACCTACACCACAGCCCACCGAGTGAGGCCAGGGATCAAATCTACAACCTCATGGGTACGAGTTGGGGTCTTAACCTGCTGAGCCACAACAGGGACTCCCAGAAAGTCTTTATTCCATCTTTATTTTCTTGATAATAAATTCTAGATTTACAATTCTTTCTTTCACTACTTTAAAAATATTGCTCATTGTCTTCTGTTTGGCATAGCTTCTATGATAAGTAAGTCTGATGTGTTTTGTTTGTTCCTCTGTCTACTGTAGATTTTTTTTTTCTGTCTGCTTCAAAAAATGTTCTTTACCACTGGTTTTCAGAAATTTCATTATGGTGTGCTTTGGGGTGGTTTTATTTGTTTCTTCTGTTTAGATTCATTGCACTTTTTGGATCCGTGTGTTTATTGTTCTCAACATGTTTGGAAAAATTCCAGCCATCAGTCCTCCTCCTCCATCCCCCCACAAGACCCGCACCCCCGCCCCTGCCTGCATATCTTTCTCATCTTCCCTGGAGCTCAATATTGTTTCATAGGCACAAATGCTATATGTATGTATGTATGTATGTATGTATGTATGTATGTATGCATGCATATATATACTTAATTGATTTGTTTTCTTTCCAGGTTTCATTTTGTTTCATTAAACCATACTGCTGTGTTTTCATATTCACTGATGATTTCTTTGGCATGTCTAATATTCTGCTGATTCCTTTTGGTGTATTTTTCTTGTTGAATAACGTATTTTTCATCCCTTAAATTTCCATTTGAGTCTTTTGTATCTTCCACTTAGCTTCTCACCATGTTCTCATTTTCCTTTACATTATTGAGTTACCAGAGTGCATTTAAAATACCTGTTTTAATGTGCTGTCTGGTGATATTATCATATCTGTCATTTTAGTGTCTGTTTCTATTGATTGATATTTCTTCTGGTTGTGATTCTATTTTCCTGCTCCTTTGTTTGCCTGTTGATTTTTATCTGATGCTCTACATTGTGCCTTGTATGCTTTTGATTTTGGATTTTGTTGTAATCCTTTAATTAGCATGGAACTTTTTTTTTTTCTCCTGACATGCAGCTAAGTTACTTAGCACCAGCCTGAGCTTTGGCAGGGAAAACCTACAGTAACTTTTAGTAAAGGGCTAATTTAGTCCCATTACTAAGTCAGTACCTTATGGAAGGCTATACCCGCTGTTAAGTCCTAGGAGCTCCCATAATTGTTCAGCCTACTGCTTTGTGCTATTCTTCTCTCTCCTTCCTGCTCTTCTCAAGAAATTTTCCTCATGCCTGTAGACCTCACCAGTCAGTCAAAAGATTTGAGGGGACCTCTCTGCAGATCTCTAGAGCTCTCCTGAAAGCTTCCTCCTCTTCAGCATTCTGCCCTGAAAATTCTAGTCCTACAAACTTGCTTCCTGGAACTCTGATATCTGCCTTCAACTCGGTGAGACTGTTGGGTTTGGTTTGGATTTTCTATTATGCACTGTGTCCTAGAAATTACCTTCATGCAGCAAACAGGACAACTGCTGGACTCATCTCCTTTGTTTCTCTCCCCTCAGGGATAACAGCCCTGCTCTTCTTGTGGCCCAGTATCTGAAAACAGTTTTCATGTATTTGTCTGGATTTCTTGCTGTTTATGGTAGACAAACAATTCCCATAGCAGTTAATCCTCCATGGTCAGAAGCAGATGTTGGCAAAGATATTTTATAAAGTTCTCTGGGTTATTCCACTGTGTAGCCAGAGTTGATAACAGTGCTTTAGACACTCATCAATATCAGTTTTCTTTATCTTTTAAATCCTTGTCAGTTCTTCAGAAGAAATTTCTTTAGAAGAATTCTTTGCAGTTCAAGCATCTGTGATGCTGAATGACTTCCTATTTACTGTCCATGTGCATTTTTTATAGACTAGTTTGTTTCTAATTTTTAACCTATTTTTTTTATTATCAAGAGATTTGTTCTTTCCTTATAGGTTTACATTTATATTGTTTTCCATTTTTATATTGCAAGTGTTTTTCCAGTTGATTTTGAATGTTTTTACTTTGTTTTTGGTGGTTGTGATGTGGAGGAAGGTGGGAGGAAGGTCACAGATGTGCCATGAAGACACTTCTGATTTTACATGCAACCCAACATACCAGTTGTTCCATTATGGTCTCCGACTTTTATCCTACCTTGTGAGAAATTATGTCCTCTGGCTTAGTAGATGGATTTATTTCATTTTCAACCACTTTCTTTAAGAACATCCTTCTCAGGGCACACTCGCAGAAAGAGGCTTCTGCTGAGTGGTACTTTCCTTTTTGGGTAACAAACTCAGGAATCTGACAGAATATAATAGGTCTTAGGACTTCAGAAAACTGCACGTGTACACATATGCTCCTAGTTTGTATATAGTTCCAGATCTAGGCCCCCTAGTTAGTGACTCAATCACTGACTATGAGAGAAGAATCCTTCTGTGATGTCTTTGCATGTGGGAACCAAGAAAGCCATAGCAGACTTCCTGGTGGTCACTTGGGAAGTGGCATTATGTGAGAGGCTTTATTGCCAGGGCGTTTCTTTTCTTTGGATTCCCTCCCACTCTCAGATCCTGCTACCTTTTCAGGGCAGTGCACAGTGGGGTGGATGGAGGTTTGATTTAGCAGTTAACAAAGGACTGAGGTCATCTGGGGTCAGTGGGATTCTGACTCCTACAGGTCAGCCTAATTTTGGTTCTGCAGACAAGTTCAGTCCTCTACTGGGTCCTCTTCTGAAGCCTTCAGATTCCCAGGCTTCTTGGAAGTCACATGAGTTTCCCAGATGACTTTTTTCTTATCTTGCTTGCTTCCTTCAGGTGACACAGGAAAGCCAGAAGGAACAGAGCGGGAGAACTAGCCTTCCCCCAGGTGGGGTAAGACTTGCTACTGTAGTAATCAGGTTGCAGTACATAAATTTTTCAGACCAACATGTTGCACAATAAACTTTTACAATATTTCATATCAATTATATCTCAATTCAAAAAAGAAGTCTTTCCCCTAGAGAGGAAGCCTATGGGCTATTTTTAAATGGTCACTTTTCCCCTCCCCTTGCCAAAGCCAGAAGGGATCTTTCTTGGCTTTTCCCCGTAAGAACTTGGTGGGGTTCCCAGGGGTAAACCCCACTGATGTCCCACAATGCAACACTGCCTGACAGTTTCCTGAACACCAGCAGCCAACAGAAACGTCTTCCTGCTGAAGAGATTGAACTTCATGGTTCCTTGACCCCCAAGAGGGACCAGTCCTTTTTGGAGTTTAAGGGGAGAGGTGGCAGTGGAGAGAAATGATATTTGACAAGCAGATGGCATCCAGGTCAGGAAAAGGACTTTGCACTTTCTTCAAGGCCCAGTCTATGGGCAGTGGGGAATCATCTAAGAAAAAGTTGAAAAAAAGAAGATTTTTCCAATTTTGCATTTTCAAAAGATCTTGCCATGCAGGTGTACTTGAGGGGAATGAGTTGAAGTCTCTTGCAGTCATAGAGGCCAGAGACAGAGAGAGAGTGAACTAGAGTGGAGGCCCTGGACATGGGGCTGGGGAAGGGCTTGAGGATCTCAGGAAAGTGAAGGAGCAGCTGGTGAGATGGTGGGTGGCAGAAAAAAAAGACACAGAGTCAGGACAGGCCCATCATGTTGCAGCTCCAGAGCCCCCAAACATCTTCCCAGAAATGCTCCTTGGGACCTCCACCTAGCACAGCTGGCCCTCTTCTTCCTCCAAGGAAGGATGGCATGGAGCTACCTTCAGAACTCCCTTTATCCACCATCAGCCACAAGCATCAACGTGTCCATGGGTAATTGCTGAGCACAGTCTAGTCAGATGCTAATCACTCCAGGAAACACTTATTTGAAATTCTTAACATGGGAACAGTCCTGTTACACTACGAAAGACTGGCAAAATATAAAAAGAATCTGGTTTATATGACTAACTTGAATGTGCCAATTAAGCTAACTAGCAGCAGCTTATGCAATTGTTTTTGCATCTTGGGAGTCTCCACACAGAAATGGATGCAGAGGAGTAAGAGTTTATACAGCACAGGCTGGGGTAACCTTAAACTAGCTGGGTACCCAAGCCAGATGTCCTAGCATCACAGTCCCCAGAACAGCAAGAACCTGCCAACCATGGTCTGGACAGGCTCCCGGCCTTCAGGATGGAGCCAGTGCCATTTAACAAATGGAGTCATTGCACACTGAGACATCAAGCAAACAGACCCAAGTCCTCTAGAACCAAACATTTCAATTATTGCACAGGTTTGAAGACACTCTCCTTTTAAAGATAAAGTATGAAAATATCCACCTCACTTTAAGGTAAAGCTTTATTCAAATTCCTTTGACTTCTCTGAATTCATATAAAAATGAATGACTAAAATATCTACAGCAGTCAGATAAAGATTTGGAAAGCTGGGAGCTGGACAAGAAGGTAAAGAGGCTAAGAAGCCCTTTTAATACATTTAAATGGTGTCTATCTCATATTTGGGAGCTGATAGGGAATGGCAGTGGAATCAGTGACCTTTAAAAATCTTCTGATTTTGAACTTGTGGCCGATTCTGAGCTTATAGATATATTTCTCCCTCCCAGTGATCACAGTGGCAAGAAGATGGAGGAGGGACTGGATGGTTATGCCTGAGCTGGTCTCACCTTTGTTGAGTCTCAGCTTCTACACAATACATTTTAGAAAATCTCCAGGCCCTGTACATCTTTCACAGCTGTGCACAGGGAATTCGGACATAATGCAGGTAGCCAAAGTCACTCTCATGAACAAATGCACCTTGAGTTCTTTCCCAGGTGAACTTAAGTCAAGGAGCAGCCAAACCAATGTTCTGAGCAGGGTTTACCCACTTTCCTCTTGCTCAGAAATAGACAGTGCTTACTTCCAGAGATGAAAAGCTTCCATGTGGAAGTGGTCCCAACTGTTAAAAGTACTAACTCAACTCAGCACCAGTACCTTGCTGCTAGATGCTAAGAGTGAATTAAGCATCTCCACCTCCAAGTGCAGTGTTAGTGGCTGGAGCAGGTACCCAGAGAGCCCACGTCCTCCACGGACAGAGCTGAAAACTCTGCTCTGGGACTACTGGCAATTCTGTCTCAGTGTCTGGGCACAAAAAAGCAGGGATAGATATACAACTTTAGTCCAGAAGTTTCTTTCTCTGACTCAATCTCCTCCTACCTCGCTCTTCCTCTGTTGCCTGAAGTCTCACCACAGCCCAGTCGCTGCGCTAGCTGTGAAACGGATGACAAATGAGACGTGATGCCTGCCCTTGAGAAGGTCACACTGTGGTAGGATGCAGACCCAAGAAAGATACTTGATACCCTGTGGTAGGTGCTATGCTCTGACTACACATTCAGAGCATCACATCTGGCTGGGCTTGCTGAGGACAGTTTCAAAGGTAAAGAGGCATTTGGGCTGGACTTTGGAAATAATGCGGGACCCTAGGAGCTGATCCAGAGAGAGAAGGAATTATGTGCTCAGGCTCAGCAAAGGGTGACTCGGTCCAAGCCCTTGACTGGTGGATCGGCCACACCACTGCAATATGACCTTTCCTCCCTGGGCCTCAGTTTCTCCATTCATCAGGGAAGAAGGTGTCTGAGTGGTATTTAAAGATACTTTCTGTACTGATATTCTAGATCTTGATAATTACAGGCAAAAGCAAAGAAAATTAACTTGAAAGAACACAAAAATATACTAATCCAGGGCTTCCTGGCATTCTAGACCTTTATGATTGTAAGCAAAGGAAAGAATTAAAAAACTAAAACAGTTAAAAGAAAACTACGGCATGGTATGTTACTGTACAGAGTAAAGAACCCTGGCAGGTGCTATGTCCCTACGATTTTACCCAGCAGCTACAATGGTCCTTGAGTAACCGGGGTTCAAAGCCATAGAAGGATAAGGTGTACCTTAAAGGCAATAGATCAGGAGAACTTGCTCTTTATCTTATCTTATTTCATTTTTTGTCTTTTTAGGGCCGCACCTGCAACATATGGAAGTTCCTAAGCTAGGGGCTGAATCAGAGCTGCAGCTGCCAGCCTACACCCTAGTCACAGCAACTTGGGATCCTTAACCCACTGAGCAAGGCCAGGGATCAAACCTGTATTTTCATGGATACTAGTCAGGTTCATTACCGCTGAGCCATGACACAATCTCCAGAACTTGTTCTTTAGAAACTAGGAGACAGGGAGTTCCTGTTGTGGCTCAATGGAAACAAATCTGACTAGTATCCATGAGGATGCAGGTTTGATCCCTGGCCTTGCTCAGTGGGCTAAGGACCCGGCATTGCCATGAGCTGTGGTGTAGGTCGCAGACACGGCTTGGATCTGGCGATATTGTGGCTATGACCTAGGTGGGTAGGTCATTGGCTGCAGCTCTGATTCTACCCCTAGCCTGGGAACCTCCATATGCCTTGGGTGTGCCCCTAAAAGGACAAAAAAATTTAAAAAATTAATAAGAAGAAAGAAAGAAAAACCAGGAGCCACAGGGAGAAAAAAACTCCAGGAGAGTATCAACTTGCCCCATTTGGAGGTCCACCCTCATTTCTCCTCTAAAGACTCCTTTCCCAGACCCTTTGATGTTTAAAACAAGCCTCTATTAGGCCGAGATACTGGGGGTCTGAGGGGCAGTTCCATGAGATGCATTCTAGCAGGAAGATTTTACTTGCACGTAGAAGGGCCCAAGAGAAGACTCAGAATCAGGACCTGAGGTCAGTCAACATGGAGAGGAGATGCCTCCAGGGAACACAGCACAGCTTATAAACCTCCATGGAAGGAGGAGGTTTGTGCTGTGGGCCTCGGCAGGCCAGAGCCGGGGCCAGGGAGATGCAAGTGACACGGCGACAGATTTAGATCCAATGCAAAGAAGATCTTTCTGATGGCAAAAGCCTCTCAAGTGTCAGTGGGCTACCTAATGAGACAGAGTGCTCCCAGCCACCGAGTGTGCCAGAGGCCTGGCTGGCCAACCCCCTCATGCATTTATTCATAATGGCTTCTGTTCAAGTGAGGTCTGTTCTTGATAATAATGAGTGTAACGTCTTCTCTTTTCTCTCATGCCTGCAAACGGAAACCGCTCACACGGCAGCCAGGCTGTCGCGGCCAATCCACGTGAAGCAAAGAATTAAGAAATTCAGTAGAAAGGGGACCCCCTAACCTAGGGGATCAAATCCCCGGAGGAATGCTTCCAAGGTCTTTTTTTCCCAAGCAACAGTGTCACACTGCTTTTGTGAAGAAAACCACCTCTGAACTTTGTATCCCCTCTATGTGAAACCTTTTCTGGTTCTCCTCACTTGAGTGAGATACTTGCAACGGTTTGAGATGTAAGCAGGCTGAGGGAATGAACCCATTTCACAGATGAGGAAGCTGAGCCTCAGAAGGCTTAGCTGACACGGGGGGAGAGCGTCAACAGAGCCAGAGGGCAGCCCCTACCTGTCTCACGCTTTTCCCTGTAAGGTTTTCTTTTTCCTCTGAGGCCTGGGTCATCACAGACCTGGAAACACACTGGCCCAGGGGGCCGAGGACTGAATCTGTCACTGCTCTGTCACGAACCCACTGTGTGACCTCAGGGAAGCTGTATCTCCTTCTCGGTCTCTGTGCTCAGGCGACTGCTCACTTCCTCCCTGCGGGTTAGCAAGTGGATTCCCCAAGAGTGTCTCTGCTCCCAAGCCCCCTTCAGAGCTACTGCGTGAGCCCAGCTGCTGGAGCGGCCTTTCTACAGCACACATCTGTGCACCTGCGTGCCCAGCACATGTCAGTGGCTTCCTGTGCCCCAGATAAAAGCTCAGGCTATGATTGTTAGTCTGGTTTATGAGGTCTCTCTGTGAGGAACCCTCGCCTATCTCTCCAGGCCCATTTCTTTCTTATTGCTTTTTTTGAGGGCTACATCTGGAGGTTCCCAGGCTAGGGGTAGAATTAGAGCTGCAGCTGCCAGCCTACGCCACAGCCACAGCAACACCAGATCCAAAGCATGGCTCCAGCCTACACCACAGCTCACGGCAACGCCGGCTCCTTAACCCACTGAGCAAGGCCAGGGATTGAACCCTCATCCTCATGGATACCAGTCAGTTTCTCAACCTGCTGAGCAGGGACGGGAACTCCTCCAGCCCCATTTCTTGTTTCTCCTTCCTCTACGCTCTACACACAGACCCATCAACACAGGTGGTGCCCTGACGCTTCTCTTCTCTGCCTGTATTACTTTTCCTCACCCCCCTTTCACATCTGACTTCTCCAAGACTTACCTCATGAATCTCTTCCCTAAAAAACAATCTATGACCCCTGCATGTCCATCGTCCTAAGTAAACAGAGGCTTTGATTATTGTCCCCTTCTGGGAAAACAACGTGAGTATTATTGCTGCTTTTTAATTTTAAAGAAATGGATTCCTGGTTGCTCCTCCATTTGCTACGAGGTTTTATTTTGTTCTGCTTTTAAGGTTATGAGTATGAAGTTCTTGCTGAGACTCAGCAGGTTAAGGACCCAATATTGTCTCTGCGAGGATGAGGGTTTGATCCCTAACTCCACTCAGGCTCTTGGGGATCCATCATTGCCACAAGCTGCATCATAGCTTGCAGATGCGGCTTGGATCCTGCATTGCTGTGGCTGTGGTGTAGGCCTGCAGCTGCAGCTCTGATTCGACCCCTAGCCCAGGGACTTCCATATGCTGCAGGTGCAGCCATAAAAGGAAAAAAAAGAATATTAAGATTGTGTCTGAATCATCTTTTTAATACCTAACATCTAGTATTGTATCCAGCAATAGATGTTAAAGAAGTGTTTGTTTGCTAAGTATATGAGTGTATGGAGGAATGAAATGAATGAATGAAAATGGATCAGGGTAGCTCTCTGGGATTTTCTGTTTGGGATATTTCGGATGTCTGATCCACGTGCATGCACGGAACATGCTGTCACAACAAATTTTCTTCCCTCTTATGGCAACTCCTTTGCTTTTCACAGCAAGCTCCATTCTAAATAGATGCTGGAAGGATTGGGAGATAAATGCCTCGCACTAGAGCACATAGGAATAAGGAGCTGGGCAAGAGACATTGCGGCTGGTCCAGCTAATCCTGGTGGACAGCTCTGCCTGCAGTGACAACGAGGCCACCCAGGCTGCCGTCTGATGTGGCCAGGGCTGGCTCAAGCATGGGTGGTCAGTCTTTCTGGCTGGCCGAGGCGTGGGTGTGTGGGAATCCGCTCCTCGCCCACACAGCCCAGGATGCTCGGTCTCGCCTGGGGACAGTCTAGGGAGAAGGTGCCCACTCCTCCTGGGAGACCAGGCAGTTCAGGGCCTTTCTAGGTTTTCCAAGACCTCAGAGGCACTGCTAGAAGTTGACTGGAGAAAGAAAGAGAAAGGGGGAAATCTTCGTCTCAGAGGACAGACAGGCATTAGAGGCATCCCTTCCTCCAACATCCTCACTTACAGGTGGGCAGACTGGTCAGGAGACCCTTGATGGCCACTCCGAAAATGGGCTTCCAGGCATTTAACTTTGCATCACAAGAGAAAGGAGGCAGTGTGCCAAGTTCACCAGCCAGATCCTGGGGAGTTCACACTGTCACGTGATCTCACGCTCCCAGCCTCTCCCTCCTTCACTTCACCTCCTCACCTCCCCAAACTACTGTCCATCATATTATCTCATTGACTGAGCACCTAATTTACACGGGGATAGATTCACGTTACACAGGTCACGTCCACCAAGAGGTGGGCTGGTGTCAAATTCAGGGACACAGATAACACGAAGCCAAACTGCCGAGGGCGGGGGTGCTTCTTGGCTTTACTCCTTAGTGACTTACTTGGCCCCTTCTTGCCTCAATTCCTTAAACGTTATTGGGCAATAATAATAGCCATCTCATAGGGTTGCTATGTTAGCTATGGCTACGTTGAAAACCCACCCTGGGCTGGGGCTTTTACATTCAAGCCCGCTAACCCCCAGCCACATGGTGCAAAGCATGCTGTATGAGAGGACGCCTATTCTACTCAAAAAGATAACTCAGTGAGGGGTGGAGCACAGACCCCATCTTGGGTAGATCTGAAGTGCTTTCCCTTTGCCTTGCATGATGACATATCCCAGTTTCCTAGAAAGTTCCTTGTAAAATTTATTTTGTTTTATGTTTACTAAAGCATAGTTCATTTACAGTGTGGTGCCAATCTCTGCTGTACAGCAGAATGACCCTGTCTCATATACATATATATATATATATATATATATATATATATATATATATATGCATTCTTTTTCTTATATTAACTTCCATCTTGTTCTACTCTAAGAGATTGGATATAAATAATTTCTTGTGCTATACAGTAGGACCTCATTGCTTAGTCATTCTAAATGTAGTAGTTCACTAATTAATATCTAGAGTCTAGAAGCAATTACCAGCAGTGCCTCTTTCATTTTCAAACGTGTCCTGGTTTGAACAATAAATTATATGACTGCCCTACTTGCTCCATATTTCCCCTTCTTCCTATGAAAGACATATTTACCTTGAAAGCTGTCTGGAGAGCCATAGGTGGCCAGGAAAATTGCCTGAGCTTGGTAAATAGATTGGATATCTTGGTTTACTAACAGAACTGAGGCCCAGTTGGAAGAAAACGCAAAAAGAAATAGTCTTCCTTTTTTGCAAATTTTTCTTTTCTTTTTTTCTTTTTGCAAATTTTACCAAAATACATCTGTAATCCCCTGGCTTTGTCACAGACTTTGGTGGAATGTAAAGACCTGAACTGCGGTGGCCACTGGGTCACCTGCCCCTTCTCAGAGGTCGGGCCACAGAGCCCGGGCAGAAATTCAGACTGGTGAGTCCAAAAGGTTTTCTATAGACCTTTGCTTGTTTTTAGTTCTGAGTTCAGAGTCCTAATCCTTTAATAATGTTTCTGTTTCTTTAGAGAAAATATTGGTGTTGAATAGAGAAACAAATAACAATAACAAAAGAAAGTCACCGTAAAGACTGGAAAATAAAACCCGAAGTCAACAACAACAACAAAAAAAAAACAGGTGAAAACAAAGTCTGCTCTGTTTTGAAGTCAACAATGGAAAGCCATTCTTGGAAGAGAAAGCACATCTGTCCAGAAGAGGCTCAAGGGAAAACAGCTGGGATCACATTAATGGCGAGGATTTTGACGCCACCACATTATTTCACCCAGACTGGCTCTTGCTTAGAACCTAAGGACAGGAGAGCCTTACTCATTCTTTCTCCGCGGTCAAACAGAGCAGATTCCCAACAATCTCCAGACCTTGGACAAATCTGCCTCAGTAGCTACTCTGCAAATGGGAAAGAGATGGTTTCCAAGGGCCCTTGATGTTCTAAATCACCAAGACTCTAATCCTTCCTACCTCTTATTTGGCCAAGTCACTGTTCAGGGTAATAGCCATAGGAATCTGTCAAGACAAACAGGGGTATGACCAGTTTACTGTGCTTCTTGCAGCCAGCCTTGAATCCCTTCATTCCTGGGTTCTTTGAGCTCTTTGCGGAACCGTGTGATTTTCGACATAGTATCTCCAATGCCTGGTAAAGAAGGGATTCAATAATAATTTGCTGACCAAATCCAAGGATGAATACATTTTTGTCATACGTGGGAATCTGAAAAATTGCTCTAAATTATAACACCTCTTAATGATGCTTATGAAATGATAATGGTCATCACAAATCCTTTTGTAGAATTCAGTGGGAAAAAAATAAGAGAAATATTAGGGAGTTCTAAATTTAGTTTATAGCCTAAAATGTTAAGGCTCCTGAGCTTTCACCTCTGGGGTTCTGGCCACTGCTGTGTGGTGCAGGTTTGATTCCTGGTCTAGGAACTTCCACATGCCGCAGGTGCATCAAAAAAGAAAGAAAACAACAGCAGCAATAACAAAGACGTGAGAGAACCTAAAATAAACTTTGCAACTCTCATTTTAAAAAAGAGAAATATTAGCATATCTGTATTAAGGATTGTGCTTTATTTTAATAAGTGGTAACACAAATCTGACTTGTTTATGCAGTATCTACTCTGTGGTTCAGGTAGGAAACATAATCAGCAGCTCATTTAGCCCAATCAGGGCTTAGCCTGGTGCTAAGGAGGAAATACACATAAAAATCCTCATCTTTCACCAATGTCGGGAACGGTTGTCTGAAAAACTCCTTAGCTGGCAAGAAGAATAAAGGTCTTACTGAAAATAAGATGTGGGGGAAAATAGTTGACATGGCGCTAAAAGTAGAGGTTAACACAGTAAATAAAACTTCGAGGAAAGAATCTCCACTTTTAAGCTATTCTGTTGAAGCTGAAAATGTAACCTCCAAAGCAGCCCTCCTCCTGTTGCTCAGGGAGTGTTGCTGCCTCTTCATGACAGGCTGTGATGGGTTTTCAGTTTTGCGACACAAGACTCTACCTCATTGTAAGCGGTTTGCACCTACCATTACCAATTGCACTTTTAGCCCGCCTTTAAAAATTTGTGCATGTCTGGGCAAAAATGCATTGGGAATCACCTGGCCTTTTCAAATGTTATTGTAGAATTTACAAACTTGTTTTGTGGTGGTCTCGGTCCATCTGCCCTTACAACAGGAAGTTCTTTCTGTATATTTCATAGGTCAGGCCGCATGACCTGAGCAAAGAGTGAGAATGGTAGGAAGTCATCTCTATCATGTTCTCTTGCTTAAATGGACTCAAGGATTCAAAAAAAAAAGAAGAAGAAGAAGAGGCAGTCATTAGCTTGAACATTTTGATATATGATTATAAACCAGTATCAACGCTAATCCTTAAATTGGCAAGAGACTGTAAGAGTTTCTAACTACAGGTGATGCCTGACACCTGAATGAAGTAGGCTGGCCCACCTCTCATCTCTTTCTCTTCACTCCCCCCTCACCCCAACTCCCAGAGGGCTGAGCAAACGTTACAGTCCTGGGGGCGAGGCAAGGAGCAGAGGCACCCTACCGCATTTGCAGAAGGAAGGTGTTTGTGGATGTGCAAGTTGAAATCTGTGGATAATTAAACTGGAGAAAAGGTCCAAGTGAGTTGTCAAAACAAGGAGGGCCCGAGGCTTGTGGAAGGAATCAGATAACAGAGTCAAGGTGTGGGAGAGACAGTGAGACTGGGCAAAAACCACAGGAGGGAAGAGATGGAGGAGGTTCTCCGAGTGACTGTCAAAGACAGGGCACAGTGGAGCATGACGGGCTTCCTTCATGTCCCCGGTGATGGTCTCCATGGCAGGCTGGGGCCATCTGAAAGGCTTAGGATGAAGCTGGTCCATGACTTTTTTTCCCTGAGATCCTCTTGGCTTCTTATTTCCTTACTTCTCCTGAACCTTCCCTTCCTATAGCGTATCCTCTGCCCGCTAGAATTTTGATCTAATTTAAGATTTTCTCTTATGATGTATCTGATTGACTTCCTGTGAGAGGGTTCAGAACCAGGGCATGGTGTGCATGAGGGACGTGAGTGGGTATGGCGGGGAAAGCCATCCCTGGCTAGGACTTGTTTCCAAAGACCCCTTCTTCCTGGATCCCTAAGACCATTGCTGAACACCCTTAAGTCCCTGAGATCTCCAGACGTCCCTGTTGGTGATGTTCTTCCAGACAGGCAGCGAGATGTGGAAGAAAGAGCATCAGACTTTAAGCGCAGGTCTCCGGCTTCAAGTCCAAAGCTCTGGCCACAATACTGTCCTTGAGATCTTGACTAGACGCATGTGCTGACACTCCCAGGCATTCTAGAAGACATGGAAGATGGAGAGTGCCTTTTTTAGGTAGAATACAATATAATAAAGGAGATGGCACCAACACCCAGCCATGAAAAACGATGAAAACAACGTAAAAATGACACAAACTCACAAGGTTACTTGAGTGTGGTCTCGCCTGAAGATGCTGGGGAATTCCAGAGGGCTGCAGCAGAGAGATGCTAGAGAATTTCATCTTTGGAGCCAGGACTCAGACCTCAGGAGAAAGGTCCACATGCAAGTGATGAAGATAACAATACAATAATCATTGTAACTATTATTTTGAGTGTCTATTGTATGTCAGGATATTCTACTAGGAGCTTTATTTTGGATTGTTTTCTATTAATCCTCTCATAAACCCACAAGGTAGAAGTTGTTAGCTATATTTTATAGATGAGGACATTGAAGTTCAGGTTAAGATTCTGACCAAGGTCACGTAGAACTGGATGGAGCAGGGGTTATGTTATGTCCTAAATCTGCCTATTGAGCCTCCTGTTGCTTTACCTTTGCATTACAGTATCTCCAATCAGCAACACAATCTTAGTCCACACTCTTTCATTGAATAAATTAAAGCAAGCAGTCCTCCAATGGGACCAGCCCTCCCCTTGAATTTCAAGTTATTTGCTTTGCTTCCTCAGTGCATTTATAAAGACATGGCCACAAAGCATCCCGCAAATAGGATTCCTAACCAGAAACTAAACTGGAGACAGGAGACCGGGATTTCTTTGTGTGTCTTATTTCCAACTCTTCACCAGCCTCAAAATATCCCATTAGACCATGTGGTCAAAATAAATTTACAGAAATATTTATTATTTTAATTTCCATTCTACATCTTTCATCATTCTTATTGACTTGTTTATTTAAGAATCTAAGTTTAATTATGAAGTGGCACACTCTATTAATCCCATTTGTTTCCATAAAAGAAAGCACTTCTTCTACTGGAACATAAATGTCATGTACTCAGTGGTTAGTTGTCTTCATTTCAGCTGTTTGGGACCGGTCTGTTCCAGAATGAGCATCTTAACCTGGTGGCAGGGACACTTCTGCTCTGAGCCAGGCTTGGGGCACTGCCACTTCCGACCTCATGCAGTTGGCTTGGACAAAAGCAAGCTTTGGGAAGACTGCTTGTGAGGACAGTATCATCAAAATATCGGAGTTTCCGTTGTGGCTCAGTGAGTTACAAACCCAGCTAGTATCCATGAGGATGCAGGTTCAATCCCTGGCCTCGGTCAGTGGGCTAAGAATCTGGCATTGCCACAAGCTGCAGAGTAGGTCGCAGATGCAACTCGGATCCCATGTTGCTTCGGCTCAGATTTCATGTTGCCGTGGCTCAGGTCTCGTGTTGCCGTGGCTGGGGCATAGTTTGGCAGCTTCAGCTTGGATACGACCTAGTCTAGGAAATTCTGTACATAGCAGGTACAGCCCTAAAAGGAAAAAAATTAATTAAAAAAATATGAAAGCCCGGGGACAGTGTGCATGTGTGTGCATCCAGAGCAAGAGAACAAATGGTGTGTGAGATGAGCACGTGTGTGTGTGTGTGTGTGTGTGTGTGTGTGTGTGAGTGTGTGTGTGTTTGAGAGAGAGAAAGAGAGAGGGAGAGAATGAAAATCACTCTTACTGAGTCTCGACTCTCTGCCAGGCACTGAGCTAGTTGCTTTACCCACATCACACATCATTCCACAATGTTGAAAGCTATGTAATAGCATCACCATTTGACAGAAGGGAAATCTGAAATTGAAAGCAAAGTTTAGAGACTCACCTGAGGCTGAAGAGAAGTTCAGCTGACCCCCAGGTTTGTCCACACTCCTCTACAGCTCGCTCGGGTATTGTCTGAGAGATTAACCCTGTGTTAGTTGTCAGAAGAGGACTATGTCTAGAAAGTAGGCAGATGAAAGAGCATGGATGGGTTTGCATTCATGAAACATGTGCACTAAGAAAAAGGACCCAAATGCCCTGTAACAGTCAGGAGTTAAAGCCAAAGGCTTAACTGAAGTGTTTCTGCTTCAAGAACATGTCTTTTATACTCCAAAGGTCAAAGGGTGAATTCACAAAATGTGCTAATAATTTTACTCAGCTTGTAATTCTAAGAAGCTTGACCATTTGGAAGTCCTTCTCTCAGCAATATAGACTAAAGGTGAGGAAGACGACACCATTACTATTGGAGAAGATACGATCTGACACTGAAGACAAAAGCAAATGAAAGTCCAAAGTAAATAAGCTAGCATGATAACCTATATTCAAATAGTAAGCATGAGGCCTCAAGAAAAGATTAATTTATGTAAAGAAACATGTCTTGAAGAAGAAGAGTGTTAATATATGGTAAAAAGTATTTTCATCTCAAATGAAAATATTTTCATTTCATTTTATGGTTACCTAGAGAGTTATAGATGTGGATATAATATAGCTGAGCTCCTAAGTTTTGGTCAGAGGTAGTGGGTTCAATAGAAACACCCATCCTCTAGAATTACGAAAACAAAAATGGGTTGGAGTCCAGGCTTTTCCATTTCCTAGCCATAAATTCTTGGATCCTACCTATCTGTGCTGTAAAATGGGAAAACTACTCCAACCCATCTTCTCTACAAGGACTATAGTGAGGCTCAAGTGAGAGAATGGCCACCCACAGGGTTCATAAATTCTAAGAATCATGGCCATGGTCTTGGAAAATCTCCTTATTTCTTGGCAATGCAGGCTCTATTCACACTTAGAATAGCTGCATGAAGTAACTGATAATCCCTCTGTATATATATATATATTTTTTTTTGGTCCTTTTAGGGCCACACCTGCAATACATGGAGATTCCCAAGCTAGGGGCCAGATCGGAGCTGCAGTTGCCTGCCTATACCACGGCCATAGCAACACCAGATCCGAGTCGTGTCTGTGGCCTACACTACAGCTCATGGCAATGCTGGATCCTTAACCCACTGAGCAAGGTCAGGTATCAAACCCTCATCCTCATGGATACTAGTTGGGTTCACTACCACTGAGCCAAAATGGGAACTCCTAGATTTCCTCTTCTCACTGTTTCCAGAATGCTCTCAATCCCAGGCAAAGAGAACTTTGCATTTTAGCTTTTACAAGCAATGTGGGTATGAACATTTTGCCCCTATGTTCTGGTGCACAAGTGTTCGCATTTTTTTAATGTCTATGCCTAGCAATTATATTGCTGATAGATAGAGCTTGTACATCTCTGGGCCTGATAAAGTGAATCAGCTATTCTACTAGGGATGTGGGTTCTTTCCTTTGGCTGGTGGGGTTACTACCATAATATAATGAGGCTGCCCTATTGTGTCTGTGGGTAAATCCACAACCCAGTAAGTCTTCCTTGGAGGAGGTTAACATTCCTAGGATGAGAGTTCTTAAAACAGGAAAATGGACCAGGTAGAAAGGCCTTAGACAGAAGAATAACACCTGCCTTTTTCCATTCCTCCTTCTCTTGGATCTGGACTCCTCACGTTGTAGCACCAGGAAAATCTGAGGCAATAAGAAGGTCCTGATCCTGGCTGTCGTTAGTTTGCATCTAGGTGCCTCTTTGCCGTGACCAGGGCTGTCTTTCTAAGCTGGACTGAGACTGTCCAATGAGCTTGTTTTGAACCTGGATTTTTATCTTTATATAAGTTACCCACTTGTCTGCTTCTTCCCCACATACTTTAGCTTGGGTTAATGCTTGGTTCTTCCAACTGTGCATACTCCATGTTACCGGACGTGCAATCCACAACGGGAGAAGGCCTCCCTCCTCGGGAAAGACAGATGTCCTTCTAGCTTGACTCATTTGAAGACTTTTTTATTTCCTGTAAGATCAAACAGAATGTCACAGGACATAGCCAATACTTTTCTGAATTTTTATATTACCTCCTTTAAAGCTGTAGGGTACACAATGGTTTTACCAAAGTTAGTTGGTTTCAAATGCAAAGGCAGAGATCTCTAACTTCCCAGTCTGACCTAGTAGGGTCTTATTATTTTTTATCCAAACTGTTGAGCCAACTCCCTATTTAGAGGTCTGTTATTTGAAGAACTCCCACGTCTAGCTGCCTAATTCTATATCGGTTAGAACTTTTTAGGAGAATGACTCTCCTCCCTTCCTCCGCCAGCAAACATAACACCTTCTTTTTATTTTAAACCATTTGCAATATTCCCTCTATTATTCTGTGGTTGAAATCATAGATGGTTTAACTCATCTATAATTAAGAAAATCTATCATGCCCTTATACCAGTATAGTGGAGAATTAAAAAGAAAGTAATTTATAATTTAAATGTGTACATTTTAATATGTAAATGCTATTAATATGTAAATTATTTGAGTACCCATGAAGGAGCTGTCAGAAGCTTAGACCATGAGATAGAATTACTATGGATGTGACCAATATAAAGGCATGCTAATAAAATAGTAAGAGAGTTGACAACCCAAGCCCCATAATTGCTGCCATTACTATTGGTGACAGAATTTTCTGAAAAGGTGAACAAATCTTGGAAGAGTTTCAAACAAAAGTACAATCTTCCCTTGATCTAAACAGTAAAAACTTTGGTGTGTATTAAAACTACACACAAAATGAAACTACTTTGTGTGTATATAGCGTGGACTGAGGATCTAGGCTCAGATAATAACAAATAGGTTTGTCACCTACACGGAAGCCCAATAGGTTATTTAAAAATTTGCAGGATGAGGGGAGATTCATTGTCATACAACCTTTTCTCACAAATTCAATCCAGCTTCCTTGGCCTCCATACATTAAATACCTCCCAATCACTGTGACAAGAGAAACATCCTTACAAGTTTCCAAAATGGCACCCATTGAGAAACAGCCAGCCACAGGTCAACTCAAATGACTTACATTTGAAGGGAATTCTTACGATTTTCCTTGGGGTCTTCTCTCTACAATAATTTCAACCTGAACCTAGCAGCAAGATGGCTCTCTCACTGGTACAAAACCTCATCCAGAGGAAGAGAAACACCAATGTTCTGGTCCTGCTCTATAGTGAAGAAACCACTTTTGCAGAAGCATCATGAAATATCCTTTAGGTCTCAGAGGACCCAGTTGTAGTCTTTTGATTCTTGAAAAAATCAGGAGAATTAATTTAAGAAAGGAGACGCATTCCCAATTCTTTCTTTGAAGCACAGAAGTGGGTGGAGAATGTGTGAATCTCTGAGTAAAAGTCAGGGAGGAAGGGAGAAATGGATTCTGGGTAGTCACTAAAAGTGTCCCCTTTAGATTTGCAAGATTGGGCGTTACTTTTTATTCAGGGAGATTTCAGGTTTGTTTGTGCCTTGAAAGACCACCTGGGCCAGAGGTTACATATATGTGGTATGTGACAAGTTCCAAAGGCAGAATCAGAGCAGTTGAGAACAACGAAAGGTGGGAGTCCGGGAAAGGAGGAGGCGGGCGCCACGAGTCTGGACGAGCTGCCTCGTAAAAGGATCAAAGCTCCGTGAGATCTTTCTGCCAAGGCTCTTGCAGTGTGTGACAGGAGCCAGGTGAAAGATAGGTGTGAGTGGAAACTGAAAGAGACCCCTTGACGATTTCCTGAGGAAACTCACCTGTTTGGCAATGACTTGGCTCTGCAAGTTTTCCTCTTGCATCCACATGTCCTCATCAACTCCAAACTTACAGGAAAGCGTGACGGTTGTGAAATTTGGGGCATATGCAGGTAACTCAAGTTCAACTTGAAAGGTTATGCAGTTCTGTTTGGCACCCAGGTCACAATTTTGGACTCCTTCTTAACCTTTGCCTTGCACAGGCACACTTCTAGTCCTGCTGTTATATACAGTCTCATAACCCACCCAGTAATAATTTCTGCTACTTCCATCACCTGCCCCCCCAACGCCACACCCCCAACATCTGCCTTCAGTCTTTCCCTCCAATTTCTCCAGCTTGTTACAACCAGCTAGACTCTCTTCAAACAAAGCACTTACCTTTTATCTGCTCTGCTTCAACGCTTTCAGTGGGTGGTCATTGCCCACAGAATTAACTACCAATTCTCCTCCTGGATGTCCACAGTCTGACCAAACCCAAAAGAGCTCTAAATACTGGTCAGCAGTTTGGCTCTGTACCAGGCACTGGGCAGGGTGTAAGAACGGCTGAGAATGATTTTTCATCACTTCCCTTATATTATTATATTCTTCCATATTATCTGTATTATCTTATCTGTATTTCAAACCAAATCTTTTCTGTCCATCAAAACTTGTGGATGATGGGTTCTTCTTGCAGTACTTGGGTTGCAGTTCTCTTATAGCATCTGCTTCCTGGTGATTTGTCTGCCTGGCTGAGAGTCCAATACTCTAGACTATGAGTCAGTCATGGCCAGATTACCTCATCTCCCTATGAAAATTCTGACACCTGGCTCAGCTTGGGGTAAAAGGTCTATATTTGCTGAGTGTCACCTATAGTTCTAGATCTATTACGAAGCATCCTATCCCTCTAGTCTCCACTCCACCAAAAGCAGAAGAAACTGACAATCCTTACAATATATACATTTTGTTTTTATTATTTTACTTTATTATTATTTTTTAAAAATTTTATACACAGCATATGGAAATTCCCCACCAGGGATTGAATCTGAGCTGCAGCTGTGACCCAAACTGAAGCTGTGACAATGCTGGATCCTTTTAACCCACTGCACCAGTCTGGAGATCAAACCCACACCTCAGCAGCAAACTGAGCTGCTGCAGTTGGAGTCTTAGCCCACTGTGCTACCCTGGGAACTCCTACATTTTATTTTTAATGAATTACTTTTCAACCCTGATGCTGATCTGCCAATATTTAACATATGTTTAGGGGGAAAAAAAACTCTCATAGTATTTTTTCTTCTTTTTTTCCTTCTTTTTCTTTCTTTCTCCCCCCCCTCCATTGCAGATTTGGAATCATAATACCATCAGCCTGGAATAGCAGCTGTTCATATTTTGGTCTATGTCCTTTAAGTCTTTTAGCCTAACTAATACCAAGAGTTCAGAAACTGCATATAAAATAAATATTTGCCAGGAATATTTTACTCATTGTCCTTTCAGCTATTGTAAGTAACAGTGTAATGGACATCTTTGTGTACAGAGCCTTTCTTACATCTATGATTGTTTCCTAAAGATGTAATTTCAGAATTGCAATTGATAGGGCAATACGGTATAACCACTTTATGATCCTAAATTCCTGCCTCAGCTTAGCTTTTAAATATATATTTAAAAGGAAGGCCATGAGCAAATGTGACTGCTTAGCAGAGATCTGAAGGGGGCGTGTGTCTCCAAATTCCACCATCCCAGCCTAATTTATTTCGTGACTATGTTAATGTTTGCCTTTGCCTTCGTCTCAATTTCAAGAAAAAACACAAAGCACTGAAACTGGATTCAGAGCCAGCCTCTCTCTCTCGCTTATAAAGTATGCTTTCTTGATGGGAGAGGGTGAGAACTTTAAATCTCTCTCTGGAAAAACAAGCAATGAAATTGGAGATGGTGGGACCCCAGACCCAGAGTCATCTTTGAATGGATGTGTTTTTTCCAGTGCTTTGGGAGGATTGAAAACTCTAGCAAAATAAAATCAAGACCAATCCCACACAGTTTGGTTTCTTAGCAAAGAGAACCTTATTTCTCTATTACTGAGGTAGCTATGTGCAGATGCAAAACACAGACAGACTGTCCTTGCTCTGAGTTATAAAATAGTGATTTCTGTTGAAGGTCATTTTACCTAGGAAAGAAAGAAAAAAAAAAGGCTAATACTTGGCTGGGAGGCTGCAGAGACCAGTGTTTCGCTGCCAAAGACCTTCAATATGGGCAGCCCAGGGGATCTTCCTTCTCACCCCAGAGCAGGTCATGGCCCTGGTTACTGAGGGAGGAAGAAGGAGGAAGATAAGAGTTGGAATAAAATGAAAGAGAGAAGGTTGCTCTCTAAATGCTCTGAATTCTTAAGTTGGAACCCTCCTAAACAAGGTTTAACAATTAAGAACAAGTAACTAGACCCTTGAGAGAGCTACCTTTATTTACCTACACCACCCTCCTTACCCAGAGTCTCTTTTTTTTTTCCCAGTGTGGGCTGTTTGAAGGGGAGAGTTAGCTCCGCCTTGGATTTGTGGAAGGAGCTGGGCAGACTGGTAACCTCTCTCAGGCTAAGAATCATCAGCCTCGTTAAGGAGGAGGTCAAGGAGGCGAGCACCCCCACCCCCACCCCCTCTTCCTCCACTCACCGTTGAGCAGGGATTTTATCGCAAGTGAGGGTCTGGAGACAGTGACTATCTTTTACCCTGCCAGGAGGCTCAAGGAAAGCCCTACGGTCGTCTACTCATTCTGGTCCAGCGTTTGACTCTGATACGCCCTTATCCACCACCCTTCTCATCCATGGCCCCACAGACGGTCGCAAATTCAGTGCTTCCAAAGCTGAACTTTCCCTCCCAGGATGGTTCACCCTCTTGTTCTGTATTGCAGCTAGTGGCTTTATGAAGTGCCTCTTTACTCCAGCCAGAAAGCTGGGTGCCTGCCTCCTCCTTACGCCACGAGGCTTGTCAGTTCTCTCTTCTCAACATCGACGTCTTCTCCCCTACAGCTCTCGTCTGCATGATTCCTTATTTATTGATTTATTTGTTTTGTCTTTTTGCTTTATCTAGGGCCGCACCCGCGGCATATGGAGGTTCCCAGGCTAGGGGTCTAACAGGAGCTGTAGCTGCCGGCCTTCGCCACAGCCACAGCAATGTGGGATCCGAGCCGCGTCTGCAACCTACACCACAGCTCACGGCAACACCGGATCCCCAACCCACTGAGCGAGGCCAGGGATCGAACCCGCAACCTCATGGTTCCTAGTCGGATTTGTTAACCGCTGAACCACCAAGGGAACTCCGTGATTCCTTATTCATACCTTTGCGAATATTCCCTGGTTGGTTTCCCTTCTCTGGTCTCTCTCCCACTTCCCCTGCCCATTCTCTGTCCTACCCCTTCCGTTACCCACACGAGTACCAGAATGATTGCCTCAAAACAATTTCCTCAGGTTACCCCTCTGCTTAAAATGTTTCAGATTCTTCCCAGGGTTTTCAGAAGGAAGATCAAGCCTCTTAACACCACAAGTAAAGCCCTTCCTTGGTTTCTCAAGTCTTCCCTAATCCATTTCAAACTCTATACTTTGCACAGGACATATTGTCCAGATATGCCAGGTGCTTTCAACCCTCCATGCTTTGAATGAGATAATGCTTCTGACTGGAATGCCCTTCTTCCGGACTTTTTGATTTAACCAAATTCACCGCCAGACTCATCCAAAATGTCAGCAAAGTATCCTCTCTGATCCCGAGGCAGCCTAGACCCTATGATAGCTTTTGACAATTGTTGTAATTGTCAGTTTCCCAGCTTGTCTTTCTCCCTAAAGTATGAACTCCTTGAGGACAGGAACTGTCTCTTCCGAATCTACATTTCCTGAGAGCATTAAATTGTCCTAGACGTGGAATACATCTTTAGTAAACTGAATACCAGCATGAATAAGATAAACAATTGAAAAGAATTCTGTGCTCTGGGCCGGCTCTTTGGCTAGACCATTCTACGTGTGCCTCAATTATCTGTACGAGAACATCCTCCTTTCTAGATATTCAGAAGCTGAGACAAGTATGTGTGGAGGTATGTGTACGAGTGTGTGTGCAGATGTGTGTCTGAGCGTGTGCATGTGTGTTGCACAAATGCATCTGTATAAATGGATATCCTAGTCTGGGCTGATTATGGGCATCTTCTTTGGGCAGGTAGTCCTATGGTTGGGTGTTTAGAAAATAGAAATGAATATTCCATAACAAGTGTGATTGAAACTTTAAATTCAAATATAGTAGATTCAGAGCAAATATTTTTGGTTTGTTACTTGAGTCCATTAATGAACGTGATCCTGATGTACACAATGGTACCAATTTTCTATAGAATAGCTCTTGTATCTTATGCATGTTAATATTTAGGCTCCCGGGATGACTTTCCCAATACTGTATATTTTTAACAATTCAATTAGTCATTCCCAAGTGAAGCATTCTAATTGATTATTTTCCAGTCTCTGTTGGTGATAAAGATAATGGATGTTTTTGTGGAGTAAATTGGCTTCCTTTCTTAATATCTATTTCTTGATGTCATTGCCCAGCAAGTAAATGGTGAAGCATATTGCTATAAATAGCATGATGGCTGGCAGAGGAAAAAAAAAAATAGCTGTGTTTCCTGACAGTGCAAATTTCACACTGTTTTAATTACCACAAACGTTCACTCCTATCTCAGAGAGCTGGGCAGGAAACTGGGAATAACTGAACATTTGTAGTCGTGGCTGAAATGACAAGCCTGGGATGAGACTCAGATGGCCCTGGTGTGGCCAGGGTCCCTGTGACATCCTCTGGGAACCAAAGCCTAGGAGGTGAACGAGGACACTTTGGGACTCAAACACAGAAAACCAGGAAATGTGTCCTGATATTCATGTTGTTGCTGCTTCACAGAAAAAGAGAGACACCTGTCTCACTAAAATGAAGAGTTTGAATTTCAAAAAAGGCAAAATAAAAGACAGAGTGTTGGAATTTTTCTATTCAGGCAAACACCTGCACACACTCAACGTTCACGGGTCAGGCAGTATTAGAGAAGTAACAGGGATGGGTTATCCCAAGACATTCTCTAAATCCCAGACTTTCGGAGTTTCCATTGTGGCTCAGCAGAAACGAAATCTGACTAGTATCCATGAGGATGCAAGTTCGATCCCTGGTCTTGCTCAGTGGGTTAAGGGTCCAGCGTTGCCGTGAGCTGTCACAGACAAAGCTCAGATCCCACATTGCTGTAACTATGGTGTAGGCTGGCAGTTGCAGCTCCGATTCGACCCCTAGCCTGGGAACTGCCATATGCCATGGATGTGGCCTTAAAAAGGGAAAATAGTAATAATAACAATTACATAAAAATTATATAACAATAATAATAATAATAAATGCCAGACTTTCTGTCTCCCTCTTTTAAGACTTTTCTCCCATGTGGCCCGCATCTCTTCCCATTTCTATTTCCTCAAAAATCACATGTCTTCCCGCTGACCTTTCCCCCTCTGGCCCATTACCTGGAACTGTGTCTCTTCTTCCCTGAACTCTGGAATGCTCCTGGCTCTCCTGAAATCCCACTTCAACAAAAGAATGGTGTGAAACTGCATTTGTTCCAGTGCTGGAGATCCTATTCTTGGACCTTTTGACAATTTTGAACTTGGGGTGAGAAATCTCTGGCTCAGGACCAGAAATCTCTACAATACCTTGTAGTAATGGAAAAAGCATGCATTGGCACAGGCATTTATAATGTACGCCAACCTCTCTTGTGCTTTTTCCCATGCAAAGGTAAATCTCATTGGATTTGAAATTGGAAAGAACAGTATCTTATAATTACTCAAGGGAGTTTCAAGGCTTAAGTAGGTGGTTGAAAAGGAAAATTTTTCACTTCCCATAGAGATAAAGATATAATTTCTTACGAAGGATAGGAGGTAGGTTTGCATGGCTTAGAAAAGGCCCAGGAGGGGTTGGCAAAGACCCAAGGACCCAGTCAGTGCTAAAGCTCTATGGAGTAAGAGGCAGTGGCCCTGATCACCTGTTAGAGAATAGGCATCCAATGAATATTAATTGATTGAAGAGATGAATATACAAGCTAAGTAAATTACACAAAGAGGTTCAGCGTGGATTACAAAACACCATTACTCAATGTTGAATTGAGTTTAATAAAGGCCACTAATGTGGCCTGGCAAACAAAGTTCATACCATGACATCATCTTTCAGTACCAGAGAAATATCCTTGCTAAGGAAAGTGCTGGATGGTCCTATTCAGTTCTGTGCTCAACAAGAAAATTTTGTATCGTGGTCAGCATGTTCTAAGAGACGTGTTCGAAGGAGTCCAAGAGATAAACCCTAATACCGCATTGGTGGAAATGCAGTCAAATGGTCATCAGCTTGATATAAAGAATTGCATATGGAAACTCAATGGTCAAAGTGGTGGACTGGGCTAGTTATCAATTGCTTCTTGGTTCTAAATTCCTTTCTCCACGCCCCCCAATTCCCTCTTTTTGTTTTTATCTTTGAAAGTGTATCTGAGTTCTTTAAATATGTTTCTTTTGCTAACTGAAGAAGGAAATGGTTGTGAAGCTTTGTCATTAGAGGACTGGAGAGATGATGCAGGTGGGAAGTCTTTGCTCTGGGTTCCAACTGGCATGTTCAGCAGGTCCTGCAGTGTATGTGATCAGGCTCCCGGGTGTATGCAGCTTCTCCAGCACTGAACTCCTCAAGCATCATAGCTTCCCTGGCATCACGCTAGAGCTTTTGCAATGTGCACAGATTCTGTGGTGTATGGAGGCCAGCAGCATCTAGTGGTTGGCGTCCCATGGCACTCTCAGTCTTGGGTGCTTTCATTAGCAAATTGCCTCTAGTGAAGCATCTCCCCAAAATAGCTTTCCCTGGTGTGCTGGTGAGCAGATATCCAGCAAGTTTCACTAGTATGGCATTGCAGCAACATCTCTTCCATCCCACGAGCCCTGAGGACCTTGGCCCTGAGGAACTTCTTCCTTAGTTGTGCAGTCTCGAGTCTAGGCAAGGTGGCTACTTCCTACATTTGCAATGCCTGTATTCTTGGGTGTGCTCTTTCCTTTTTACTAGACGACCTCTCACTACCACAATCCTCTGCTATAGTTAATAATTCCTTATATTAGATTTTTCTCTGTACAAATTACTGTGTGGTTCTGCTTTACTCTTTCAGTCCTGATACACCTAGCAACTCTGGAGAGTCCTGAGAAATGGGTAGAATTTAGTTAAGCCTAGAGGGAGGAGAATAAATATTCGAGGCAGAATGAAGGCATTAAGGTCCATATTTTCCATGTTTATGTTTCTTTTAGAAAATGAAAAAAATAGCAATAGGTAGATTTAATCTAATTATAAATTCCTTGAGGCAAAGACTGTGTCTTATTCTTCCTCGAGGCCTGTAATATAACAGGAAGAATAAAATCTTCTGGACATTGCTCAACCCATTTAAGAAAAACTGAGACCTGGGAAGAAAGACCAGTGCTACACACACACACACACACACACACACACACATACACACACAAAACCTAGTAACATTAATAATAAAAAATAATGATGTCAGAAAAAATATCATGTAATACTGTGCACCAGGCTTTGTACAAATGAGCTCATGAGTAAAGACCCTCAAAGTCTTTATGAGAGAAATATTATTATTATTACATCTGAAGCATAGTGAGGTTATGTAGCTTGTTTAAATTCACCTAACCAATAAGCAGCCAAGTCAGCATTTAAACCAAAGCAGCCTGGCTCCAGAGGCTCTGCCCTTAATCACCGCATGCTACCACTTTGCAGCATACATGGAGCTGTTGATTATACACTACAATGATAAAGATTTTTCTCTTCAATATTCCAGGGGAACAAAAGATAGGGGTCTATTTTTTTAATTGAAGTGTAGTTGATTTACAATGTTGTGTTAGTCTCTGGTGTACAGTAAAGTGATTCAGTTATATATACATATATGTATATATATATATATATCTTTTACATCTTCTTCTCCATTATAGTTTATTACAGGCTATATTCAATATATATTTAATACTGTGTAATAAACCATAATGTAAAAGAATGTGTGCTATGCAGTAGGACTTTGTTGTTTATCCATTTTATATGTAGTAGTTTGTATTTACTAATCCCAAACTTCTAATTTATCCCTCCCCCACCCCCTTTCCCCTTCAGTAACCATAAGTTTGTTTTCTACGTGTGTGAGTCTGTTTCTGTTTGTAAATAAGCTCATTTGTATCATATTTTAGATTCTACATATAAGTGATATCATGTGGTATTTGTCTTTCTCTTTCTGGTTTATTTGGCTTAGTTTGATAATCTCTAGGTCCATCCATGTTGCTTCAAGTGGTGTTATTTCATTCTTTTTAATGGCTGAGTAACATTCCATTGTACTTTATACACTACATCTTCTTTATCCATCGATCTGTCGATGGACATTTAGGTTACTTCCATGTCTTAGCTATTGCAAATAGTGCGCTATGAACATAAGAGTGCATGTATCTTTTCAGATTATAGTTTTTCCTGGATATACGCCAAGGGGTGGGATTGCTAGATCAGATACTAAATCTAGTATCTTGAGGACCGTCCAAACTGTTTTCCATAGTGGCTTCACCAATTTACATTCCCTCCAACAGTGTAGGAAGGTTCAAAAACAGATGGGGGTCTTGTCTCCCCCCCCCTTTTTTTTTGACCATGCCCATAGCATGCAGAAGTTCCAGGACCGGGATCAAACCTGCACCACAGCAGTGACCTGAGCCACTGCAGTGACAACACCAGATCCTTAACCTATTTGCACAAAAAGGAGCTCCTTTTTTATACATTGCAGAAGGAAACTTTTTCTTTACAAATCAAGAGGCCCTCAGTTCCGTTGGGGGTAAGGAAAAGGAAGGATTTCAAAACTCCAGTGCTTGAAATATTGAATATTAAAATGTTCCCAATATTAATTGGTGCACTTCCTTCTGAGGCGCTGTATGTCCTGGGCTTCTTCCTTGTAGGATGTTTACTTTTTCACCCTTACTTTTAAGGAGTTGTGGTTTTGAATGCTTGGGTTCCATGACAGAGTTTCAGAGAGCAGTAGACAAACCTGTTCTTGAACCTGGATCCCTGAAATGGCCTCTTCTCACATTCAAGACCTCCTCTGATCTCCTTGCCGTGTGATGAAAGTCATTGGAAACTCATGCTGGCCCACATCCAAATTTTCCATTTCTGCATGATGTGCTTTTATTCTGGAAAATTTGGAGTCTAGGATCCCTATTCCCCTACATGGATATTAATGCTCCCTAGGATGTCACTTTGCCTAATAACACGTGTGAATGGCTTGGATCTATAAAATCCAGCACTTACTGTTTCTTCCACCTGGAATGTTCCTTTTCCTCTTTCTCTCATCTTGCAAGACTCTATTCTAATGAGATGCCCTTTGTGATATCTCTCCCGACCCCTGAGAAGAATCAGAGTTCTGTGCTGTGCTCCTGGAACACCCAGCTACCACCTCTCTGTTAGGTTTCACTATGTTACCTTGGGACTGACACGTGTCTGCCTCCCCTCCAGACTGGAAGCTCGTAGAAGACAGAAGGCTATTGCATAGCCATCTTTGTTTTCCCACAGCCTAAAGAAATCACTGAGTAGGTGTTCAATAAATATTTGTTGCTTAAATAAATGCATGAATAAGTGAATGGATTGGGGCCTTTCCCAATCCATCCAGGATTTATGGACTTAGGCAAGTCATGTCAGCTCCTTTAAATGATTAAATGATGCCAATGGTCCCTTCAAATTCTGGAATATTGTGAGTATGAGATTCAGTAACAACTTTTACATTTTGCCCTGAAGTTGACTAAGAAACTTTTATAAATCCAACGCTTTTTAAAAAAATTATTATTCCCAGCATTTTAAACAACTGCAACTCCAAAGATCTTGGGTAGGAGAACTTGTTCAACTCCACTTCAGAAGACGCACGGATTCAAACGTTAATACAACCCCTCTTCCTAGAGGCAGAGGAGCCCACGTTATAGTGTAAGAGGCAAGTCACACTAACTATTAAGCATCTTTTGGAGTATCAACCTCATCAACCACAAATCTGGAAGTTCTGATACCAATCTGCCATTTTGAGATCAAGGATGAAATGAGGACCACAGGCACGATTGGAGTAATATCTCTGAAGATTTTCTGTCTATGAAGGGAGGTCACCATTTTGGTTCCTTCCTCAATTTGAGACCCGTCTCACTTTATTTTCCTTTTAACCTTATCGAGCTATGAAATCATCCGTTTCTGGGAAGCACAGTCTTTTTCTGAACTTGATCAAGATGTTAAATGCACAGTTCACGTTACAACCCTATTATCCGGGAGGGGATTCTGCTCTTGAATTAGAGCCCGTGGTAACAGTCTCTCCTCTCCCTTCCAGATGCTAGGCATTGCACAACTTCCAATTACTGGATGACCAATGCCAAAGGAGGCAACGCCCCCATCTGGTCAGACAGAAGAAGCAAGATGAAAATAATGATAAAGAAATCTGAGTGTATTTGTTGACTTCCCTTTAGAGATGAAGACAGAGGCTCAGAGAGGTTAGGTAGCCAGTCCAAAGTTATGAAGCTAATAAGTCTAATTCTAAAGCCTGTACTTTTCTGTGTGTGTGTGTGTGCGTGTGGTCCGGGGATGGGGGAAACACAGACTACATGTAAAAATACAAAATCCTAGATATTTGTCTGTTCAAGTTCATTCATTTCAAAGAAGAAAATAGAGGTGAAACATGAGGAGCTCAGAGTCATAAACCAAGCTAGAGATAGAAGTAGGGTTAGAATCTAAGTCTCTTTAGTCTCAGCACATGGGTCTGTGTAGACTACCCCTCTGAGGCAGCCTGGCACAGCTGGGGAAAGAGTACTTGGCAGAGCTGCAGTCACATTTATCAACTGTTTGACCAACTTATCATCAACGATTTATCAATAAGAAAAATCAGGCTCAGAGGAGATAATGACCACTTTGCAGTCATTCAGTGAAGAGGAAGTTGAGATGATGTGTGTTATGCTCAGGTATCAGGGCTCAATAAATTTTGTGTGTCCTGGAATGGGGCCATTTAATTTTTTAAGCTTATTAGTGTTACAAAATTAATTTATGCACATGGTAGACATTTTTTAAAGGTGCAGAAATTTTACTGAGGGAAGAGGTAATTCTCTCCCCAAGTCCATTCCCCAGTGGTGATCATTTTTAATATTTTCTGATTTCTGTCATTCCTGGAGTTAGTGCCATAATTCTAAATATTACGGTTATAGTTGTATTAGTTTATTTATCCATTTGGTTACTTTAAATAACCAACTTCTATTTCTTATTCCACCAACTTTTGGTGGTCTTATCTCTCATATGATACAATGAGAAAATTGTTAGTCTCTGTCCCTCATTCATTTAACGCTTTCCAGGGTCCAATATGGCAGCTCTTCAGTGACTATGACATTGTCGAAGTTTACAGAATAGCTATATTCTATCTGTACCATGCTTGTCTTTTGCTGTTTATCTATATGTTGATTCTATATACGGAAACAAAAGAAAACCCCAGGATTTTAAATATTTGATCATATAAATATTACTCACTATTAAACCAATTTGTGTGTCTGGATCAATAAAAAAAGAAAATATAATTCTTTGTAACTATACTGAAAGACTGAGTGATCCAAGCAATATATTTAGAGTGATTCCATTTTCTTCTGCTTCAGTAAATACTCCCAACCATCCCATATTTTAGTTTGCCTTATGTTCTTAAATTTGTATTATAGTTTTATATTTCTGTTGTTTTCCCAATTGCTTTTTTCTTGATTATCTAAGAAATGTATGCCTTCTTTACAATAACTGTAACATTTTAATCGGTCATATTAATTGGCTAATAATCTCATTTGGACTGATTGCTTTCCTTTTTTTTTTTTTTTTGTCTTTTTGCTTTATCTAGGGCCGCACCCAGCATATGGAGGTTCCCAGGCTAGGGGTCTAACAGGAGCTGTAGCTGCCGGCCTTCGCCACAGCCACAGCAACGCGGGATCCGAGCCGCGTCTGCAACCTACACCACAGCTCACGGCAACGCCGGATCCTTAACCCACTGAGCAAGGCCAGGGATCGAACCCGCAACCTCATGGTTCCTAGTCAGATTCGTTAACCACTGAGCCAC
>PVHT021183518.1:3974458-4003532 GCA_004024745.2 Catagonus wagneri
GGAGGTTCCCAGGCTAGGGGTCTAACAGGAGCTGTAGCTGCCGGCCTTCGCCACAGCCACAGCAACGCGGGATCCGAGCCGCGTCTGCAACCTACACCACAGCTCACGGCAACGCCGGATCCTTAACCCACTGAGCAAGGCCAGGGATCGAACCCGCAACCTCATGGTTCCTAGTCAGATTCGTTAACCACTGAGCCACGATGGGAACTCCACTGATTGCTTTCCCAACGGGTTGCTTTGCAGTCTGACTAGGATTTTTTTTTTTTTTCATTTAATCTTAGATACGTGTCACTGTTTCTTGAACATCATGTCTTCCTTTTCAGTGTCTATGTGTTTACTATTTGCTGCAATGTATTTTACCTTCAGAAATGGTGGATGAAAAGTAAATTTCTGAGCTCTTGTATAAGTGAAAAAGCCTTTATTCCATAATGTTTAAGGATGTCTCCATTTGTATCTGCTGTTGCTGATGACAAGTCCGTTGATAATGTGATAGTCTTTTTTTTGGTTTAAATTTTTTTATTTATTTTTTTAGTTCAGTTTTCTTTCTTTCTCAAAGCACCTAAGCTTGTCTTCTTACTCTCAACAAACTGAACTTTCACAAGGATATGTACATCAGAATGTGAACCGTGTTATATTCATTCTGTTTCTTGACTTTAAGTGGGCCTTGAAATTTAAGGATTGGTGGTCTTCAGCTCTAGAAAATTTTACTCCTTTATTTTGTTGATAATTTGATTTTCTCTATTATTTTCTGGAACATCTATTGGTTGGATTATTAGCAACTTGAATTGATTTTCCTTATCTCTGAATTTTACTCTTTCATTTGCCTTAAAATTTTTTTTTTCTTCTCCTTTCTGAGAGATATCGTATCCCAGATTTTATGTTTCATAGTTTTTATTGACTTTGTGGGGGGCAAATTATGGTTTTTCAATTGATTTCAAATGATTTTATCATATTTTCTAAGTGTTCCTTTAGTGATTCCATTTCAAAAATACTTTTAATGTACCTAAACTCCTGCTAACAATCATCATTAAACTTTTACGTTCTCTTTTGTTTCCTGGATTAGCTCTATTTCTTCTCCTTCTCCTTCTTCTTGTTTTGGCCACCCCATGGCATATGGAGTTCCCAGACCAGAGAACAGATCTGAGCTGCAGTTTCAACCTATGCTGCAGCTGTGGCAATGCCAGATCCTTTAACCCACTGTGCTGGGCTGGGTATGAAAACTGCATCCTGGCACTGCAGAGACACCCCCAATTCCATTGTTCCACAGTGTGAAATCCAATTCCATTTTTTCTTTAGGAGATGAGTAATTCTCATTTATCTTGCTTTCTCTCCCCCATTCAAATGTAGGGCAAATCTTTGGTTTGGCTTGTTTTTTGTTTTTTTAGGGCCACATCTGGGGCATATGGAAGTTCTTAGACTAGGGGTCAGATCAGAACTTCAGCTGCCGGCCTGCACCACAGACACAGCAATGCAGGATCCGAGTCATGTCTGCAACCTATAGCAGAGCTCACAGCAATGCCGGATCCTTAACCCACTGAGCTAGGCCAGGGATCAAACCCACGCCCTCATGGATACTAGTCGGGTTCATTACCTCTGAGCCATGATGGGAACTCCTGTAGGGCAAATCTTAGGTGCCCATTCACATTTATGAATGAAGAATCGCTTGACCGGTATGAAGAGCTGTCATGAGTTTCTTCCATTACTATGTTGGCTTGTTTGCCCACAAGACTTTCTCCTGAGTATGGGGACCGATGGTGAACTGTGTGTATGTGTCTGTGTTGACAGACTGAGTTTAGGTTGAATTTGGTGAGTAGACTGCTTTGCTTGTACCCACCACCAGCCTGTCAGAAAGAAAGATTTCACTCTGAAGCCAGCTCTAACACTAGCATGTAAAACTTTCCCCCAAGTAGGTGTTCAGTTTCTCCAGAATGCACTGTTCTCTACCTAAAGCCTCATAGGTTGGTCTGTTTAGGGAGACAAGATTGAGTAATTCAGATATGGCATGAATAGTTTTTTTTTTTTTTTTTAATAAATAGCACAGATACTACTTAATTTTTGGCTTTCTATAGCCACAGTCTTCAAATTTGGAACATGTCTAGGATTTTGTTAATTGAAACAATTCCCTTCTTCTCTTCTGTCCTGGCCATCTGCATTCCCTACTTTGGGTGAGCCATTCATTTGATTTAATCTACTTGTCATCTCTCAGAAGTTGGTTAAATTTCCTGGTATACTGGTGCCACTGTTCTCTGTTCTTTGCATGTCTATGATTCTATTCTCTGCTGTTTATTTTTCTGTTCTTTCAGGGGAAACTGGGAAGGAAGAGGAGATATCTCTCTTCAGATCTTTATCATGAACCAGAAAACCCCAATTATTGAAAAAAAATCCTGTAAGCTTTTGAAGGGAATACAGACAGTTTTTGGCATTTTCTCAGAGGTCTCTATTTTATCATGAGAAAAGAAAATTTTAAATATGGGTTTTGGTATTTAACCTCAAAGTTAAACTATACTTGGATAAGACCTAAAATGTCTTATCCAAACCCATTTCTTAGTTTGAACTACTGAGACCAGTTAAAACCTGGGTTTTGAAAAATAGAAAATAAGACCTAGAAGACAAAGAACCCAGCAGAGGTAAGAAGTACAGATGATGAAAGTTACACACACACACACACACACACACACACACACACACACACACGCCTCTCATCTCTCCATGGGTGAGGGGACCCTCTAAACCACTGCAGATAACTTCAAACCCATTCCTTTGGCTGCACAAATTTGTTATCAGACCCTGCTGGCCCTATCATATTGGCAAAGGCACATGATGATTAAAATGGCATTGACAATCTTCTGATCTGCCCTTGTATAATAGAAAATTCAGATTAAGGAACAATTATGCTAATAGAGGAGAAGATCTCAGAGTGGGAAGGGCTTTTTGAAGCTGGCTTGTTCAGCTCTCCTACTGACACGTACCTTCTGTCTGTAATATCCTGCCTAATGGTCTTTTCTTGATCGTCTCCAGTAATGAGAAACTTGTAACCTCCAGAGGCAGCATTTTTATCTTTAGACAGTGCTGTTAAAAGGCCTTTAAATGTAACCCCAATCTGGCTCTATGTACCTCCCAGTGTGTCCCCCAGCTGTGCTCTCCACGACATAAGGCACAAATCTAAACCACTGCCATACGGAAGAGGAGTTTGATATTCCGTATGTTAACAGGACAGGTAAGAAAGAGATCCATTTAATGTCAGAGACAGTTGTCACTTCCCTATCTAAAGATGCTTGCATTCCTCAAGCGGGTCTTTACAAAGAGCAAGACTGTTAAGTGAAAGCTATAAAAATAATTCCATTACCCACTTTACAAAGACAGAGTGACAGCCAATCATTAGAAGAAGAAAGTCTTCACAGAGGATGCACAATTTGCAGAAGATGTGATTTCATCCATCATAAAAGGAGATGTACGATAACTTCCCACCAAAATGAGTGGTGTTTGCTCGTGTTTCATACCATTGCTATAGCTTCAGCTTACAGATGAGATTCATTGCAAGTCCCACTTGAACTGTTAAAGGCCTGTAGACACAAAGTATTTGGTGGTCCAAAAATGCCTAAAACTTCAGCCACCTCTGACTGCTTGTAATGAGACAACCAGAAAGATCAGAACCTGGTACAAAGGCACTGAAGGCTCCGTGTCCATCTGAGTAGCCCGCTCTTCGCCCCACGCATAAATCTGAAACACATCAGCAAGGTCCACAGACCACAGAGGTCCTTATTCATCACTTCCAATTCCCCCATCATATAAATAAGGCGGAGAAAACCCTGGAGCAGAAACTAGCAGCCCAGAGTCACTCAGAAAGACAGGAGCAGAGGAAATACTAGAATCAGAGGTTTTGGTTCCCTGATCCAGACATTGTTTTTTCCTCTCTACTCTTTACCTGGCTTTTAGGGGCTGTGGTTCCCCATTAGGTGATCCCATCCCCCATCTGACATCTTCTTCAGTCCTGCGCTCCTCCGCCCACATACCCACACACGGACAGCCGACTGTTCTTGAACCACACCCAGTGGGCCCCATTCTCAGGGTCTCCGCACTACCCACTGGTCCGCCAGGCGTGCTTATCTCCCTCACAGCTGCCCGAATCGCTCCTTCACTTCACTTAGGGGTCTTTCCATGTGTCACCTCCCCAGGCAGGCGGGCCCTGATCATTTGATCTAAACTAAGACTTCCTATAGGAGTTCCCGTCGTGGCTCAGTGGTTAACGAATCCGACTAGGAACCGTGAGGTTGCGGGTTCGATTCCTGGTCTTGCTCAGTGGGTTAAGGATCCGGCGTTGCTGTGAGCTGTGGTGTAGGATGCAGACGCGGCTTGGTTCCCGCGTTGCTGTGGCTGTGGTGAAGGCCGGTGGCTACAGCTCCTATTAGACTCTTAGCCTGGGAACCTCCATATGCCGCGAGTGCGGCCCAAATAAGGCAAAAAGACAAAACAAAAAAAAAAGACTTCCTATAGCTCTCTTTTCTGATTTTTTCTTCACAGCATTTACCAGTATCCACATATTAGATATCAAAATATGCATTATACATGTATATATGTATATCTCCCCAATAAATATAAATTCCAGGAAAGCAAGGATTTTGTCTACTACTCTCCCCCCAGCATCCAGTGGGCGCAAAGAAGTACTCCTGAAGGCCTAATTAAATAACAGCTTTGCACGTGTTTGACGCTATTTAAGAGGAGAATCGATTGAGAGTTCAGATAGCACAACTCACCCCCGACCACTGGGGACTCAGTTCAGAACACCCTCCTACACAGAACACCGTGGCCTCTGTGCTTCTGGTCTCCATCTCCAATACCTGGTTCAACTCGAATATTCACTGAGCACCATACGTATAACAAATGTCTGCTAAATTAAATAATGCACACAACAGCTGATTTAAAAGGCACATTTTTGTAGTAGGGCGAGCACAGGGGACTAGGCCTCAGAAGACCTAGAAAGATCATCCTTGCTTTACCAGCAGCTGTATCAGTTTAGGCAAGTCTCTTATGCAATCGCCATCTTCAATGAATCACCAAATAATCAATAAAGAGGGTAAAACAGATTAGTTCTAAGACACTTTCCAACTCTGACATCCTAGAGTATCATAAAATATTCTCTTAGGTTATTTTCTTCTTGCAACTGGCTAGTGTTAATTGATTTTAGAAGGACCATTGCATTTGCAAGCCTTTAGGAAATTTGTTCTTTACCACAGCAATGGCCAAGGTCCTTTCAAATAGCCAACATACCAAGCCACAATTAGGCCCCATTTATCCACAGGTCCATTTCCCAGCAATCTGACTCATCCCGGACCTTTTGATCCTGAACGCATCCGAAGAGTCCCCCATGGACCCACAGGAGCTATCAGAAAGCCCCCTGCGTTAAAGATTACGTGCTTTGCCTCTCATGTCCTCTTTCAAAGCCTTACAGAGTCTGGATTCTTGTTTTCCACCAGTGACTCAAGGGTTCTGTTTCCTCTGAAATTGTCTTCACTGTCTACTCTTGCTGATGAACCCCTATGTGTTTTTCAAGGTTCGTTCAAATTTTCACTCCCCTAAGAAGCCACTGCAGCCTTCTGCTGCCCACAGAGTTGAATGTTCTACCTCCCATGTGGTCCCTCTGGCATGTGTATACCTTCATAAGAACTTTTGCCATTCTGCTTTTGTTATGCTTGTTGAGGTCGGTGACGTGTTTTATTTACCCTGTTTCCTGGGATGGAGTCTGGGGCTAAGTAGGTGCCCCAGGAGTATTTTCTGAAGACTTCTAGAAATCTCGTTTCTTGGGCCTGAGTAACAGAAACCCAGTAACTCAGGAAGGAAGGGTTGGAGAAAGCATTCGAGAGAGGCAGATACATAATCCCTAAGCAGAATTACAAGTGACATTGCATGACACTGAGGGAGGAGACAGAAAGGTCTAAAATCAGATACAGAACTGCAACACAGCCCCAGATGCTAATGTGTCTTTAGAAAGACATCTCTGAGTAATTATGAAATTACATGGTTCTGTATGGCAGATGGGAATTCAGAATTTCTAGAGACATCAAATACATTTCAAAAAGATGTCTATTAACCAGAACTTACTATAAATTTTTGGTGTCTGACAGGCTCAACTTTAGTTATCTGGAAAAGGCCAAGATGCCAGAGAAATGGGATTTGTCAGCACAATTTGATTAAATGGTATCCTGTGCCCAGCATCACACGTGTACGATGAAGATCCAGAGACTGGACTCTCAAGGAAGCAAGGAGACAAAGCTGACACAGCTAAAATGGTCAGCATGCAAGCTAGCACGCAACCGACTGCCCCAGATAGTAAGGGTTACAAGTTCTTAGCAGAGGGAGAGGAGGTAGGAGCCATGCTAACCTGGAAGCCTTGGGGAAGAGAAGTGAGACTTGGGCCAACCCATAGACTAGGAGGATGGATATTAGTAAAGAGGAAGAAAAGCTTCTCTAGCTGATGGAAACCCCTCAACCAAAGGGACTGGGGAAGTAAGAAGAAAAGAGACCGGGAGCTTCAGTAGAGTAAAAGTTGGGATAATGTATGGCATGGTAAGTCAGATTATGGGAACTGTTGACAGCTGGCCAGAAGTACTTGGATATAGAAACAAAGCATGAGCAAGGAAATTATCTATCCAAGTAGCAACTACATAGTCAAGTCATAAATAGCTTGGTAGTGTTGGTATGGGTGAAGGCCCCCAGCGTCTGGAATTTATTCAGTGCCCTTCTGCGTTACTCAGAGTAAAATACACTGCCTCCCTAAAAACCTTCAAGGCCCTTCATGAGCTGAACCCTGGCTCCTATTACTCTCCCCTCTGCTTAGATCCCAGCAACACTGGCCTCCACAGAATCAAGTACTCTGCCCCTTCAGGCCTTTGCACATGCATTTTCTTCTACCTGAGCTCTTTTCTCCAAGATAGCCACAAAGTTGGTTTCCTTTTTTCTTTCTAATCTTATTCAAATGTTACTTCATCAGAGACCACTCTCATGTAAAATAGAAGCCCCGTGGATCTTTCTGTCTCTCTTTTTTATGCTAATTCATTTTTCTTCTTGCTGTTTATCATCTGCTAATACTTTGTATATTCATTTGTTTATCTGTTTTCCCCCAGCCTCCAAAATGTTTAAGTGCCAAAATTCTGTTTTTTACCATCCCACTCCCAGTTCTTAGAAAAGTGCCAAGCACACAAAAGCACTCACTAAATGTTTGCTCAATGAATGAATTGTGAGGCTATAGGAAACTTCAGGGATTATATCCAAAGTTTTGTTGTATTTTTCCAAATGATTTCCAAAATTATCAGCAGATTCTGTAGAGGACCCGTGACCAATAGTTTTAGAGAACTTGGGTTTATACAAAAAGTGGACATTGCGGAGTTCGCGTTGTGGCTCAGTGGTTAATGAACCTGACTAAGAAAAATGAGGTTGCGAGTTCGATCCCTGGCTTTGCTCAGTGGGTTAAGGATCCAGCGTTGCCATGAGCTGTGGTGTAGGTTGCACGCACGGCTCGGATCCCGCATTGCTGTGGCTGTGGCGAAGGCGGACAGCTACAGCTCCTTTTAGACCCCTAGCTTGGGAACCTCCATATGCTGCGGGTGCGGCCCTGGGTAAGGCAGAAAGACAAAAAAAAGTGGACATCGGGAGACTGATCTCACCCTAGCTGTGGGGTTTCAACTACCTGAGGCTCAATTTCGTCATCTGTAAAATGGACATAATAACACCTGTTTCACTTCTATCACATTTGCAAAAGCTAATGTTGTTGAGGCCTCCCAAGTGGTCCCATAACGTCCAAGACATCTAACCCTCCATTCAGTGAAACAAGGAATGAGGCAGTGGTGAGCAAGTTCACCTGCTGTGAATTGCTAATGAGATCCAATGTGAACATTCTTGCTTAAGGCTACTAAACTACAAAGAGGGTCTCCATCAAAAGATCTCTGTTTCCTTCTCTGCCCCACCCTTCTATAATCTAATGGATGTTTTCAGAGCCTCAAGACTAAGCATGCATTTGCCACTCTGGCCTAGCATTGAGCTGAACATTTGCAAAGAGTATTTACATGTCTAGAAAACACACATGGCACCTATCTTACCTTGTAGGAGCGCTACAATAATCAAGTGAGATAATGCCTATGCAGGACTTAGTACATTACTGGAAATACAATTAGTATTGTTAGTGTAGACTTACTAAACTTTTACTAACGCAGAAGGTGATATACAGGTGGAAGTAGACATAGAAGGAAAAGGAGAGAAAGAATTAAAAAAAAAACGTTTATTTCATCCATAAAGTTATATGTATTTTGCATATTTAACTGATCAGATATTTACTGGAAATCATTCAGTTGCTGTGTGAGACCCAGATCCTGACCTTAAGCTGGGCAGGAGGAAGGCTAACTCCGATAAGAGAGATGAGAACAGAGCTTGCTGAAGGCAGGGACATTAAGCAGGGGCTGCCTGTAGTAGTTCAGGGGAGAAATTACACGGAACTAAACATAAAGGGAGGTCACAGCAGAGATGGCAGAGAAGGAGAAAACATAAAGGACATTGGGAAAGAAAATATGGCAGGGGGTTGGTGGCATGTTTTCATTACTTAATCGTTTCATTCATTCAGTTCCTTTTGCCAAGCTCATCTACCAGGCTCTGCAGCATTCACTGGAAATACGAGGGTACAATGGGCATCATGATAAACTGCATTTGTTTTGTCCTTCCCTTCCAAGAGCCAGGCATAGTATTAAGAAGTCTACATACCTCATGGCATTTAATGCTCAGAAGGCCCCTGTAAATAGGTATTGTCATGACCACTCTATAGTTAGAGAAATCAGAGCTCAGAGATGGAGGGTAAACAACTTGATCAAGCCGCACAGCTAGGCTGAGCTGGGATTAAAATGCTGGCGTGTGGAGTCTAGGCTTGGCTCTTTCATCTCTGCTGCAGGGATAACTTGGGTGGAGCTGGTGTCACAGCAGGGGTCTGAGTCTAGTGGGCGGAAAGTGGAGGACAGATGTGATGGAAGGTTGTAACAGGAGCTCACCTGGAGCCTTTAGAAATAGAGTCGAAAGAGAAGGAAATCCCAAGATGTTTAAACTGTTGACTCTTAAAGAAGTTTGTTTGCTACCAACTTTGTAAGAAGACTTGGAAGCCATTTAGGAAGTGCTCTGGGCTGTGCCTCTAAAGTTTGGGGTAGGGGAGTCCTGGTCGAGCAACTGACTGTCTCTCTGTCTATGGGTCTGGGTTTTCTCATTGGCTGGGAGTTTGGGGCTAAGTGGACTCCAAGTCCCCTTCCATCTCAGTGCTGCTGGTGGAGAAACTGAATTCCAGTGGGCTGATTAAAAATAAAAACACAATAGAAGAAAACTCACTTGGACTTTTGGGGGTCTTTTTTATTTGCCCCACGAGGTGTATCTTCCATTGCTTTCCTGTTCATCCCTAAAATGTGAGACAGGGAAGCAGAAGATTGAGGTGTTGGATGCCTATGAGGAATCTCAGGGGGAAACCAGGTGGGGACCCTAGACCAGACCCCTTTCTCTGGGGCCCATGACCTCATACCCATTTCTCTAGAGTTTGGAGAAAAGAATGACCCATTCACTTCATCTGAATAGAGAGAGGCATAGTCATAAAAGACAGAACACCCACAGCCTGGCCCCCTGCTCTCAGCTCTGAGTCGGGGAATAGATGAGGCCGGAGGTGGAGACGGAGTGGAAATGGTGGGGAGGTAGAGAAAGCACACGCTTTCCCAGCTGACACTGCGTCTTTCAGCCGTCACCCCGTGTGGGTGAACGGGAAAACCGAATACCCTGCCGTAGCCAGAGGCTGAGCTATTATACACGTCTGGGCAAAAGCAAAATTGGGGCAGAGAATGGACTTCTGTTCAGGCAGGACTTTCAAAGGGTTTGGTGCCCACACTGATAGTTTCTGTTGGCACAAGCGATGCCTGTTCAGTTGAAACTGAACCTCTCCATAAACTGTTTCCTCCTACCCACTTTTCCTGTCTCTCTGCCTTTATACTTTAAAAACAATACCAAAACGTAGTACAGTTTTTTTTTTTTTACTCAGTTTCTGCTGAAACTACATTAGATTTTTGACAGAGGTGTGCTCAGCTCAGCTCATGAGCTGATTTTCCAATTTTTAAAAACTTTGTGAGCTAGTTGTTAAACATAGCCATTATTAAAAATTAACTTAGAGAACTTAACAGTTAAATAAATTGTGGTGAAAACAACAGTAATAAATAATCAAAAGCATCTCTTCCTACTTGTTTTACTACATCTCATCATTTTCTGTGCTCTTGAGGTTACATCCCATCATATCTGTGTGGTGAAAATACTAGATAATAGTAAGCCATATTTTTGTAACACCACAGTCAACGAGTTTATCATGGTAGCTAGAAAGTGGTCATGGCAGATGTATTTACACCGTGGAACTCTGCCAGCATCACAAATCAAGGCTTGATTTATTGATTTGTTGATTGCCTTGACATAAGAGAGTGATAGATAAAACGTTAATGATGTAACTGAACCCAAAAGTGTGCCCTGTCTGTAGCCATGACATAGTGAATAACACACACATATTGAGGAATATTATTTTAGTTTTCAAAAACAAGAATCTGCATCAGTAGAAAAGCTGTTTGTATCACTGACAAACGAGGGAGAGATTCCAACACACACCTTCCTTATTTCACTTTCATCTACCTTGTTAACTAAAATGAAAATATCAGCTAACATTAGTGTCTAAACAACATGCGTTGTTCGTCAGTGGCATCAAAGGTGGGCAACAGATGCAAGAGTTAGTCAAAATTAATGAAGTGTTCTGTGAGAATCAATTGGCTCTATGGAATTTACAATAAAAGATGTATTTACATTTTATTATAATTTATAAATTGTGTATGACATATTTTGCAGTAACAAAATTTATAATCAACTTATATACAAATATACATGCAACATATATTTTATATATAATTTTCCCCCAAAGAGCTGGTTGGTCAATACCTACGAGGCCACTACTGGCTCTTGCGCTCATCACTGGATTGACAGGAAAGTGGAAGTTTACATGAAATGTCACTATTTGTGACACTGGGTTCAGACAGCATTAAACCCAGAATCAGTGCTCTGGTTAAGTGACTTGGAGACTCTGTGAATATTCCATAATGTTATCAGATCATATTAAAGTACTCTCTCCTTTTATTTTTATTTTTATTTTTATTTGTCTTTTTCTGGGCCACACCCACAGCATATGGAAGTTCTCGGGCTAGGGGTTGAAACCAAGCTGCAGCTGCCAGACTACACCACAGACACAGCAACATAGGATCTGAGCCGTGTCTGCAACCTATGCCACAGCTCATGGCAACACCGGATCCTTAACCCACTGAGCAAGGCCAGGGATCGAACACGCATCCTCATGTATACTAGTTGGGATCGTTACTGCTGAGCCACAAAGGGAACTCCGAGTACTCTTCTATCATTTTGATCTCCAGTGCTTCCTGTTGACTTTCTAACACAGCCATTCACTCTTTATCTCAAATAGAAATTTTCTGACAGTAGTTTTTGCCTCCGGACTCCCAGAAGGACAGAAACATGACATGCAGTTGGAGCCAAGGATGGAGCTCAGAAAGGAGGGAGCAGGCTGGGAGCTTTCTCCCTTGAAAATTTGGTTGTCCCGGGAGTGAGATTCCGTGCCAGATCAAGCGGTGGACATTTTAAAAAGCCTAGCCTCTTGGCGACCCACTTGCACAAACCTATTTTACCTTCACCAGGGTACACACTAAGCACTCTATAAATGCAGAGTCCACAATGAACCATATCAATCAAAAGCAGCTTTTATTTATTAAGAGCATGCTCTATGCCTTACTCAGTGCTTCATACGTTATAGCCATTAACTTTCACACTTAAATAGCTCTCCGCAGCTATTGTTATTAGCTGACTCCATTTTACAGGTAAGCAAACTGAGGGGCAAGGATGTTAAACAAGTTTCAACCAACGTTTGGCAGATCTACTTATTAACTGGTTTTATTTGCTGCCTCTCTGGTTCCTCTCGGTCTTCTTTGGTAGGAAGGTGCGAGCTGGTACCTGGGGAAGAAAGGACGCGTCTGTCTATCTGCATATGAGAGTGGTGAGTAGAACTGGCACTGCTGGAAGCTCTTCTCAAAGCATCAGAATGACTTTGAGAAACTCTGAGAGGAAATGTTTGCCCAGAAGCTTCCCTGCCTGTACAGAAACAAAAGTTCTCAGAGAAGCTCGGGTGATTATGACGCACCTCAGTTTGCTGGGCTCTGACTGCAGTGCTGGCTGATCCATCCTTCTCTTCCGCTTGGGCAACAGCTAAATCACTAGTCCCAGCCTCCGCTGGGTCAGGTGTGTCACACCCTCAGAGGTGACCAATGGAGGGTGAGTGGAAGGGTCAAAGACCACTTCTAGACCAGGCATGAAGCTCTCATGGTGCCCCCTCCCCACCCCTCCGCTGTGTTTCTCCCCCTCAAACGGTCTTTGGAAACTAAATGCTGCAGATGATAAAATGACTATTAGCCTAAGTCCTACTGAAACAGAATTCCCTACTCATCTGACTGCTCTGAAATATTTTTGTGAGTGAGAAATAAACCCCTTTTATATTGAGCTACTGCATATCTGAGTGTTTTTGTCCCTGCTACCTAGTCTACTCCAATAAAACTTTATACTACTATCATCATCTTCTCCATTTTACAGAAGCACAGGTCACTTGCCCAAGATCAAACATCTAGACTGTGGTACAGCTGGAATTTAAACCCAGGCAATTTGATTCCAGAGTTCACGCTGTTGATTATCACTGTACAGCCCCTTATGGAGTAGAAGAAAGCAGTGGTGAGAAGCAGACTGTGGGGGTGCCATGGAAGGGACACTGGCCACCAAGAGGCCCCAGGCCCTTTCTGTCCAGCTTGCATGGATGGGTTAACTGGATTGGTGGGATAAGAGGCTTGCCCAGGTTCCCTCAACAAGGTTAAGATTCATGTTTCCTGCTTCCCCAGTCTCTCTGCTGCACCATTTAGCTCACCTACTAAACACAGTGTAACCATCCATATACTGCAGCACTACAGCACTGCAGGTACACCAGCAACATAGCTTTCGTAAACCTCCACTTTCACAGATGGGGGAATGGAGTTGTGGGAATTGAACTAACCTGCTCAAGGTCACCCAGTTACAAAGAAGAGTAGACCTGGGGTTCAAATCCAGATTGACTCAGGGGGCTGTTCTTTTAACCAGCCCCCGCCTAGCTTTGCCTGTCATAAGTGGTATGTAATGAAGAGCTGAGACACCAGCCCTATAGAGTCCAAGAAAAATAATGTGTCATGGAAGGGGCTTTAAATCCAAGCTCAAGGCCTCTCACTTAGAAGTAATAGCAACGTTCAGAGTTGACTTGCAGTTTCCAGGCGTTCCCACAGGCTTTATCCCCTCTGGAGTCCCTTCTGTCTCTGGGCACATGCCTTCCGTCGCTGTTTGCCCCATCTGTGGGCCTCCCCAGGGCAGGGCTGCCTCACTCATCAGGGAGGTCCCCCCCAGCCAGGCTACCTGTGGGTGTGAGCAGGAGATGGGGTAACGTTTGCTGAACGTAGAAGCGCAGAAGCAAAGATGGGGAGGGCGGACACCTGCACCCCCATTTTGCAGATGAGGAGACTGAAGTTCGTGACATTGAAGGGATGTACCCAGACCCCATAGCTGTCAAGTCCTTTGCAGGCCAGAATCTGTGGATCCATAGTCCTAAAAGAGCCCGGGTTGGCAAGTGGCAGGAAGGAATGTGCCAAAACACAGCCAGCGCCAGAGTCCTGCGTAAAGGAATGGCTCACGACCCGCTGGCGAGTTCAGCCCACCTGCTTCCCTGCAGCGGTGGGTGGTGTTTGCGGGGAAGTAGCGGCCCTGACTCCCCACTCCCAGGCCCGCGGCTCCCTCCTGCCTCTTGGGGGAAGCCGGAGCTCCGCATTGCAGGGGTCCCTGCGGTCCCGGGTCACCGCGCCCCTCCAGTCCTTCCTTTGTCCCGCTGCCTCCACCGCAGCCGCTGAGCTTGGCGCTGCCCGGTACACCAGCACCATCTAGGGGCGATCCAGATCGCAGGGCTGGCGAAGCCATGGCAGCAAAGCAAATGACCGCTTCTGGAGTCAGCAGGGCCAGGGAGAGACTGGGGAACACACCAGAGTCCCAGCTTCGGAGTTCCCATTGTGGCTCGGCCGAAACGAATATGACTAGTATCCATGAGGATGTGGGTTCAATCCCCGACCTGGCTTAGTGGGTTAAGGATGGTGCTCCAGCAAAGATGGATCACCTCACTGGCCTGGGGTCAAGGCACTGGCCTGAAGCAAGTCCCTGTTCCAGCGCTGGCCTCAGTTTCCTGAATTAAGGTCGAGGTGATAATCAGGCCCACCCCTATGGGCGCTCCTAAATGTATGATGCCATCTCACTCCCCTGTTCGATTATCCTAACAGCCGTTGTCAGGCAAGGAGGGAAACTGAGGCTCAGAGAGGTTAAGGAGCCCCAAAGGGCACAGCAGGTTTCAGCAGAACTAAGAATCAAAGCCAGGTTCGTTTGAGCTCCAAAGTGCATTGAGCTCCTTTGCTGCGCTGCCTGGGGGAGGGCGGCCTGCCCGCATACCTAGGACTGTGGGAAAACCTCTCTTGCTCCTTGGCTGTCTTTTGCCAGCTACTTCCTGTGTGATCTTGGCTAAGCTATGTGACCTCTCTGAGATTCAGCTGTGTTGCTCAGCCTTAAATATCATCCCAAGACCTTCCCTTGGCAGGGAAGAGTGTGCGTGTCAACCATGGGAAGGCTTCTAAGTCAAAATTCGCTCCAAGCAGGGAAGTCAGATGCTGTGAGTCATGGTGAGGATCAAGAAAAAAAAAAAGGGGACCTCAGAAGAATGAGCTGGCTCCATAAACCTGTCAGATTACCGCTCCCACCAACGCAGAGCTCCAGAACCCTCCGCCAGAGGTGAAACCTCGGCTGGACCCAGCTTTGAGGCCTGCAGTCTGTGTCATTATCTCCATTTTACAGCTGAGAAAATCAAGGCACAAAGAGCCATAGATGTTTTCTCAGCGTTGTGGAGAGACTTAGGAGAGCCAAGACTGAGGTCACTGCCCGTGGCTCCCCAGGGGCTCTCTCTCCCAGGCTGGGGCCCCTCTGGGGTCTCTGGGGAGATCTGGAAGCACAGCAGAGCCCCCACTGGAGGGGGACATCCTAAGGGTGCTGCGAATGAGAAGGACACGGAAGGGTTTGGTCTGGAAAAGAAACCCGGGGGAACAGCAAGATGAAGACTGTCTCTCGCGAGCGGAGGGGCTGACACGGGTGAGTGTGCAGAGGAATGAGAAGGGATGCAGGAGGAGCAGAAGCTGGGACAGAGGATGCTGCTCTGTGGCCTGTGTGCTAACCTTCTCCCCAAAGCTTCCTGGAGCCCATCCTGTCTTCCGGAGACCACAGCCCAATATTCCGGGCTCCTCTGTCACCCTTGTCTACCTTTTTCTCAGAGGTATCCTGATTCTAGCCTGTGACTGCCAAGAGCAGGTGCATGGCTTGCGCAAACGATTTTGCTCCCTGCCCTGCGAGGAGGGCAGCTTGGTTCTGATGTGCGGTGTAGCCCAGGCCTGTCATTTGCACAGGCCCCCCCAGTCGCCATCAGCTCTGAATAATCCCCATCACATCAGGGGACCAGAGCGTTTATCTCTTATAACTCAAACGTCTAGCAGACAGAGCTCACAGTCGTCTGTCCTCCCCAGAGCCATGGCCTGGGTGCGAGGCTTGTTCCCCAGGCCCCGGGACCGCTGGAGGTCCTGGACTATTCGATTTCTGCCCTGCGTTCCCCACCCTTACCCCAGCACGAAGCTGACAACAGGGGAGAGCTTCCTCTGTTTGTCACCGGTGAAGTGATTGTGCTTTACCCCTTCCTGCCACCCGGGGCTCGCCGCCACAGATGTTGCCTGAAAATCTGCTACTTGCCAGGCACTCTGCCAGACCCAGCTGGCACACTGGAAAATTCCCCCAACACACCTGTACAGGCAGATTCATTAACCCTGATACACATGGGGCTGGCAGGGACTCTCACCACCTTAGGACTGGATACAGTCATTTGCCCAGCTTAGTGGGAAGGTCTCTGTCTCCCTCTCAAGGTCAATGCCTGCCCCATCTCCAGTTGTCCAAGGACCTTTAGGTCTTAGGCTGAGGGGGAGGGGATCATCCTTGCTTCCAAATGCCAGATAAGCGAGCATTGGCGTCACGTCCGTACCATAGCGGACCTCAGCAGAAAACTCGTCTTGGACGCACTGATGTGTCTCCGTCCACTGTTTCTATGGTGCCTGTACTGGCTGCCTCCTGCCCTGGCCCAGGGGTCTTAAGGTCACAGCTTGTACAGTTCCTACACACACTCTCAGTCATTATGATGACATGTCATCTTTCTGGGCGACCGAGGCTGGGTCTGTAGAAGCTTCCACCATCCGCAGCTTGCAGTTCAAGGTCCCTGTCGAGAGGGTAAAGGGGTCTCGGTGGGTCAGACTTGAGCCGAATGCCTTGTGAGCTGGTGAAATAGTCCTTCCCAGAGCCACGGCCTGGGCGCAAGTCTTGTTCCCCAGGCCCTGGGACCACTGGAGGTCCTGGACTATTTACTCCCGTTGATCAGATTCACTAACCAAAGGTATTTGGAGGCACTAGCTTTGCTAAAAAAGAAAAAGACCCCAAAAAGTCCCATAACTCCCTTCTCCACCCAGAGCAGTAGATGACAACTTACTTAATTTTTACCCAACCGCAGGCGTCAGCTGACTGAGCGGAGATCCGCTGGCTCATCTGAATAGGATGAACTTCCATTCCTCTCACCAACCTAAACAAACAGACAGATATACAAATTACGAGCTCTGCTTCCCCAGACACCCTTGCCACAGCAGACGAGAAAGCTGCAAGGCAGCCACGATGAGCATTTTGTACAAGGTCACAGAGCTAGCCTGTAGGGGAGCTGGCATTCAAATCCACATCTGCCTGTCCCTAAAACCTGTGTTTTTTCCCCATTATTATTCTTTCTGGAGAGGATATTTAGCTGTCCCAAGGGTGACTCACGCTTGGATCTTATTGGATATCTGGTATTTTTATTGCTAACACTGTTTAAAGGACAGAATCCTGGCCCACTCCATTCCTCCCAAATTCTAGTAAATATGTTGGAACCATTTTGCTTTCTTTATTACTCTCTGATCCCCAAGCAAAGCCTGTGGGCTCTGGTTGGCATTATGTCACACTTGCCGATCAGACAGACCAAAACGGTGCCCCGGGTCAGACCTGAGCCGGCACCGTGGGGCATCCCAGTGAACCTGACTTGACCCTGGACTTGCCGTCTCTGGGCACCGACAGGTCCAATGGGAAACGTACCCGTCTCCTCTTTGGAGGGTGCCTACGCCTTGGTGGGATGAATGGGCAAAATATGCTGGGTCTTGCCAAGACCTGACAAGAGACCAAGGGCCCTAAACTGTCTGAGCTAAATGAGTCCAACAAGGCACTTGGATCACTCAATCCATTATATAGTCTAAAAGACTAGGGCCCCAGGAGGGAAGATGATTTCCTGTGACCACATAGATATGCTGATGGGAGTTCTGTGGCTCAGTGGGTTGAGGACCCGACATAATGTCTGTGAGGATGCGGGTTCCATCCCCTGGCCTCGCTCAGTGGATGGAGGATCTGGCATTGCCACAAGATGCGGCACAGGTTGCAGATGTGGCTTGGATCTAGTGTTACCTTGGCTGTGGAGTAGGCATGCGTACAGCTGTACCTCTGATTCGACCCCTAGTCTGAGAACTTCCATATTCTGTAGGTATGACCGTTAAAAAGAAAAATAAATAAATATTTTAAAATTTTTTAATATTTTAAAAAATAGAAAGGTTAATGGAGTGAGGAGCTAGGATTGGAACAAAGAAACTACCTGTACCACAGAGCCTCTTTGATTCAGCATCACCCTCTCCAGATACTGTCTTTTAAATATATTATCACTGAAAAGTTTGTAGGGTACAAATCGACTCCACTACTTATTTTTTTCAGGGCCGCACCTGCAGCATATGGAAGTTCCCAGGCTAGAAGTCAAATCAGAACTGCAGCTGCCAGCCTTCATCACAGCCACAGCAGCTCAAGATCTGTGCTGCATCTGCGACCTCCGCCACAGCTCATGGCAATGCCGGATCCTTAACCCACTGAGCAAGGCCAGAGCCCGAACCAGTCGGCATCCTCATGGATACTAGTCAAGTTCGTTTCCCTAGAGCCGCAATGGCAACTCCCCATTGCACTAATTTGTAAATAAGGTGCTGGGGCCTGGGTCAGTAAAACGTCTTACTCGTCCTGCTTGTTTGGAAGTGGAGCCAGAACTAGGATTCAGATCTTGTAAAGGGAAGTGCTCATTCCCATGGCTTCTCCTGGCCTAGAGCGAAGCGCCGAGTTTGTCAGCCTTGCAGGTGAGTCTACTTTCTGGCTCTTTCTTTGTGGGGAGAAAAGAATACCATTTCGGTATCACTTTAAAGGAAATAAGACCTCTGGACTCCGGCTCAGCGAGAACCCAAACTGCCCCACAGCCCACGCCCGCTTGCCTTTGACTACAGAGGACAAGGACTCAGCGTGGATGTCATGAAGACTGAAATGCAAATCCTGACTCTGTTTTTTTTACCACTTCCATGACCTTAGCCACAATTCTTCGAACCAGAATGTCATTTCCAGGTTTCGAAAGCTAATAAACAATTTGTTTCTTGACATTTGCTATTTTATGCTAGTTGCATTGTCCATGGCTGTGCGATAAAATTTCAATATCTGTTTCTTAGCCTGGGATTTGATACAGACCCTCAAGGTGCCTCTCTTTGGAAGCTTTGGGGTGAAGCTTTGGGACCAGCAGGCACAGAACTCAGATCGGCATTGTTCTGAGTTTCCCTGAACACAGGGGTCTCGGTCCTGAGCGCCAGTGAGTGGACCAGGCCTTTGTTAATTTCCAGATCTAAGGTGGCATATTAGTCATTCCTTGTAGGATAACATCAGACTTAAGATGGCTACTCAGCAATAAACGCTACCACCCTGCCCAGGGCTGCAGTTGCTGCCATTGACTTTGGGGCCTTCCAGTTACCTGGAGACTACACACAGGTGGGCCTGAGGGCAGTCACAGATCGTTTACTTAGTTCTAAGTCATCAGTCACTCATAAAAGTCTTTTTTTTTTTTTTTTGGCTTTTTAGGGCCGCACCTGTGGCATATGGAATTTCCTAGGCTAAGGGTCAAATTGGAGCTACAGCTGCCGGCCTACGCCACAGTCACAGCAATGTGGGATCTGAGCCACATCTGCGACCTACACCGCAGCTCACGGCAACACCTGATCTTTAACCCACTGAGCGAGGCCAGGGATCCAACCCGCATCCTCATGGATACTACAAGTTGGATTCATTTCCACTGTGCCACAAAGGGAACTCTATACACATCTTTTTTAACGTTATTTTGCAGACCTTCATGAGACCAAGGATTGAGCCTGTACATTAACCAGACAATAAAGAGAATTAAGGTAACCTGGAAGGAATAACTAGGAGTTCCCGCTGTGGCACAGTGGGTTAAGAATCCAACTGCAGCGGCTCAGGTCGCTGAGGAGGTGCGGGTTCGGTCCCCACCCAGCACAGTCGGTTAAAGGATCTGGCATTGTCGCAACCCAGTAACTTCCATGTGGCCATGAGAAAAAAATAAAACTTTTAAATAAAAAAATCAAATAAAGAAGGAAGAACTGTACTTTCTCTTGCAGAAAGAAAGTAGATTGAAACAAAGACTTGAATAAGAACTAGTGATTCATAATGAACTACATTGTACCTACTTTTTTTAAACCTTGTACTGTAAAAGATCTCCAAGCCTAAGAGGCTTTCAGAATGTTATATTTAGCTAATTTAAAGTATTCCACTTTTCTGAGAGGAAAGACAAGTGTAAATTCTTTTGTTCTGCTCTAAATCTCAAATTCAAGCATGAGCCTTGTAGTTTATAAGGCATATCAGGCAATTAAGGTTCGTAGATGCTTCTTTTATATTGAGCTTCCAAAGATAAGTGCCTGAGTTAATTACAGAAATGTCACTAGATTGTTTATTAAACATCTGCAAATATGATTTTTTAATGGGGATGAAAGGTGTTTCACTGTCTATGAAATACTGGAGGCAGGGCCTATCCCAGGCTGGAGTATCAGAAATCAGAGAAGAATAATTGACCAAGTCATTTATGGTCGTGTTCCTTTGGGGAGGGGTCAGCCTTCCTGAATTCAGGTTGAAAGTCCGATGTCTCCGTTCTAGGCTGTCAGTCGGAGAAAGCCTTGGCTGAGCCCAGGTCCCTCTGGAGCAAGGCAGGATGTGTGAACCGCAGATTCGCATGTCATCTTAGTCTTTCTATTGATTGTCCAGAAGCGAGTTTAATGAAGACAGAATGTCTCCTGTAAACACATCATTATCCCTGATCAAGGAAGTGTAAACAGAACCTGGCCTGGGAAGCAGGCCCTGAGTTTCTCCCTACCACAGACAAGGAGAACGCCTGGGCTCTGGGGATTTGCCTGTGTCTGGAGTCAATAAGGAAACTTCCTGGAGCCTAGGGGGAAGGACCCAGAAACCCGACATGTGAGCGCTCCGATGGTGTCTTCAACCTATTGTAAACACTGGAAAGAAGGAATTAAATCAGAACTAGGGGAGCCTCATTTAAAAAATCCAAACGATCTTAAATGCTTAAAATGCTGATAGAGAGGGGATGGCAATGTATCAGAAAAACATTTGCTCTAAGAACGCTTTGAACCATAGGAACTAGAGGGGGATTCGGTTTACTTAATATTACTAAAATATTTCTCAATGCCCTTAGAAAATCATTAGAACTTCTTAATTCTTTGCTTATAATAAGTAATCTATTTATTTTGTATTTATAATATATACTCTGGAAACTGTGTTCAATTGGCTTTGTGTTAGGGGAAGGTAAAGCTGCTTAGACAACCCTAAAATGCCAGGTAAATATAAGGGGTTATATTAACACAGTGTCCAGCACATTAGTTTCTAATAGGTGGTTGTTCTTATAATTATTATTATAATTATCACGATCTCCATCATTTACACCATTTAATTACCTCTGTGTAAAGTGAAGGGTATAAGTATGTTTTAATTAATAGTGTAATAATGGGTATCTCTTATTGATCATACGTGCCAGATCCTATACTAGCTGCTTCACATACAAATTAACATTTTTGTTATCCCAGGGACTCGGAGATAAGACATTATGATTATCATCTTACTGATGCTCAGGGAAGTTGGAGACTTGCAGACAGTCCACGGGATCTGTCAGGAGGAGTTTGGGTTCCAAGCCAGGTCTGCCTGACTTCGTACACTTCGCTCTTTCTACCGTCTTGTACCACCTGTTTTGAAGAGACGGACACCACATTTCAGAATTATCTCAGGTTGGATTTTTGCCTTTTATTTTCCTTCCTCTAAATGTGTGTCGTTCTGATCAACTGTAAAACCACCTGAAATATGGGATGAGCCTCCTTTCTGAATGACAGCGCCAGCTTAGGCAAGTCCCTTGGGAAGCCCACGATCGATCGCCCTCCCCGTTTCATTACCCTGATTGCGGCCCTTCTCGCGTGCAGTGCTGCAGCTTCGCCACCTGAGCATTTCCTGCATATCCTTCTTGCGCAGCTATTTGTGAGCATTTTGACATTGTAAGTCTGCCTTCCCACCCTGGATCTGCCCACTGATCACTGGAAGGGGTGCTGCGGCTCTGGGATCTCCCTGCAGTCGTAATCAGCCAGGACCGCGGGCAGGCCAGAGCAGAGGTGCTTTCTGTGTCCTGCGCTTTCTCTGCAAACCCAGGGAGTGGCTGCGTATCAGTTCACGCTCAGCAAAGTGCTCTTGAAATACATTTGCACACCTCCGGTAACAAGAAGCTCACTACCTCCCCAGGAAGCCCATTTCATGACTGAAAAGCTCTGGTGACTTGGAGGTTGGGTATAGGTATTTCTTTTTCTTTTTTCTTTTTCTTTTTTAATTGAGACATAATCGGCATATAACACTGTATTAGTTTTATGGGCACAACATAATGATTTGCTGTGACATAGGCATGTCTATAAAAAATGAAGGCACACAAATTGCTATACATTTTATAGACTCAATTTATTGGTAGGTATCAAGAACTTTAAAATTACTCTTTCTTGCCAATCAGCTGATCCTAATTCAATCAGCTAATTCTGTTCCTGGAAATTCATACTACCAAAAGAATCCAAGATAGTGGAAAACTGTTATATTTTTGAATGTTAACATGATGTTATTTACAATAGCTTGATGAATACATGCATAAGTAAGAATTTCAGTTACCTTAACTCTTATTCAGACAACATGGTATGTAGATCCTAAAAGATGACTTTCAAGAGTAAGGTTTCTTCGCCCTAAATCCTCGCTGGAATGCCTCAGACCAATTAAATGAGAAACTCAAGGATAAATCCAGACATTCATATTTTTTTTCAAGTTGCACTAGTGATTCTCATTGTGTCTCCAAGGTTAAGAGCCATTCTTCTAGAAGAAGTTGTATACTCATCAGAATGGCTTGTTAAAATCACTCTAGCTCACATTCTTCAGTAAGGGAGGCAGGTGAAAAAGCAGGCTGGTTGCTTTCTGCTTTCTTGCTGTTGTGGCAAGCCATCACTCCTGCCCTGGTACCCCAGGGGCTAAGGGGGAGTTTCAGCCCTTGGATCTTGCCACCGTGTCATGCTTACAACCAGCCATCCCAAGGCCTTCATCAGCCCCTCATCCAGGGGTTCCGCCCACCCTGCTGGGGAGGGCCAAATAATTTTTGCAGAGAGAAGACTCAGGTGGTCCTGCTGCACAATCATGCAAATTTCACTTCCAAACTCTGGGTCTCCATTTCTTTAGTAAAATGAAGATAGGAGTTCCCATTGTGGTGCAGTAGAAATGAATCTGACTGGTATCCATGAGGATGCAGATTCGATCCCTGGCCTCTCTCAGTGGATTAAAGGATCCGGCATTGTCATGAGCTGTGGTGTAGGTTGCAGATGCAGCTCAGATCCCTTGTTGCTGTGGCTATGGTGTGGGCTGATGGTGACAGCTCCAATTTGACACTAGCTTGGGAACCTCCATATGCCACAGGTTTGGACCTAAAAAAAAAAAGAAAAAAGAAAAAAGAATAAAGATAACTCTGGCTTTATCCCTCTTTTATCCTTTAACCAGGGAGTTTTGAGGTTTGAGGCAGAGTGGGGACAAAGTCTCTCTATGCTCTGGACCAGATGAAGTACCCACACCTGGCTATGTGGGGGAGGGGGACTCTCTGAACCAGAGTGTGGGAAGTGGACAGAGCAAATTGAGTTCATGGGATGTGGAGGGGGGCACTGAGACAGCATCTAATCCTCTCTAGCCATGAGAACCCTGTGTCTGCCCACTTCTTCCAAGTGGAGCCGGACCAAGTCAGGGCCTCCCTCTGGGAGCTCTTCTGCCAAGGAGCTAGGCCTCCTGGTCTCTCACTGCCACCTGCATTCCTTATAAGTATTGGCCTCTCTCTCTTAAATGCCACTCAGGGTATCAACAGTCCCACTTTTATACCCTTCGGTGATGTCTTTTGCACAAACTGGAAAAATCACACCCCCCCCCCAAAGAAAGAGAAACCAATCAATCAACCAGCTCTTTCTTTCTCTTCAAAAATAGCTCTTCTTGTCCATAACACAGGCAAGGCTGTAATTCCCAACTTCTGTTCTTTTAGCTTCTATGTCCCTCAAGGTGGCAGGGTAAGACCAGCATGAGCTCTCTGGGAAGATTCCCCTGAGAACCAGTATCTATAGAGCTCCCAGATCTGGTTCAGTTCTTTGTTGCCTGTTTGTTCATTCATTCGTTTATTGAGAACAAAATCTGTTGTTACCCTCCTGGGCATAGGGCGGCATTCTTTGACATGCTCCTGCAGTCAGAGGCCAGGCAGTTGGAAAGCAGATGGCAAAATACATCAGGAATTGGACCATGATTTCTCAGCGGTACCAGCATGCTCTGCCCCCCCTACACTCCAGCCCCATCCAAGCCACCGCCACCTCTTCTCTGAATGACTGGGTAGCCTCCTAACCCCTCTTTCATTTCTTTTCTCCCACCCATCTGGCAGGTGAGTCTCAACAAAGAAGTCAGAATTGCTCTTTTTATGATACGATTTACAGTAGGTCACCCCCTGCTCAAAATTCTACAGCAACTCACCATTTCACTCAGAGTGGAAGCCCAGATCCTTACAGTGACTTGAAAGGTCACTGGATCTTGCTCTGCACTGGGCCGGATCTCAGCTCTCTGGCCACCATCCTCCTGCTCAAGAATTCTAGCCACGTGGCTCCTCGCTCACTCTCCATCACAGGGGACAGTCAGTCTGGGGGTGCTATGCGCTGCCTTCCCTTTTCTTGCCATTCCAACCCAGGGCTTTTAATGCACAGTCCACTTCAGAAGGTTGAATCCTCTGCTGCCTCAGCACAGGCGACAGCAGGGCGGTCTAGAGGTTGGACATTTTGAGAAACACTAGTCTGTTCATTAAGGATTTCCTTGTCTGCTTCTACCTGGAGCCAAACATCTGGACGGAATATGCAAAAGCCAGACCACAGATTTGGGTGTTCTTCACGTGTGAGTGTTTGCCAGCAGAACACAGACCATCTGCAGACTGATGTAGTTTCACTCTTTATCCTTGGGCTAAGGTTCAGTAACTTTAAATTCAACAAACATTTGTTGACACCAGCTCTTTGATAGAAACTGTGCTGGGTGACAGAAGATAAAGAGATAAATAATTCCCCCCCCCCTCCGCCCCATTGAAGGCACTGGCAGACTAGAGGACTGGGTAACAAGGTCACAGATAATTCTACCCAAGGCTAAAAGTGCCACCTGAAGATCCCAGGTCTGGGCACAGGGATAGTTTCATGGAGGGGCTCCCAAAAGCCAAATCAGAGGCCATAGAATCAGTGAACTGGAAATTCAGAAGTTGTGGTCTGTCAAGGCGATGAAACTGAGTCCAAAGCTCAGTTATTTAATCTGTAGAAAGGGAGGAACACCCTTGGGTTGTCCAAGGCTGGAGTGGACCACAGGGAAAAGAATTTGAGTTCATGGTATAGGGAAACCGCTGTCCTTATCAGCAGATGGGATGTGTGCAAGTCATTTAAAAAATCTCCCAGGGAGTTCCTGTTGTGGCTCAGTGGGTTACGGACCCCACTTGTATCCATGAGGATGCAGCTTTGATCACTGGCCTTGCTCAGTGGGCTAAGGATCCAGTGTGGCCGTGAGCTATGGTGTAGGTTACAGACCTGGCTTGGATCCTGTGTTGCTGTGGCTGTGGCATAGGCTGGCAGCTGCAGCTCTGATTCAACCCCTAGCTTGGGAACTTCCATATGCTGCAGGTGATCCCCCCTGCCGAATTTCCCATGCCACCCCTTCCCGATGACAGCTCATGACATTTTATTTTTCAAGACTTGTCAATGACTTTCTGTCTCTTTCTGCGTCAGCCAAGTAATCACGATGTAGCCTTCTGCGACATCCCCATCTCATTTCTCCCTCTTCTTTGAGAGTCAAAGCGGGTTCTCCACTCCTTCCAGGACTCAGATCACATTTCCCAATGCCTCCCTCTTTCTCCCTGACCTTCATCCTGTCCGGAACATACCTCCCTTTGTCCAAATGCTAACTGTCTTCTACGCCTAACTCAAATGCCACTTCCTACAGGAAGCCTTCCCTGATCTTCCAATCCGAGGGCACGTTTCTTTTCCCCATACCTAGTGAAGACTTCTGTTTGCAGAAGCATGGTGACTAGAACAAGCCTGAGATAAAACAAGCTTGGGCTGGACATTTGATTAAGCCAGCAAATAACTGGCTGCTCTTAGGGAGTTAACCTCTCTAAGGCTCATTTTTTTTTGATCCATGAAATTAGGAATCATCATGCTTCCTACATTTGCTGTGAGGGTAAGAGATGATGTGTGCAAAGCGCTTAGCCCAATACTCAGTGTAGGTATTCGAGAAAGAGTAGGTACTATTCTTATTTTTGGCGATTATTATGCACTCGCTATCTTTAAGGTATGTAAGTATTGGCCAAGGCTCCTGCCTGAGACCTGAGTCCTTCTCACAGGGTGGCTGCCCCAGGGCCCGCCTGGCGGGTGATGGGTGCTGGCTGGGTTTTCTACAAGGGGCGTGGGGGGTTGGTGGGCTCCGGGGCTTCTGAGGGCACAGAGCGGTCACAGAACAGCCGGCCCAGGGCCCACACTATCAAAGGCCTGAGGCCCCACAAGGACCAGCTTGTTTCATTAAAACAAAGGGAAGGGTTTCCTTGAAAATCCCACTTTTTCCCAGATTTCCCTCTCGGCTGCTTCTGTGGTCACACATGTTTCCGATGAATCCACATTCAAATGAATTTTGGCCGACAAATAACTCGATACAGCTCTTTGGTGGGAGAGAATTCCTTCAGGATGAGGTCATGGTTTGGCTACAGTAAAATTAAAAATAACCCAGAACCCCCCGCCGCCCCGCCTGGCATCAACCCAGGACAGTGCATTTGGGAACAATTATCGGGTTTATCGGCGTAACGTATCGCAGAAAACCTGCTTCTGTTTATAGACCATTTTATTATTCCGTTTTGACATTTCCCTTTTTTCTTCAACCTTATTCCCCCTTAAGCAAATATCTATTAGACTGAGTTGAAATGTGAGCCAAGCAAATATACTCTTTTTCAACTTCGGGCGAAAGCAGGTCTGACTAGAAGCAGAAACGCTTAAGTGAAAAGTCATGATTTACTTTCTTTCTAAAGGGAAACAGTGTCAGAGGGAGAATTTTATGTGACAAGGGAACATTCGGAGCACAGAGCAGGGGCTGGCAGCTGACGCAGGCCTTGCCTGGGAAAGCGCTGGCACTGAGAAGGCGAGAGGCCTGTGACCCCACCCGGGGTCCCCTCCCCTCCACAGGCGAGTTACCACCAGATCTGCCAAGTCCCCAGACTGGATGGCAGGCTCAGCGACAGCCAGATCAAGGAGAAATAACACAGCTCTCTTTACCTCCATCATCTTACCTGTGGGTAAACTGAGGCCCCTGGCGGGGAGGGGTGGGTAGTGACTGGCCCAAGGTAACTATGCTGGGCTCAGGTGTTAGGGGGTTGGGTCTTAGACTCAAGTTCAGGTGGCCTGTGTTTGAGGACGTCTTCTGCCTCGTGATCATAGGCCAGAGACTTGACTTGATTGGGCTCCCAGGCCATCATCTGTAAAATAGGATAATAATTTCTTCATCTGTATCATACAGCTATGGCCAGAGCCTGGGAAGACACAGCTAGGACAGCGAACATTTACTGAGTGCTTGCTATATACTCTGTATTGTCCCAAGCCCTTCCCGCAATCCACCTACCAGTCACAGCAATCCCACGGGTTAGACACCAGAATGATGCCCAGCCTGAGGAGAAGTGAGCTGAGGGGGACTCGGGGAAGCCCAGTTACGTGACCCCAGCTTATGTCACTGGAGGATGGCAGAGGCTTGATTTGAACCTAGGCTGTCCCACACCTGTGCTCTTGACCATGACATGATCGGGTCTCCGTGACCAATTAACTCAGAAGCTGGATGTGAAGGTGAAAGGTGAGATCCGGGCTGAGTCAGAACAGAGACCAGCGCTCCCCTGGTCCTTTTCCAAGACCCTGACCTGCCCCAGCTTCTGGAGGGAGACGGTCAGGCTGCTTTCCTGCCCTCTCTGTCAGGCCTGGAGCAACAGATTAAATGACTGAAATGGAAAGATGGTTCGAATTCTCTTTGAATGCATCAAAGTACAGACCTGAAAGCAATGTGTGCTGTGAGGGTCGGGGGTCGAGGGGCGGGCCATTCCTGAAGGTTGACACGCATAACAGCATTTCACGGGCGTGGCTGGGAGGCCGGGAGCGCCCCTGTGGTTGCCGAATTGGGCTCTGCCCTTTGCCTTCGCTCCCCTCCCCTCTTCCTCCTTCCTGTGCCTTCTGATTGCTCCCAGGCCCGACTGCCTCCTGGTTTGCTCTTCACAGGCCCCTGGACGGTCGGACGATCTGAAGACCTGGCCCCCAACTGCCTCTTCAGTCTGCAAGTTCTGCTCCCTTTCTCCCTCTGTGCTCCAGTTCCAATGTTGTGCACGCGTGCATGTCTGCATGCATGCGTATGTGTGTGTGTGTGTGACCACTTGAACGCATCAAGTGCTCACCCGCTTATGGGCTGTTGTCTCTGCCCAGAATGTTCCACGCTCCCCTCTTTGCCCAGCTAACAACTCACCCTTTTCATCCTGGTCCAGTTGTTCTTCCTTAGATCCAACTTCCCTGATCGTCTGTCTTAATTAACCTCCCCCGACATTCACCTTACTTCTCTCATAGAACCGTTTCTTTTCCTTTGTGCTCCCCTTACACTTTGCACTTACACATGTATTTTTTTGTCTATGTCTTTATCTAGACCAGGGATATACAAACTATCTATTACCGTAATAAACTTATTACAACCCACATGGTCTACGAGTTAAAAATGATTCTTGCATTGTAAATGGTTGTGTTAAATACCTGCATAGCATCTTTGATTTTGCTTCTTCACCTGGAAAAACCTGAAGTATTATTGCTTATATTTTTAATTTCTTTCTTTCTTTCTTTCTTTCTTTCTTTCTTTCTTTCTTTCTTTCTTTCTTTCTTTCTTTCTTTCTTTCTTTCTGTCTTTTTGCCTTATCTAGGGCCGCACCCGTGGCATATGGGTGTTCCCAGGCCAGGGGTCTAACAGGAGCTGTAGTTGCCAGCCTATGCCACAGCCACAGCAACACGGGATCTGAGCCGCGTCTGCAACCTTCACCACAGCTCACGGTAATGCTGGATCCTTAACCCACTGAGCAAGGCCAGGGATTGAACCCGCAACCTCATGGTTCCTAGTTGGATTCGTTAACCACTGAGCCATGAGGGGAACTCCATATTGCTTATATTTTGAGATGAGGTTTGCCAAGCCTGTTGTGAAGAGTACCCAGAGCAGAGACCACGTCTCTTTTATCTGTTCTGCATATCCAGCACCTGATTCAGTGCCTGGCATGTAGTGGGTGTTCAATAAGTATCTGTCTACTGCAATCAACAATGGAGTC